>CM062297.1:777850831-778450831 GCA_031216915.1 Pictodentalium vernedei
ATATATTCAAACACTAAATTTGGTAATGGGTGAATGATCCACGTGGGAGATGATGTTGAACAAACACACATGCAAACAAACCGTTCTAAAAAAAATCTAAGATGGCTAGCTAATTTGGACAAGAGCAACCACGAAGCAGGGCATATGCCCCCCAATGGTGTCATAATGCCCATGGCAGCCATATTGAATTGTCTAGCTGGACCAAAATCAAAACTAAGTATTGTCTAGCTCATCCACAAGTAAACCCTAAAATTATGCTTTGATCAAATAAGTGGTTTTGAAATCCAATAATAATACTAATAATAATTTTAAAAGCCTAAAATCCACACACAGTGCTCAATGGCTGTACAATAATTGCATACATACATATACACACATACACATACATTCTCTCACACATACATTGATACAGGGATCACTATTATCATTTATTTATTGGTGCCCAACGCCACATCAGCAACTGAGGCTATATCATGGTGATAAGCGACAGAACCTAAAAAGAAAAGGGTATTGAATTAAAACAAAATAAAAAAAAAAAACAAAAAAAAAAAACGAAACAAACTACAACTTTACCAAAAACAAGTATGTGAGTGTAACTTGACGAGTAACAAGGCAATCCTCACTGACTCACTTACACCCACGCACCACCCTGGTAATGTCAGTTTATGACCAAAATTAAAAGACCACTGAAGGAAATGCCTTTCGAAAAAGGTAGGTTTTAGTACCCAGACTTGAATGATTCAAGTGATTTACTATTTTTTTATGTCGATTGAAGAGAATTCCAAAGCCTTGGACCAGCAACCGCAAAAGGCCCTATCACCAGCACTAGTAAATTTAGATACAGGCTGAACCAGATTGAGTTGACCTGATGACGTAAGAGACCTTGGTGGTTTGTGGATGGTAAGCAGATCGGACAGGTAGGATGGTGCAGATCCCGAGATACACTTAAACACCAAAAGGACAATTTTAAATTGAATTCTTTGCTTTAACGGGTAGCCAGTGTAACTCAGAGAGTACTGGTGTTATATGGCTGTACTTTTGAGTTCTGGTTATGACCCGTGCAGCACAATTTTGGATGTGTTGTAGCTTTTCAAGAATAGATGTTTTAGCGCCAATCAGAAGAGAGTTGCAGTAGTCGAGGCAACTGGTAACAAAGGTGTGGACAAGCTGTTGCGACGTCTGCGTATCAATGAAGGATCAAATTTTGCTAATATTTCTAAGATGAAAAAATGCACTGCGAGAGACATGTTTGATATGTTCATCAGCGGCCAAATTTTCATCCATGAAATAACCTAAGTTTCGAACACAGCTACTGGGTTTTATCGCAGAACCTCCAATATTGAGGGACAGTTTGGGATATTTTTGAAAGTTGATGAGGTAGACCTATATATATTACTTCTGTCTTGTCATCGATCAATTTAAGAAAGTTTTTTAGTCATCCATGCCTTGATGTCTGAAATACCAAGTTCAATCTTACTGCATGCTTCAGGCTCAAAGGCGGGAGTAAAACTAATATACAGCTGAGTGTCATCTGCGTAAAAATGAAAGTCAAGGCCATGGCTTCGGATAATGTCACCGAGAGGTAAGACATAGACAGTGTACAGTAAGGGACCCAACACCGATCCTTGAGGGACACCAAAATGTAGTGTGACCTTGTCTGACGACTCACTGCCAATAAGGACACTCTGTGTGTGATCATTAAGGTACGACAAAAACCAATTAAGTGCTCGGTCAGTAAGGCCTATTCTCACTGCCAGTCCTTCAATAAGTATGTTATGATCTATGGTGTCAAAAGCGGCGCTTAAATCCAACAAGCAGTGCATGCAATACAGAGGTCGAGAAAATGTTTCTAAGTTCAAAGGGCTCTAACTCTGGGACAAATTATTGGACGGAATCCATTCCTTGTGCATATCCGTTCCCCATGCAGGTCTATCAGCATACCACAGGAGATGCAAAACTGACTGTTGGCTTTGAAATTACAATCCAAAACGTTTGTGTGGACAGACGGACAGACAGATTGACAGAGGTCTTCACTAGATACCCCGAATCCTCCTTCTGAGGTTGGGGGCATAATAATTTAGGCGCAAGAGAAAAAACTGTATACTATGTTATGTATGTATATTGTGCTAGTTGTTTTCCATAACAAAAATAATCAAAATCCAATTCACTGACTGGAAGTTCGTTTGAAAAGTGTAACTGCTATTTTTTTTATGGCTGTCAGAACCCAAAATGTGACATCCTGTGCAGCTTGGCTGAAGCACTGTGTCATATTTTCCATTTAGTCAAATCGTTTGTCTGTCTATATATATATATATATATGTTTGTTTAGAACTTCCAGACAAACTGACATATGGATGAACAAATGGATGAAACGGATGGACAGATGTAATCCCACACCCCACACTTTAACAAGGTGTGGGGGTGGGGGAGGTATAGAAACACATTCAATGACCCCTGGGTGACCACAGAGATCTAGATCCATATTTAGAACCCCAACAAGTTTCCATTTATTTGGTATTGGTACTACAGTCTGAAGAAATAGAAATGTCACACCATGCCAGAAACAGGAGCATAATCACTCACTTTCAGAATTTTGGTCTCTGCCCACTATATTGATTACATGTACCAAAAATCAAAAGATTCAGGAAAGTATTAATTAGAGTGCCTCGATAGGCATTTTCCAGAATTTATGAAAAATGCAATCCACGACTCCTGAGAGACCACACTGACCTTGATACATAATTTGAGTGCCCCCCCCTCCCTCCCCCAACAGTTTAGAATTATTTGCAGTTGGTCTTATGTTGGTATGTCACACCAGAACTGAAAGATAAGCATGATCCACATTAAGAATTTTGAGTTTAAGCCACTTTTTCGAGCACTGAAAAGCAAAAGTAAGGTTCATGAATGTATTAGCAGGTCTCAAAATGTGATTTCCAGAATTTAAAAAATGACCCCTGTATGACCCAAGAGACCCTCACCTATAGTTTGATCTGCATATTCATTATTATGTATTTGGAATCATTAACTCCATGCACTCTGGCAGTATTTCAAATTTTTTGTCACTGACTCCATATTGCCCATATAGCAAGAAAAATTTAACAAATTATATCTTGTTTGACAGAGCACAATGATTTTCTAAATTCTCAGTTGCATAGTGGGAAAAATTTGCAGCTGAAAACTTAGATATTTTGACATCTCAGTGCAGAGGTTTAATTCTGATACCATTAATCTCTGGGTTATATTTTAGTGCAGTTCTTGAGTTTTTGGAACACAAAATGAACAAGAGAATGGTGTTATGCTTAGAAGCAAATCACCCCCTCCCCGCCCCCCCCCCCCCCCCCCCCCTCAGAATACCTTAAAAAGTGCAATGAACCGGTTGGTCTATTTGCAATAAGTTCCTGAATTGCAGTAAGTTCCTGAATTGCAGTAAGTAACTTTGCGGAAGTTCCTCAGTGTGCGCGAAGGTGTTATAAATCCTTTGTCTTGTTGGTACTTAATAGGATTACAGTGTTGTCACCTACATCAGTCTATTGTTAATAATTTATTTTATTGATTGCATTCATCAAGTTTGTGTGGGATTTCCCATGCTGCGTGAATAACTTATTTGTATTAATTCTTACAGGGGATTTCCCAAGTGACTCGAATAACTTTATTTGCTAATGAATCCATGAGGGTCGGAAGCGAGGGCCAAAAATCTTATTTGAGTCTTCAGATAAAAGTGAAATTTACAATATTAATTAACAAGACGTAACATACGTGTTGTGTCAAATGAACAAATTAGTCATTGTTGACACACGTATCAATCTTGATTGTTCCTAGAATCCCCCCCATCTCCACCCCCCCACCCCGCCAAACAAAAACAATAATGGGTAATGGGGGGGGGGGGGGGAGTGACAGACCCTGCTAGAAGCCACTGTCAGGGCTTTAAAGAAAAATGTGGGTATAGTAAATTTTGGTAGGCGGCTCCCTCCCCCCATGCTGCCCTATACTACTAACTTTTGTTGCAGCCCACCCACCCATTCAGATTCCTATTTCTATCCAACAGGCTTATGTAATGGACAGTATTAGGTAAATCGACGCACTTTTGAATGAGCGCCTGACCAATCAAAAATGAAAAATACAGGAAATGGAAAATATTTCACCAAAGTCTAAAATACTGTGCAAGTGTGGGGATCTGGGAGATTCTTAGTTTCTGGGGGTCTCTGTGATTTTGGAGAACCCCAGTGGATTCATAAGCAAATAAAGTTAATCGGGTCGCAACACAGACACTCGGCACAAGGTGAGAAATCGAAAAAAATGATATCAGATAGCCTAGCATTTTTGGATCGATGTTGTCATGCCATTAATGGAATATAAATATTAACACTAATATTCATATTCCAATTTTATAGATACAAAAATTCTATCAGATATAATTTTATTTCGATTTCCCAACTTGTGTCGAGTACCTGTGGGCGATAAAAGATATTTCACATCATCCCTGTGTGCTTTCGGCACACTGAAACTTTTCATTCAAAAATTTAATGGATGCAATCAATAAAAAAAATCTATTATTAACAATACACTAATGTAGGTGAAAACACTGTAACTCAATTAAGTACCAACAAGACAAAAGATTAATAACACCTTTGCACACTTCCGCAAAGTTACTTACTGCAATTCAGGAACTTACTGCAATTAAGGAACTTACTGCAAATAGACCGACCCCAATGAACTAAACACTTTTGAAATCTGACAATTACTGTTCAAGACAATGTTAATACAAAGCAGCATGCCAAAAGTTATTGAAATCTGAAAACTATTTTTCAAGTTAGCACATAAATGACAAAAAATAAAGTAAAACATTAAACAACGGGCAATAACTCTCTCACTTTTTTGAAACATGAACGTGATTTTCTATTTGATCCAAGACAACATTGATATAATGTGGTGTTTAAAAATTTATTAAAATTTGATATTTACTTTGCAAGTAATCACATAAGAATAAAAAATTTAAGTAAAATGGAGGGAACAAAGAGCAACAACTCCCTCAATTTTCAAGAAGTTCTTGTAATTCTTTAACTCCTCCCTGACATTAGTAGCATAATGAAGTGCATTGAAATTTATTCAACTCTGATGTTCACTATCCAAGTTACTGAACAAACAAGGACATTTTTAGCTAAATTCGACAAAGGGCAATAACTTCCTCAATTTCTGAGAAATCACTGTGATTTTCAAACATGTCTAAGACTATGTTAATATTGAGCTGTCTATCAACTTTCATTGAAACCTGATGTCTACTGCTCAAGTTATAAACGATTTTTTTGAAAAATTCACTGAAGGGAAATAAAACCCTTATTTTCATCATATAATGGTGGTTATCACACATGTCTAAGACACTGCTACTATAAACCAGTGTTCAAAATTTAGTTGAAATCAGATAACTATTGTCATGTTATCGCCTAAACAAACTTTGGATAGATGGATGGATGGATGGATGGATGGATGGATGGACAGATGGATGGAAGGATGGAAAGGGGGATGGTTGGACAGAGCCCTCTGCTCTATCCCTTTCCTCTTGGTGAATGACAAGAATGGGGACAGTGGATCTCCCTGTCAAACACCACGCTGTCATTCAAACAACTCAGAAAAGTGGTCAATATTTATATTACTGTAAAAACTTTCCAACCTCTGTATAACTGAACTACCATAATTTAGAAATCTTAATATCTTCTGAATGAAAGCTCATTCCAAGGAAATCAACTACCAAAATTTAGAAATTTTAATATCTTCTGAATGAAAGCTCATTCCAAGGAAATCAAAAGTTTCTTCAAGTGACCTGAAACCAGTAGTCCTGGAATATCTAGGGAGCTATATTTTTCAATCAAGTCTGTTAACTAGTTGATTCTGCTCAATTACCTCATGTTTGATAGATCTCATGGAGCTCTGTCAAATAAGAAACAATAGATTAAATGCCGATATTTGGTTTAAGACAAAATCTGTCTTTCAACAAGGGAAATTCAGTGATTGGTAGGGTAATTTCTTAACACATTACAAGATTTTTGATTGAATTAACAGGAGTTTACCCTTTAACCTATATGCAATTAACAGGTCAAATCTGTGTAACAAGAAGGCTTTGCAATGTTCTGACTTATTTTTTAGTTGAAGGTATAAGCACAGTTGATAAATTCAAAACTAACCTGTAATCCAAGACACATGTGAGGAATACGTTCTTGACAGCCAGTTAGGTGACACACAATTATTTAATCCTAACGCATACAACCCTATTTGGAATGCACATATATGGAGGTTTCTGTGAGGACCAGTGGGATTAGTGTTTCCGGTGGGCTGTGTGAATAAAGCTGTAGAACTGTTTCCTCCTGCTTTATTCAAAACTGTTTTTGCAAGCTCAAACATGAAGTGAGCCGATGCTTCACTCGGTTGATTGGGTTCTGTTGGTAGAAGGCGTTTTCCTTTAAATCTGTGTGGAAAAAAATGAAAAACCAAAAAAATAAATATATAATCAGAAATGATTGAGAACATTATTCCTCTTTGAATTATATTCAGAAATACCACAATTTTTATGTGGAGAAATGACATAACCACAATCAAATAACCCACGAGGAAATATCATCTGTAACTCATCAAATAAACATGTGATGCCAGAAGTCAATGTGACATCGCCACATTATGAGTTCCGTTCAGAAGTAGTAATTGAATTAATTTTCCATGAGTTATTTATTTCATTAATTGTTTACCTAACATGATAAGCAGACATTTGCAAAAATATTTCCTGAATAACTAAAAAGTTCAATTCTACCCTCGAAAACATAGCTTAATTTTCTCAATTGAAAAGCTCATTCAGCTTGTTCCAATAAGGGATCATATGTCATGTTTTCAAGACAAAAACTGAGGAGTAAAAAACTTGATTGGCAAATTTTAAAAATAGCCCTAGTCATTTTTTAATGTAATGTTAAGTAAACAGGAAATTACACATTATGTGATAAAAAGAAACTCGGATTGAAATATACAGGCTAATTATAAAGAGAAAGATATATTTATGCCAAATATCTAAATTTCCACCTTCCTTTATTATACTGAAAATATAACCATCTGTATCTTTTTAAGTGTGTTATTATAATCACCATGATAGTAATTAACTGGTCAGAGTGCAAGATTATTTTTGGGACTGCAAATATATTCATTAGTAATTGTATTTAAGAACTGTCTCCAATAAACTTGAATACAACAATCTCTCCTGAAGAAACACAATTTAATATCAGCTGAACATGAAGCATGTATTAAGAATATAACTTTGTTGTGGCACCTACACATTTTAATAAAGACCAAATATGAGCTTCCAAAACAAAGCCAGTTAAGGCCTAAAAAAACAATAAAATTCTGTTTCTCAGGCCCTCCCGCATGGTCCTTTTGACTGTCGCATGCCCTTTTTTCATAAACAATGCAAACTTAAAAAAATAAAAATTAAATGGTTTATATCTGATATTTTACCCAAGTCAATAAAATTGTCCCTTGAGTGCAACAAGTCTTTGCAATGCTTTCGCATTGCAAGCCTTGTTGCACTCAAGGGACATAATACACCACCACCCATGCTATTCTGCAGATTATGAGGCTTAAAACATGAAACAAACCAAGAACATTCACTTTTTAATGGCAAGAAATAATTACAAAAATAAAAAAAATAAAATAAAAAACGGCCTGCCCGCATGCAATTTTACAAAAATGAAAGAGTCAATGACTCTGTAGCTCAACTTGGATATGACAGGAATTAGTACTTGCTGTGACCAAGACAACTGAATAATGAATATGACAGGAATTAGTATTTGTTTTGGCCCAGTCAACAATAATAAAAGAATTACAAGGTGTCTGTAATGGACTACAGATTAAGACCAATCATTGTAGATTATTATTTTTGTGTGGAAATTTTCAGTCCCAAACAAAATATTTTCAGACTAAAATTTTTTCTTCTTCTTAAAATTGACCAAAATGCATCAAAACACAAAAAACTAATTTCCGGATTTTGGTCCAAAATTTTCTAAGTCCACCCGGACCCCAAATTTTCAGTGTAAAAAAATTTTTTTTTTTTTTTGTCTTAAAATTGACCAAAACGCATAAAAAACCAAAAAACTAATTTCCGGATTTTGGTCCAAAATTTTCTAAGTCCCACCCGGACCCCTAATTTGCATAATTTATTCACGAGAAAAACTCTGTATTATATGTAATGTATCCCATGGTACTAAACATTCATACAAAAATTTATTCAAATCAGATCTTTCATTTGGAAGTTCTGCGCAAAAATCTGATTGCACTTAATTTTGAACAAAATGGCTGCTAGCGGCCATCTTGAATTTCAGACCGGACCCAAAAACACTCCTTCTCGTCCCACAGTGATAACAAAGGTACCCAAGAAGTTTCGTGAAGATTGGTTCATAAATACGGCCTCTAGCCCGAGCCGTATTGGGATTTGCACTCACAGTGCTGAAAGTAACACTAAATAAATCAAAGTTAGCCTAATTTGCATAATTTATGCACAAGAAAAAAACCTGTAATATATGTAATGTATCCCATGGTACTAAACATTCATACAAAAAATTATTCAAAACAGAGCTTTCATATGCAAGTTCTGTACAAAAAACAGATTTCGGCATCGTCGGTACAAAATGGCTGCTGGCAGCCATCTGGAATTTGGGACTGCACCCAAAAACACTCGTTCTCGTCCCACGGTCATAACAAAGGTACCCAAGAAGTTTCGTAAAGATTGGTTCATAAATACGGCCTCTAGCCCGAGCCATAGCAGCTTGGCACTTACAGCTCTGAAAGTAACACTAAATAAATCAAAGTTAGTCTAATTTGCATAATTTACGCACAAGAAAAAACCCGTATTATATGTGATGTATCCCATTGTACTATACATTTATACAAAACTTTATTCAAATCAGAACTTTCATACAGAAGTTCTGTACAAAAAACTGATTTTTGCATTATCGGTACAAAATGGCCACTGGCAGCCATCTTGAATTTCGGACCACACCCAAAAACACTCGTTCCCGTCCCAGGGTCATAACAAAGGTACACAAGAAGTTTTGTAAAGATCGGTTCATAAATACGACCTCTAGCCCGAGCCATAGCCAATTGTTGACAGACGGACAGACGGACAGACAGACGATGGGCCATGACAATAGCTCAAATTTGACTTCATCAAAGTTGAGCTAAAAATGGGATGAGAAACAGAAGATCCTCTTTGTGAGGCATAAGCTATCTAATTTTTTTTGGTCAATAACAACTTTCTATCCCTGATTTCACGGAAACTGAATGCAAAGAATGCCTCTAAAAAAACCTAATCTTCAAGTTATTACTGTTCTATTTATTGGGTTTAAAGGGTCAATAATTTACTAATTTGAAAAAAAAATAAGCAGACCATTTGACAAAACTATAATTTTCATTCTGAAATGTTTCATATTTTATTTGTATGAAAGCGCTCATTCCAGTTAAATAAATTAACTTGAAGGTGATAATTTACAAACTTTTTCAACAAAGTCAAAAGGCATGCGGCACTCATAAATATCAATCTTGATATCCGAACACTCACGGAAATTTCAGTGACAGAACGAACTGTCATATTTGATATTTGTTGCAATTTATTTTCTCAGAAGAATGAAAGTTGAGTTTGTACCCTAAAGACCCCATACAGCCACAAACAATCCCTTTTATATTGCTCTGAAAGCGTTGTCACAAGTGTATTTGTCCTTGATAATTCTACTGGTAGGCTGCATTTATATTGACAGTATTTTTACATCATTGTTGGCTGCCTGTACAGGCAGCCAACAATAATGTAACAAGACTAACAGTGACCACACGGCCACGAATGCCCCAGAACTATGACCTTGATCTGTGACCTTGACTTCCATCGAACCCCAAAAGGTTTTGTGCATGACACATTGTCTCCCAATAAGCAACATGTATGCCAAGTTTCAACAAAATCCAACAATGCATCTCAGAGTTATGAAGTGGACACGAAAATATTCCTGATGGATGAACAGATGGCAATGACAAAACACTATATGCTCCCGAAAATTTGTTCGGAGGCATAAAAACACTGTTAAGTCATCAGTAGCTGATACTATACTGAGCACATGTATATACTGCAGTTATTAACATAAAATTATTTTGAGGACTTAAGGGTTAAAAATGTTGCACAGCTGTTGTTTTGTGGTAATCATTCATTCAGATAGCAGCGAAGTTAAAATTACTACTTTTTTCAGACATGACCTCAGAATGTTGTGTTTACTTGTTTGAAATTTTTCTATCACTTTCGGGCATCTCCGTTTATATTTTCGCAGTGTTGTATCTTCAGAAATTTTGTCTGCATTAATGTCTTTCAATTTCAGATTATAGTAATTTTGTGTTGCTTTTGTCTTATAACACTTTGCATGCAGTGTTTTTTTCACATACAAGCAAAATCAGATGGTCAACATTTTTTCAAAACAGTGGTTTATTGTTGCTTTAAAATCACTTTCAGCATCATCTATGGCTATATCATGACAGCAACATACCTATGAAGTCAAGTTTAACCAATCACTTATACCTATGCTGCACACTTTAGCCCTTTACCCAACGCAGACGATATCAAAATTTATTAATTTAAATATCGTTTTTTAATTTTTTTTTCAAAAAATTTCAACAAAACCATATCATGTGACCCCTCATTGGAACGATCTCGACGAGCTCGTTCCAAAGAGTGGTCACATGATATGGTTTTGTTGGAATTTTTGCGAAAAATAATATTTTTTCAGCTGCTGAATCTGCATATTACGTGGGCGGATGCGGGCGATTCGTTGGGTAAAGGGTTAGAGGACTTTCATGCCAGGCATTGGTATCCAGGTCCTATTTTATCAGTAATGAAGAACATTTTTACCAGAGAAAACAAGCACTGCTCAACTTCTCTGGGCTTGCATGAGGAAATGTTCAAAGATATAGTCGAATAAAGAAATTTACCTTACAGCTTTCATGTTTGGAGTAGAACTACGAGAGTCCAGTAGTAATGTGGCAGGTGCAGCTAATCTATTACAGTTAACCATTGGACTCGGTGGACTGAAAGTAAAAGAAACAAAAGATACAACAGACAGAAACAATTTTTTTTTGTATTGATCACCACATATCAATGTAACTGGTGAAAATTCAGATAACAAAAGTAAAGTTTAGATAACAAAAGCTAGCAGCCGATTTCTGCACCAATGATTTTTTTGTGGGAGTCATTAGATCTATTCTTGAGTTTATTTCTTCTTTGAAATAAACACCAATGAAAATATGCTGAAGCATTAAAACAGCGAGTAATTAGATCTTGCAGTCTTGTTTTCAGTTTCAAGCAAACCACAGAAGTGCTGGAGTTCCAATCAACCTGTCATTTGGTTAATATTAAAGGTCTGGGAATGGAGAATATGAATATCAAAAAGACATTTTTCAGAAATCGTAAAAAAAAAAAAATGAAATCCAAATTTAATGCACCATTTCATTGAAGATACTTAACATACATGCACCGACTTTGGTGATCCTGCAAGAAACAGTTTTGGAAGGTTGATTATTGCAGGATTTTCTTTGCAGCCCTTTAAGAAACAAGAGGCCTTTCAATCTATATACCTCCACTTAGGGGGACTATTTTAGGGTAAATATATACAGGATAACCTTGAAAATATGACCTTGGTGCAAAGTTGCGACACACCTTTGAGTCAAGAGCAATAATTGTACCAAGTATGAATAAGATCTGTCAAAAATACCAAGTTATATGGACCAGACAAAAGTGACAGTGAAATGTCAAAGTACTGTATCAAAGTTTTGCTGTTAATGACCCTGACCTTGATACGACGTTGGATCAAAGTCACAACACACCTTTAAACATGAACAATAATTGTACCAAGTATATGAATAAGATCTGTCAATCATATATTGTACAATCCAGACAAGAACAGAATTCAAGAATCCAAGTGTTACTGCCTGTGACCTTGACCCTGAGGATATGACAATGGGTCAAGGTAATGAAACAACGTTAGGTTATAGGTAACAATTGTGTAAAGGATGAACAAGTTCTGTCACATAGATTCAATCATACAGACAAGGGCTATATGACAATATCCAAGTTTTGCCGTCTGTGAACTTAACCTTGATATGACCATGGATCAAAGTCGTGTGACACCTTTGAGTCATGAGCAGTAATTGTACGAAGTATAATATCTATCAATTATACCAAGTTATATGGACTGGACAAAAGTGAAATGTCACAAGTTTTTATGTCACCTTAACATAGGGTCTGTGACCTTGACCTTAACCTTATTGTTATCTGTTAGAAAAACAAACTTGATAAGTAAAAAAAACAAGAGGCCCCAGGGGGCCTGAGGGCGCTCACCTGACATGGTAGCCTAAATATCAACCTAGAGAATTGATGTCCACAAGTTGCATCTGCTCCTCTTAAGAAAAGCTGAAACAAAATATCCAAATATTCTGACCAGTGGATCTAAAAAAAGATTTTTAAAGAATATTCCTCATACTGAACTAAGTCATAATTCGGGCTCCCACAGGGAGCCCATATATGAACCCAGGGACTTGGCTTTAACAAACCTGAATCTCACACCCCTAAGGATTCTGCACACCAAATATCAAAACATTCCGACTGCTGGATCTGAAGAAGAAGATTTTTAAAGAAAATTCCTCATTTTGAACCAAGTTACAATTCGAGCTCCCACAATCAGCCCAAATATGGACCTAGGGACATGGCTTGAACAAACTTGAATCTTACCCCCCTAAGGATGCTGCATAAAAAATATCAAAAACATTCATCTGCTGGATCTGAAGATTTTTAAAGAAAATTCCTCATTTTGAACTAAGTTGTCATTCAGGCTCCCATAGTGAGCCCAAATATGAACCAAGGGACTTGGCTTGAACAAACTTGAATCTCAGCCCCCAAGGTTGCACCATGCCAAATATCAAAACATTCCAACTGCTGAATCTGAAGAAGAAGATTTTTAAAGAAAAATTCCTCATATTGACTAAGTTATAATTTGGGCTCCCACAGGGAGCCCACATATGGACCCATGGACTTGGCTTTAACACACTTGAATCCCCCCCTCCCCCCCCCCCCTCCCCCCCCCAAGGATGCTACTCACCACATATCAAACCATTTGGACTGCTGGATCTGAAGAAGAAGATTTTTTAAGAAAATTCCTCATTTCGAACAAAGTTACAATTCAAGCTCCCACAGTGAGCCCAAATATGGACCTAGGGACATGGCTTGAACAAACTTGAATCTCACCCCCCTAAGGATGCTGCATACCAAATATCACAAGATTCTGCCTGCTGGATCTTGAGAAGAAGATTTTCAAAGAAATTTGCCTGAAATGCACTAGGTTCGAATTTGGGCTTCTATCGTGAGCCCAAATATGTATCCAGGTGGCTGATTTGAACAAACTGGAATCAGATCCACCCCACAATGTTGCATACCAAATATCAAAAGATTCTGCCTGCAGGATCTGGAGAAGAAGATTTTTGAAGAAATTTGCCTGAAATGCACCAAGTTCAAATTTGAGCTTCTATAGTGAGCCCAAATATGAATCTAGGGAGCCGATTTGAACAAAATAGAATCAGATCCACCCCACAATGTTGCATACCAAATATCAAAAGATTCTGCCTGCAGGATCTGGAGAAGAAGATTTTTGAAGAAATTTGCCTGAAATGCACTAAGTTCAAATTCGAGCTTCTATAGTGAGCCCAAATATGAATCTAGGGAGCCGATTTGAACAAAATAGAATCAGATCCACCCCACAATGTTGCATACCAAATATCAAAAGATTCTGCCTGCTGGATCTGGAGAAGAAGATTTTTTAAGAAATTTGCCTGAAAAGCACTAAGTTCAAATTTGGGCTCCTATACTGAGCCCAAATATAAACCCAGGGAGCCGATTTGAACAAACTTGAATCAGATCCACCCCACAATGTTGCATACCCAATATCAAAAGATTCTGCCTGCTGGATCTTGAGAAGAAGATTTTCAAAGAAATTTGCCTGAAATGCACTAAGTTCAAATTTGGGCTCCTATACTGAGCCCAAATATAAACCCAAGGGGCCGATTTGAACAAACTTGAATCAGATCCACCCCACAATGTTGCATACCAAATATCAAAAGATTCTGCCTGCTGGATCTGGAGAAGAAGATTTTCAAAGAAATTTGCCTGAAATGCAGTAAGTTCAAATTTGGGCTCCTATACTGAGCCCAAATATAAACCCAGGGGGCCGATTTGAACAAACTTGAATCAGATCCACCCCACAATGTTGCATACCAAATATCAAAAGATTCTGCCTGCTGGATCTGGAGAAGAAGATTTTTTAAGAAATTTGCCTGAAAAGCACTAAGTTCAAATTTGGGCTCCTATACTGAGCCCAAATATAAACCCAGGGAGCCGATTTGAACAAACTTGAATCAGATCCACCCCACAATGTTGCATACCAAATATCAAAAGATTCTGCCTGCTGGATCTGGAGAGGAAGATTTTTTAATGTTTTTCCCATTGCCTGCAGTGTTAAAAAGTGCTGACTCAGCACTTTTTCAAAGTCCCGAAACTGTACCCTATGATAAAACCGATGGCAATTTTTTTTTACCAATTCTTTCTGTTGGTCCTAAGGAAGCTTCACACCAAATAAAAATTCTCGGTGCCGTGCAGTTTTGGAGATATGGGCGTTTTAATTTTTTTCTATTTTTAGCTCCTGCGGTTCCCATGGGGCTACGGGGAAAAAAAATCAGCATAAATTAGGTACTTATGACCCAATAAGCCCTCACATAAAATTTGGTTCAAATCAGCCTCTCGGTTTGGAAAATAGAAATTTCGGGCGGGGCCAAAAATTTTGCCCCTCCCATAACGACGCCAAGTATAGCCCCACAAACTTCTCTTGAACAAATCTGAGTCTACACCTCAAAAGGAAGCTGCACACCAAATATCAAGTCTCTGCTACTGCTGGTTCATGAGAAGAAGATTTTTTAAGATTTCAGCTCACTTTTTGGGTGTGGCCCTACCCACAGGCGGGGCAACTTGATTTGAACAAAATCAAATTGCGATGTCATAACAAACTATTATCTCAAATATCAATTAAATTGGTTCAGCGGTTTGGGAGGAGAAGATGCAAATACCATGTTGACGGACGACAGACGCCAGACGACGGACGGTGAGTGATCACTATAGCTCTCCTGACTGAAAGTCAGGTGAGCTAAAAAAAAGATGGCCATTCTTGGCATCCAACATTGACAGAAATATAACATTTTCATCATATCAGATCATCCTGCCAAGTCTGAAGAAAACTGATTCATAAATTGAACCTAAGGATGTGCTGAAGAAATCCAAGATAGCTGCCATGGCAGCCACTGAGGCCGACAGACCCTGAATGAAATTTGACACTCTTATTTACTCATCATTCTAAGTCCTGCCAAATTTCAATACAACTGATGCATAAATGCAGCCTGTAGGGTGTGCAGCAGAAACCCAAGATTGCTGTTGCGTCTGACATTGTGTGTGGATGACCAAGACCAACATAGGACATTCTTCGACTTCAAGAAAATTGATGCATAAATGCAACATACAGGGTGTTTCGAAGGAATCCTAAATAGCTGCTGTGGCTACCATCATGAGCAGCCAACCGTTAACAAAATAGGACATACTCATAATACTAAGTCAACCTTCCAAATTTCAAGTAACATCACAATAAAGTGATGCATAAATGGGACCCGTAGCATGTGCTGAAGAAATCCAAGATGGTTGCTTAGGCATCTAAAGTGGGTGGTGGCTATTATGTGCAGACAACCCTAACCAAAACAGGATGTTCTGATCTTCTCATGATACAAACTCGCCCTGCTGAGTTGCTAAATATGACCTGCAGTGTTCTGAAGAAATCCAAGATGGCTGCCCAGGCAGTAATTATGGGTGGTCAACCCTTTACACATTCTCATCTACTCGTCATACTAAGTCACGCTGCCAAATTTCATCAATGCAACCTGTATGCTGTGCTGCAGTAAAACAATATGGCTGCTGTGGTGGCCACAGCTGGTGCAGCCATCCATGACCAACATCAGACGTCCTCATCTACTCATCGAACTTAGTCATCTTGTGAAATTTCAAGAAAACTGCAGCATAAATGCCAGCTGCAGGGCATTCTGAAGAAATCGAAGATGGCTGCCATTTTGACCATTCTGGGTAGCCAACCATGACCAGAATATGTTGTTCTCATCTATTTATCATACCAAGTCATCCTGCCAGGTTTCAAGAAAACTGATGCATAGATGTGCAGCCTGTACTGAAGAAATCCTAGATGGCTGACATTGTGGCCATCCGACCATGACCAAAATAAGACGTTCTCATCTGTTCCTCCCATTGAGGGACCTTGAGATTCAAGAAATTGATGCATAAATGCAACCTGTAGCCTATGCTGAAGAAATCCAAGATGGTTGCTGTGGCAGCCATTGTGGCCAGTCAACCACGACTACAACAGGACTTTCTCATTTAGGCATGAACCTGAACAAGCATAAGAAAATGTGGTGATGATCAGAAGAAAATTTGGGGCTGTAGCCTGAAAGAAATTACTGACAGTCGGTTAGACAAATTACAAGATGGCTGCCATAGCACCCATTATGTGCAGCCGACTGTGACCAACATGACATCTACTCATCATACTAATTCAGCTTCAAGAAAATAGCAAACATTCTACCTGCAGACTGTTCTGGAGAAATCCAAAATGGCCACCATTACAACCATTGTGGGTAGCCAACCATGACCAAAACAAAATAGGGTGTCCTCAACTACTCATCATACTGAGCGACCTTGCCGAGTTTCAAGAAAATTGATGCATAAATGTGACCAGTAGCCTGTGTTGAAGAAATCTAAGATGACTTCTGTGGCAGACATTGTATGCAGCCACCATGACAATAATGGGACGTTCTCATCTACACAAAAACATGCATATGAAGTTTGGTGATAATTGGACAAGAACTGCGGGCTGTAGCCTGTGCTGAACAAATTGTGGTCAGATGGACAGACTCACAGATGGACAACCACATGTGCAATTTCAAAAGCATAGCTTGACTTCGTCAAGTTAAGCTAAAATTTATTGCCATGGACAAAAAAAAACAATGCAAAGAGTTGATTGGGACAGTTTTTCTAAATTTAACAAGGGCCTAGGGGCCTAACTGTGATAAGTATTCCTGGATCTGCAATATATGGATATCCTTTCCCTCACACTTATCGATCACCATACTAACCGACATCAAAACATGGTAACCAATGCCCGCATTATAATGCAAATTGTTCATAGGGACAGTTTTTGAAGTATAACAAGGAACATAACTCATATCTTTGCATGGACGAAAACCAAAATATCTGAATATCCTTTCCCTCATGCTGGGCTCTTACCACACCATGGGACATAAAAATATGATAACCAATGCTCGAGTTACAATGCAAAGCATTTGTATGGAAAGTTTTTGAAGTGTAACAAGGGCCATAACTCTAGTATGTGTGGGTAGACAAAATCCACAATATTTGGATATCCTTTACCCATGCTGGTCTCTCACTATACCAAAGGACCTCAAAATCTGACAACTGATGCTTGCATTAAAATACAAAACATCTGTACAGAAATTTTTCCAAGTGTAACTCCTGCCAAAGACTTCAAAATGCAACAACCAATGCTTGAGTTATAATGCAAAACGTCTGTATGAAAGTACAGAGTCCTCGCCTGAATGCCCACCGACAACCTCCTCCTGAGGTCATGGGCATAACAATCATCATAGAGACAGTTTCTATGATCAGCTATTACCTACATTTTAAAAAAAATAAACACACAATTTGGAAAAATTGTTGAATGGTTCTTTCAAGGAACAAACTGATTTGTTGAGCCAATATATAAATTAATTCCAAGATTATCAAAAAGATTTTTCTGATTAAACTGGGACAGCAGGTGGTTTGTTTTTCTTTTGTTTTCCATACAACATAGTACTATACGATCACTAAAATTCACTTTTCCTAAATGAATTGTTATAGGGGTGTCAACAATAATCACGATAACCAGTCAGGGAAAGTGAATAGGATTAGTTGGTCATAAAATCACAACAGGGTTATAGTCGAGTAGAAGTTTATAAAACAGTTTATATACCAATATTCAACAAAGTACATCATTTGTTAGTTTACCAAGACAGTACTCACTCTCAAAAAGTTCACGAGGATGTCAAACAGATGCAAAAATAAATCAAAGCATTGAGGCATTTATATCTGTTAAGTTTTGACTGGGATGTTTCGGGCTCCTAATAATGTATAAAAGAAAAGACAATGGAATACACAAAATAAATGTGGTGTAAAAGAGAAATTCTGGAGTGACTTGATGGTCACAGGATTAACAACGAAGTCACACTAGTTAACATGACATATGTCGTCACTAGTCAATCTTATTTTTAAAAATCCCCAGTCAGAAGAATCTTTATGATTTTAATTTACCTCTCATCTCTTATTTTTGCTTTTGCAGCTTTGTCACCAGAACTGCTGGATCCAAGTGAGTCACTATCACCACTACTACCACTATCACTTCCAGGTCCATGGTGTTTTCCCCAGTTACGACGAATCAGTGTAGGAGAATTGTCGCTAGACGTTGTTTCTGGAGCACTGCTATCAATGCTGGCCATACCTAAAATATAAAGAATTGTTGTATCCTCTATTTAATGCTTACACAAAAATATCACACACACGAAAGTTAAGTAATGCCGTATAGATTGAAAGTAAACAGCATCTGTATAAAACCTACCTATCAAGAGTTTCCAAAATGACAAAAACTAATGTGTTGTGACAAATGAAATGTCAAAACAATTTTCAAATATTTACAAAACTGACTAGAATTTAACTTTCATAACCATAATTTTCAATGCCAACAATAGCCCACGCACAGGCTGAGCTTTCACTGGTGTCTTTGTGTAGGTATGTGTTTTGCATGTCTGTTTGCACTCAAGAATGATAAAATAGGGCATTCTCAACTACTCATCATACTGAGTGACCTTGCAGAGTTTCAAGAAAACTGCTGCATAAATGTGACCTGTAGCCTGTGCTGAAGAAACCGAGGATGGCTTCTGTGATTACCAAACTTGGTACAGGAGACAATTTGACAACTCTTGTTTTTTGGAGGTCAAAGGTCAAGGACATGGGACAAAAAAATTTGTGTAGGTCTGTTTGTGCTCTAGAAAGAAAAGGATCACATCTTTGATTACAAAACTTGATGAAGGAATGTTAGTTGGAAACTAGATATCTATCATTTTTGGAGGTCAAAGGGCAAGATTACAGGGTCACAAATTTGTGGTTGATTGTATTTGAATGTGTTCGAACAAAAAAAAGGTAGCATCTTTCTCCACCCAACTTTGTACATGAGTGGTACTTGACAAGATTTGAACACCTATTGATTTTGACAGTCAAAGGTCAAGGCCACAGGATCACACTAAAATACATTTTTTGCTCAAGCTACTAAGCTACTACTTAGAGCCACGCCAATTTAATGATACAGAAGCCTCAGAGCTTGTCATCTTGGATGATCAAAGGTCATGATTACATGGTTAGAAAATTCAAGATCTGCACTCAAGAGGCGTGGGCATGCACCTCTAGTTAAAAACAAAGCTTAACATCATTTTCCTTATAAATTAAAGGTTTGCTGATTGTACTTTACAGAAGCTTCTCAATCTTATGCTAAACCAAGATACCAGTTAAACTAAACTGTTAACAAATTTCATAATGTCAAATCTGAAATCTTCCGAATCACAGAGAAGTTAAAAAAAATCCCAGATATATCTGGTTGCAGATGGATAGATGAACCAATTTTTGGGGAAAACATCCATGCAATGAATGTTATACTGAAAAAAGAAATCTAGAAAGGTTGAAAAAACATCTAATTCATACCCTGTGATGGTTTCTTTTTAATACTGGCACATCTCAATCTGGCTTCCAATGCCTTTAGATCATCCTCCTCCTCAACTGCAGAGCTATCAGTGTCTTTTCCACTGCAAAACAAACCAAAGGATAAGAGGGACTAAAACACTGACCTGGATCAAGTTGTCTACAGGGAATGGAGATCGTTTAAGTATAGGGAGTGAGAGCTTTTTTGTTTTGTTTAGTAAGGGAATGAAACATTTTTGAAAATAAGAACATTTTCAAGCCAGTCTGAATCTCCAGCTCAAAAAGATACTCAATAGCATTCAACAAATAGTTGTCCCAGGCAACCAGTGAAAAATGTATTTGAATTCTTTCCTATTTTTAGACATAGATGCATCATTTTGTATGTATCAAGTGCATGTCACCCATTCATACTGCATACAAAATTTGAATCAAATCCATCAATTTGTTCCAAAATTTAAATAAAGGGGGCAGGGCTATGAATTTTGCCCTTGCCAGCCTATCTTGATAATAATGCCAGACAAACTTTCTTTGAGCAAACTTGAATTTACACCATTAAAGAAAACTGCATACAGTATATCAAATTAATGCCGACAAATGTTCACAAGGAAATGATTGTTTGTCAACAATGTTAAAATAGGGCCCCATATTGTGATTTTCCCACTTCATTCTACTGCTCAAAAAGAAAGTTTCACCAGGCATAACAACTACCTGCCTTATATATTTCGTGAAATACAGGCTATTTTCAGCTCTTGGGATGCAGGAAAGTTTGTTTTCCTTTTATCAAGTATATGCCACTTCTGGTTCAAACAACTGAACTTTTTTAGGATGGGGGTGGGGGGCAAAAAATCTGCCCTGCTCAGCATCAGGACAAATATTGCAAGAGGAAAATTCTTTGAGCAAAATTGAATCCACACCATTAACGCGAGCAATATGCCAAATATCAAATCATTACAGTTACTGGTTCATGAGAAGATTGCCATCAGTGCTAAATGGAGTCCCTGTATACTGCATTTTGAAGCAACCCCTGGGTGTCCAGTTGGGTGTGTGGGAAAATTTTATTCATAAATCAAGTATGTCCCCATTAATACTTCAAACCCAATTTCAGTTCAATCAGCTGCCCAGTTCCAAAAACTGAAATTTCGGGTTGGGATATAAATTTTTCCACTTACAGAATATCCCTAAATATTCCCTCAGTAATCTTTTTTAACAACCATGAAACTATACCAATTAAAGGAGGCTGCATACCAAATATCAAATCTTTGCAGCCAGTAGTTCATGAGAAGAAGGTTGCTCAGTAATTTTCCCATAAAAAACAGTGTTAAATGGGGTCCTGCACAGAGAGCTCAATAAACAAACCAATAGCATTCTTTTCAGCTTGATTCTACAAATCCTAAGGAAGTTTCATACAAATACCAAATTAGTTTCTCCTGTTGTTCTTGAAATAGGAGCATTTCATTTTTTTCTATTTTTAGCTTTTTGAGTGTCCATAAGGAAATCCTCCGGATCCCTTTCGGTATCCCGTCGGACCGGATGAAATTTTCGGACGTCCGTACCCGCTCCTGCGGAGCGTCCCGACCCAGCATCGTCGGATAAAAAATATGCGACAGATTCAGTTGATGCTGGGATGCTGCGATAAGCTGTGCTATTTAGGAAAGCACGTCCGTTCCCGAGGCCTGTGCAGTAGCGGTCTTACGATGCATTGCCGCCGGAAGCTCCGTGTACGTTGACTCCCGCACACTTTCCTATGCGAACGTCCGGAGTCTGCAGGCCTCGTGTCCCTGGCTACCAGATGGTGTGACCTGGTCGCCGATGATTCTCTGACTGGCGAAGCTGACTGGATATCCGAGGTCACGTAGCCAAGAGCGGTCGTGTGCGCTACCATGAGAATGAGGAAGCCTTATTGACAGTCTACTCCGGACTGACTATATGTCGGAGCGTCCCGAGCGACGGACGTATGCTCCGAATGCGAAACATTTTGTACCACAACATCTGGGGCCAGATGTTGTTGTACGAGAGAGGGGTCTCTCTCGCTTGCCATCCGGATGGACCAGAACGAGCTATGAACCGGACTAAAAGGCTTCCTCCGTTCTCCCTCTAATCCGCCGTCACTGGGTGTGCATTGGTTGATTTATAGTGCTCGCATCACCCCAAAACTCCTTCTAGACCACAACGGATGAACCCGGCTGCCGAACCATTCGATGAATGGACGCTACACCGGGCGAGCTAGCGGACGTCAAAGGCCGTCGAACCTACTAGGGTCCTCTTAGGCAATTGGCGTATTTACATGAGCACTTTTCCGCTAGCCCTTCATTAATTGTGACGACGGAGGCACACTGTTGGAAGACATCACAGATACATCACCCTAATCTTGATCGTCTGAAATAGAAATTGATAAAGTAGGGTGACCCTGTGGGGAAAGGACCGGAGTGTCCAATTCCCCACTAACATACCGTGACATACGCTTCCCATGTTGTCATCGAAATCATACGATACAGAACAGGAGTTAATGCGAGTACACTGACCACATATAGAATGATTATAACAGTCAGAGGAAGACTTCCTCTTATTACAATTGATCAAAATCCTTTCAATGTGAAAAGAAAACAAAGTCCTGGTACTTGCACCAACCCCTGGCAATCAAAATACATAATAATAATATGATCCATTAATATAGAAAAAATAATTGAAATCAAAATATTTTGAAAAAATATTTTTTCAGAACAGCCCAAGTTTCTGAAAAGTATCGTTGAGCCCCAATGGATCCCAAGCCTAAGTGTGGACAAAAATTTTAAAAATATTTTAAACAATTTATTCAACACTTACGAACAACAAGTTAAAGGGAGATAACCTGGTTAAAATTGTCGCAGATCAAAAATTTGGGAATATGTGTATGTTCACTTAGTTGTGATAATGTTTGAAAATTGATTGATAAATATAGGAGGAGTTGCACGCACAAGAATTTCATGTAGAAACCCATAATAAATCTAAGTTAAAGGGAGATAACCTAGTTAAAATAGCCACAGCTAAAAAATTTTGGAATATGCGCATGTTCACTTAGTAGTGATGATGTCTGTAAACTTTCGTCCAAATTGATTGATAAATGTAGGAGGAGTTGCGCACACAAGAATTTCATGCAGAAACCCATATTAAATCAAAGTTCAAGAGAGATAACCTGGTTAAAATTGTCGCAGATCAAAAAGTTTGGAATATGCACATGTTCACTTAGTAGAGATGATGTTTGAAAGGTTTCATCAAAATCGGTTCATTAATGTAGGAGGAGTTGCGCACACAAGAATTTGTTCGAACGGAAAGACATAATAAATCTAAGTCAAAGGGAGATAACCTGGTTAAAATTGTCGCCGATCAAAAATCTTGGAATATGCGCATGTTCACTTAGTAGTGATGATGTCTGAAAAGTTTTGTCCAAATTGATTGATAAATGTAGGAGGAGTTGCACGCACAAGAATTTCATGTAGAAACCCATAATAAATCTAAGTTAAAGGGAGATAACCTAGTTAAAATTGCCACAGCTAAAAAATTTTGGAATATGCGCATGTTCACTTAGTAGTGATGATGTCTGTAAACTTTCGTCCAAATTGATTGATAAATGTAGGAGGAGTTGCGCACACAAGAATTTCATGCAGAAACCCATATTAAATCAAAGTTCAAGAGAGATAACCTGGTTAAAATTGTCGCAGATCAAAAAGTTTGGAATATGCACATGTTCACTTAGTAGAGATGATGTTTGAAAGGTTTCATCAAAATCGGTTCATTAATGTAGGAGGAGTTGCGCACACAAGAATTTGTTCGAACGGAAAGACATAATAAATCTAAGTCAAAAGGAGATAACCTGGTTAAAATTGTTGCAGATCAAAAATCTTGGAATATGCGCATGTTCACTTAGTAGTGATGATGTCTGAAAAGTTTTGTCCAAATTGATTGATAAATGTAGGAGGAGTTGCGCACACAAGAATTTCATGTCCGGAAAGACGTACGGACGGACGTACGGATGGACGGACGGATGGACGGACAGACGTACGGAAGTACAGGGCGATTCCTATATAGCCCCCACTTCTTCGAAGCGGGGGTATAATAATAATGTATCTAGTTATGATAAAAATAACATCAAGATATTATTTTCAAGAAATCCCCCCCTCACACAGAGGGCTGTTGTAAATGTAAACAATGAGTGTAAAAACACTAAAATAAGACTCCAGGCACCCAGGCCCGGAATCAGTTACCAAAAATACACTATCTGATGCAAAACAGAGACTTCCAGGGAAGAAACTGCAGAACATCAGATGGTAGATGCAGAACACAACGCCTAACCACCCGTAGGTGAAGACGTAAACATGGGGAAAAGAACAGAATTCATTCTGTTATTTAGCTAAAACTCCCAAGAAATTTTAGTAATAATAATTACAGAAACTATGCCAAAAGCATGGGAGAATAGCAAGAGGGGACTTAAAGGAAAGGGAGAGAGGAAAACACTGAAAAATCAGTGTAACTAAATAACCAGAATGACAACAAAATGGCTGCTGCCACGAAAATAGGTAACTTAACATAATTTCATTAAAAAATTTTAAGTTACAGCCCTGATAATATTCTGTCACACATTTTTCCTCTCCTCCTTCTCTATCCTCCTTAGAATCACCATTTCACTAATATTTATGTGTCTGGCATCATTTAAACTGAGATTTACAAGCACAAAGATCAGTCAGATGTTAACTGATGAAGGGCCAAACTTAGAATGATTAATGGCGCCAATTTCGGAACGTCCTTGACACTGCGCATGCGCAGTAGAGGTGAAGTGTGGAGGGCCATTCAGGACATGTTTTCTTTGGTTTTAGATGCAAATTTTGGGGATTGGGGGGCAAAATTTGTGTTTGGCCCTATATTTTAAGAGTTAGCACCAGCTATGTCTGGGTCATTGGTACAGTATAAAAATATAGAAATTTTGGTACAATTTGGGCTCCCACAGGAAGCCCAAATATGAACCCAGGGACCTGGCTTTAACAAACTTATATCTCACCTCCCTAAGGATACTGTATACCAAAAGATTCTGACTGGTGGATGGGAAGAAGAAGATTTTTGAAGAATATTCCTACTGAACTAAGTTATAATTCGGGCTCCCAGAAGGAGCCCAAATATGAACCCAGTGACTTGGCTTGAACAAACTCGAATCTCACCTCCCTGAGGATTCTGCATACCAAATATCAAAAGAGGATAATTGGTGGATCTGAAGAAAATTTTTAGAGAATATTCCTCAGCACTAATTTGAACATTTGGGATCCCATAGAGAGCCCAAATATGGACCCAGGGAATTGATTTCAACAAATATGTGAATCAATCTTCCAAAGATGTTATATGTGAAATATGAAAGCTTTTGGAGCAATGGTTTGGGAGAAGAAGGTTCTTTAATGTTTTCCCCATTACTCATAGTGTTAAAAAAAATGTTGACTCAGCACTTTTTCAAAGTTTATTGTTTATTTATTTATTTATTGGTGTTTTAAGGTCACATATTTATGCACAATGGCTAATCATGACCATGACAGTTTTACGGGTGGAGGAAGCCGGAGTACCCGGAGAGAACCACTGAGCAATGGCGAGCAACTGTCAGCTCCCCAACATACTAACTCGACACAAGCAGGGTTAGCATTGGTTGAAGACAAGTGCACCATCGACATGCAGTACGCCTTAGTACACAATGCCACCGTGCCCCCACGCGGGCAATGGAGATGAAGTGTCTTGCCCAAGGACACAACGGTTGCCGCAGATGGGATTCGAACCGAGGACCTCTCGGCTTGCAGCCTGCAACTCTACCTACTGAGCCACCATGCTCCCACTTTTTCAAAGTACCCCATGATAAAACCATTAGCAATTTTTTTTGACCATTCCATTCTGTTGGTCCTAAGGAAGCTTCACACCAAACAAAAATTCTCGGTGCCGTATAGTTTTAGAGATATGGTCGTTTTACATTTTTTCTATTTTTAGCTCCTACAGTTCCCATGGGGCGAGAGTAAAAAGTTTTTGGCATACATTAACTACTTATGACCCATTAAGCCCTCATATCAAATCAGCCTCTCAGTTTGGAAAATAGAAATTTTGGGTGGGGCAAAAATTCTTGCCCCTCCCATAACGACGGCAAATATAGCCCTCAAACTTCTCTCAAACAAATCTGAATCTACACCTCAAAAGGAAGGTGCACACCAAACATCAAGTCTCTGCTACTGCTGGTTCATGAGAAGATTTTTTAATATTTTGGCACACTTTTTGGGCGTGGCCCTGCCGAGGGGCAGGGCAACTTGATTTGAACAAACTTTAATTGACATATGATAGGGAACATGCACACCACATTTGGTTCAATTTGGTTGAGCAGTTTGTGAGAAGAAGTTGATAATGTAAAGTTAACACCGGATGCTGGACAGATGACGGACAGAAAGTGATTAGTAAAGCTCCCCTTGAGCTTTGCTCAGGTGAGCATCAAAACACCCATAAAGTAAACCTACAAATGATTCAAATAAGCTGGGTGAAATTGAAATTCTAACATCTAATGAAAGTGTCAATGACACTGTAGCTCAACTTAACAAACTTGAACTCGGTAAGTTATAAATGAAATGGCAAAATTGAAGATCATTGGTACCAATGTCATTTTTTTTGCCAGTGGCAACATTTTTTGACAGAAACCGAAGAAAATCGATAGCTCCCATCTAGAGGCCTCCCCAAACAAGCATGCCAGGTTCAAAGCAATCCGATCATAAATGTGCCCTGCAGGGTGTATAAAAGGGAAATATTGTGGTCTGACTAAATTCTAAGAACATTGGCCGTGGCAACATTTTTTGACAGAAATGGAAGAAAATCGATAGCTCCCATCTAGAGGTCACCGTAAATAAGCATACCAGGTTTCAAAGCAATCTAATCATAAATGTGCCCTGTAGGGTGAGCCAAAGGGAAATATTGTGGTCTGACTGAACTAAGTTCTAAGAATGTTGGCTGTGGCAACATTTTTTGATGGAAATTGAAGAAAATCGATAGCTCCCATCTAGAGGTCACCCCAAACAAGCATGAAAGGTTTCAAAGCAATCCCATCATAAATGTGCCCTGTAGGGTGTGCCAAAGGGAAATATTGAGTCTTCTGACTAAACTAAGTTCTAAACGTTGGCCACGGCAACATTTTTTGACGGAAATTGAAGAAAATTGATAGCTCCCATCTAGAGGTCTCCCCAAACAAGCATACCAGGTTTCAAAGCAATCAAATCATAAATGTGCCCCGTAGGGTGTGCCAAAGGGAAATATTGTGGTCTGACTAAACTGAGTTCTAAAAATGTTAGCCGCGGCAACATTTTTTGACGGAAATTGAAGAAAATCGATAGCTCCCATCTAAAGGTCACCCCAAACGAGCATGCCAGGTTTCAAAGCAATCCGATCATAAATGTACCCTGTAGGGTGTGCCAAAGGGAAATATTGAGTCTTCTGACTAAACTAAGTTCTAAGAACCTTGGCCGCGGCAACATTTTTTGACAGAAATTGCAGAAAATCGATAGCTCCCATCTAGAGGTCTCCCCAAACAAGCATACCAGGTTTCAAAGCAATCTGATCATAAATGGGTCCTGTACGGTGTGCCAAAGGAAAATATTGAGGTCTGACTAAACTAAGTTCTATGAATGTTGGCCGTGGCAACATTTTTTGCCGGAAATTGAAGGAAATTGAAGAAAATCGATAGCTCCCATCTAGAGGTCACCCTAAATAAGCATACCAGGTTTCAAAGCAATCAAATCATAAATGTGCCCTGTCGGTTGTGCCAAAGGGAAATATTGTGGTTTGACTAAACTAAGTTCTAAGAACGTTGGCCGCGGCAACATTTTTTGACAGAAATTGAAGAAAATCAATAGCTCCCATCTAGAGGTCACCCCAAACAAGCATGCCAAGTTTCAAAGTAATCTGATCATAAATGCGACCTGTGAGGTGTGCCAAAGGAAATTGTGGACGTACGTACTAACATATTAACGTACGTACGCCGACGGACGAGAAGTGATGGCAATAGCTCAGCATGACTTTGTCAAGTTGAGCTAAAAATTGACATGTTTGGAAGATTCAAAAGTGACAGCCCCCCCGCCCCCCAGCCGGTTCATGAGAAGATTTTTTAAGATTTAGGCACACTTTTTGGGCGTGGCCCTACCGAGGGGAAGGGCAACTTCATTTGAACACACTTGAATCGACATATGATAGGAAACATGCACACCAGATTTGGTTCAATTTGGATGAGCAGTTTGTGAGAAGAAGTCAATAATGTAAAGTTAACACCAGATGCTGGACGGACGACAGACAGAAAGTGATTAGTAAAGCTCCCTTTGAGCTTTGCTCAGGTGAGCTAAAAAAACACCCATAAAGTTAAACTACAAATGACTCAAATCAGCTGGGTGAAATTGAAATTCTAACATCTAGAAATTGACATATGTTTGGTAGATTCAAAGGTGGCACCCCCCCCCCCCCCCCCCCCCCCACCCCCACGCCATCTACAAATGACTCAAATCAGCTGGGTGAAATTGAAATTCTAACATCTAGAAATCGACATATCTTTGGCAGATTCAAAGGTGGCCCCCCCCACCCCCACCAAAAAAAAAAACAAAACACTGCATAAAAACTATATAAGGGTGATTAGAGGAGGTCATGGACTCAAATCACAGCATCATGAAATCAATCTTAAGATAACTAACCTATTGTATCGCAAGGCATAACTAAGTTTAGGCTTTGCTCCAACACTCCCAGATGATACCACTGGTTGAATGCTAGCTGGGTCAAAATAGTTTGTTGAGCCAACTGTGTGAGTTTCTGGAGTAGAATCTGTTTCTGTAACAATAGGATCATGTGTGGGAAAAACATGACGATGCTCTGCTGTATCTATGCTGATAGTATCATGGGAATTACAGACACGGCGACGCTCTGGAACAAACAGTCCTTCCATGTCTGCTCCTCTCTGATTTGAAAGTCTCACAGATGTTGATACACTGCCTGCCTGGTGAGAATTATTGGCACTTGAGGTTATGACTGTATGATGAGAAGATGGAGAAGCTACACCAGATGATGCAGAGAGTTTATGAGATGTGAGATAGTTTACAAGACTTGGTGCTTTGTACTGCTGATGAATTTGTTTGTCAAGGAGTTTGTCCATTATCTGAAAATATAACGTGTCAATTGTTGAGTTATCTACATGGGTATGGACAATTACACTGAAGTGCACACCAAAGGATCCATTCTATACACAATACTCTGGAATCCAGTCAGTTGAATAACTCCTTTACCAGTGAAAAGGTGTCATTCAAAGAAAAGCTCAAATGAGAAGAATTTAGTTAATTTCTTCTCTGGTGAAAAGTATAGTATTTAATCCACTGCACACAGATGCCAAAATATCAAACAGCAAATGTTTCCCAAACTGCAACAAGGAATTTAACTGATAGATTCTTATTTGACAGAGCTCAATTGCTTGCAGGATTTTTTTTTAGAAATTCTATATTATAATATTATATGCTGTGAGTGTAGTAGATTGGCAATCGTTTCTAGTCGTGTCTTTGGGCTACCAGCACAGGTAGCCAAGACCTGACCAGAAACCAATGTTAGGGTGCTTGAGCTTTTGTTCCAAAGACTCAAGACTGCAGGCTGGGACACCTCTCCCAAGGCAACAAAAGTTGTCCAAGTCTAAATTAGGCCTTTAATGGCTGATGCAATGTATCATTGTGATAGAGCCTACAAAACTTCCAATTTTAGGGAAGTGCATTTGCAATCTCCTCACCTCAATGATACATCTGAATTTCTAGCTTTTCACAATTTGATAAAAAAAAGTCCAACGATTAAGTATTTGGAGGTTCAGATCTCCCCTCTCCTCCCAATCTCAAAATCACCAAGTGTCCCCTATATTTAACAGATGGGAATATATATGATAAAAATTGGCCCAATGGAAAACCTTTTCTATCAATTTCAACTTCAGCTGGTACCACCACTGCAGACTTGAAAACCTTGTTGTATATTATATATTATATTCATATTATATTCATTATCTGTTTTTCTCATTTTTGAAACAAGCTTATGACCACTCATAGGAAAACGCTCAATGAGCTTCATCCAAATGAGCAGTCAAAATCTATATTGTGGAAACAAAGTGGAACCATGTTAATTAAATAGCAACTTTCCCATTGAAAAATATTCACTTACAAAATGCCGATAGGATCACCGATCCAATGTCAAGTTGTGACAGCACAAAAGTGGGTTTAATCATTATCAACTTATCGTCCGGAAACCAATTGTTTACAATTTACTATGTGAAGGGTCACAGTGACCTTGACCTTTGACCTAGTGATTCCAAAATAAGAAGGGCTCTTTCTTGCACCAATGCCAACCTAGCTATGAAGTTTCATGAACGTAGGTGGAACCATTGTCAAATTATCATCTGGAAACAAATTGTTTACGATTTATTATGTTCAAGGTCACTGTGACCTTGACCTTTGACCTAGTGAGTCCAAAATAAATAGGGGTCTTCCACTCACCTAGGCCAACCTACCTATGAAGTTTCATGAATGTGGGTCAAACCATTATCAAGTTATTGTCTGGAAACCAACTGTTTACGATTTACTATGTTGAAGGTCACTGTGACCTTGACATTTCACCTAGCAAGTCCAAAATAAATAGAGTTCTTCCTCTCACGAATGCCAACCTACCTATGAAGTTTCATGAACGTGGATCAAAACATTATCAAGTTATCATCCGGAAACCAATTGTTTATGATTTACTATGTTGAAGGTCACTGTGACCTTGACATTTCACCTAGCGAGTCCAAAATAAATAGGGTTCTTTCTCTCACTGATGCCAACCTAACTATGAAGTTTCATGAACATGGGTCGAACCATTATCAAGTTATCATCCGGAAACCAATTGTTTTGATTTACTATGTTCAGGGTCACTTTGACCTTTGACCTAGTAAGTTCAAAATAAATAGGGTTCTTCCTCTCACGAAGACCAACCTACATATGAAGTTTCATGAATGTGGGTTGAACCGTAGTCAAGTTATCACCCGGAAACCAATTGTTTACAATTTACTATGTTCAAGGTCATTGTGACCTTGACCTTTGACCAAGCATGTCCAAAATTAATAGGGTTCTTCCTCTCACGAAGTCCAACCTACCTATGAAGTTTCATGAACATGGGTTGAACCATTATCAAGTTATCATCCGGAAACCAATTGTTTACGCCCGCCCGCCCGCCCGCCCAACCGAAGCCCACTCACCCGCCATTCATTAAACTATAAGTCGAGTTTGACTTTGTCACAACTTGACTAATAATCAGTTAACAAGAATATGGTCATTTCTCTGCATTCTCTTGTTAAATTTAAATATTTATTCTAACTTGCTTGACATAGCTCTTCAACATAAGATATAACACACTGAATACTTGCATTGAAAGTACTGAGGTCAAATAGGCTCAAGAAAAGAAGGGGTGTCACTAGATTTTTTAAAAGATCACCATAGTTTTCATTCATAATACAGATTACTAAAAAACAGAATGCAATTAACAAGTCATATTTCAATTAAAGGTATGGTAAATGGTTTGTGTGGAAAAGGTATATGCAATAAGAAGGTTATTCAAAAAGGAAATATCCAATTAAGAAGGGCTCAATTGTAATATGAAACAAGAGGCCCCAAGGGGCCTGAGGGTGCTCACCTGACATGGTAGCCTAAATATCAACCCAGAGATTTGATTTCAACAAGTTGCATCTGCTCCTCCTAAGAAAAGCTTATACCAAATATCCAAAGATTCTAACCAGTGGATCTAAAAAAAAGAAGATTTTTAAAGAATATTCCTCATATTGAACTAAGTTATAACTCAGGCTCCCACAGGGAGCCCATATATGAACTCAGGGACTTGGCTTTAACAAACTTGAATCTCACCCCCCTAAGGATGCTGCACGCCAAATATCAAAACATTCCGACTGCTGGATCTAAAGAAAAAGATTTTTTAAAGAAAATTCATCATTTTGAACTAAGTTACAATTCGAGCTCCCACAGTGAGTCCAAATATGGACCTAGGGACATGGCTTGAACAAACTTGAATCTCACCCCCTAAGGATGCTGCATACCAAATATCAAAACATTCTGAAGAAGATTTTTAAAGAAAATTCCTCATTTTGAACTAAGTAAAATTCTGGCTACCACAGTGAGCCCAAATATGAACCCAGGGACTTGGCTTGTACAAACTTGAATCTCACCCCCCCTAAGCATGGTGCATACCCAATATCAAAAGATTCTGCCTGCTGAATCTTGAGAAGAAGATTTTCAAAGAAATTTACCTGAAATGCACTAAGTTCAAATTTGGGCTTCTATAGTGAGCCCAAATATGAATCGAAGGGGCCGATTTGAACAAACTTGAATCAGATCCACCCCCACAATGTTGCATACCAAATATGAAAAGATTCTGCCTGCTGGATCTGGAGAAGAAGATTTTTGAAGAAATTTGCCTGAAATGCACTTAGTTCGAATTTGAGCTTCTATAGTGAGCCCAAATATGAATCTAGGGAGCCGACTTGAACAAACTTGAATCAGATCCACCCCACAATGTTGCATACCAAATATCAAAAGATTCTGCCTGCTGGAATCTGGAGAAGATTTTTTAATGTTTTTCCCATTGCCTGCAATGTTAAAAAGTGCTGACTCAGCACTTTTTCAAAGTCCTGAAAAAGTACCTTGTGATCAAACCGATAGGGATTTTTTTTAACCATTCTATTCTACTGGATAAAAGTAAGCTTTATACAAAATAAGAATTCTCTGTGCCGTGTCGGTTTGGAGACATGGCAGTTTTAAGCTTTTTCCTATTTTTAGCTCCCAAGGTTCCCACGGGGCAATGAGAACATTTTTTTTTTCCATCAATCAACTACTTATGACCCATTATCATCTCATATCAAATTTAGTTCAAGTCGACCTCACGGTTCAGAAAAATAGAAATTTTAGGAGTGGCCAAAATTTTTGCCCTCCCATAACGAAGGCAAATTAAGCCCCACAAACTTCTCTTGAACAAACTTGATTCTACACCTCAAAAGGAAGCTGCATACCAAATCTCTGCTACTGCTGGTTCGTGAGAAGAAGATTTTCAAAGATTTTGGTGCCCCTTGGGGGCGTGGCCCCACCCAGGAGGAGGGGCAACTTCATTTGAACAAATCTGAATTGACATTAGGTAATAAACATTTACCCAACATTTGAAAAATATTGGGCCAGTGGTTTCTTCGGAGAAGCTGGTTTTGTAAAGTTTACGCCGGACGATGACGGACGACGATGGACGGAAAGCGATTAGTAAAGCTCACCTTGAGCTTCGCTCAGGTGAGCTAAAAGAAAGTTTGAATGGAAAATTTTGTTTGCGGGAGAATTGGGCATTTGGGTAGAAAAGATCAGATCTTGCACTAAAAAATCTACGCCAAATTTCTCATACATGTTGCCATCCTGTTAACCCTTTACCCAACGAATCGGCCGCATACGCCCACGTAATATGCAAATTCAGCAGTTGAAAAAATATTATTTTCCAAAAGATTTCAACAAAACCATATCATGTGACCCCTCGTTGGAATGAGCTCGTTCCAATGAGGGGTCACATGATATGGTTTTGTTGAAATTTTTTTAAAAATTTGAAAAAATGATATTTAAAATAATAAATTTTGACATCGTCTGCGTTGGCTAAAGGGTTAATTATAAAAAGTAACACAATTTGTACAAATCACCTCAAGTAAAAAGTTCTATCATCCAGTAAAAGTTTGAGCAACATACCTTACTCAGTTTATATACATCATCTTTATAATGGAGAAGCATGGCAATTGCCAACTCTCCTCTCTGTCTCCGTGTACTTTCACACAACAAAGGATGTTCAGCTTCAGACACATTTGCTTTCATACCTATGATATTAAGAAAAAAATATTAAAGCTAAATTCTCATCCTGCCAATTCAATAGAGAGGAAAAAAGTAATCAGTAACAAAAAACTGGTCTGGTTGTTAAATGTCTGTGCTCAGATCACAAAACTAAACTATGGAGATGAACTTTCATAACTTTTCATTAAAAGTGAACCAATAAATCCCCAAATTATCAGAAAATACTCACAATATTACCTATAAAAGTGTCTGACCCTTTACCACACATAACCAGCTTATCCAGCCATGGCTATTCTCGAAGACCACCATTCAAATTTTATTATTTTTTCACTTTTGGCCTCAAAAACATAGATTATGTCCCCACTTTGTAACAAATTCGTTTTCAAGGCAAGACAGGAAACTTTTCAGTTATTCAAGAGTTTTTTTGTAGTGTCTTGATCTAGTTATGTTATTTATTTATTTATTAAAATCAGGGTTCGTACACCATCAGAAATAAAAATTCCAGAACTTTCATGGACTTTTTCCAAGCATATTCCAGGACCTTTCCAGGACCTTCTGATAAAATAATACCTACCCTATTTCATACTTGCGTACCTATTTATAACATAATAATACCTGATGCATGATTAACCCTTTACCCAAAGTAACGGTCAAAACCGGTCAGCGCTATTCACAAAAATCGCCAATTAATTTTCTTTTTTTTTCTTCTTTTTTTGTCTCAAAAACATAGGTTATGACCTCTCTTTGGAACAAGCTCGACGAGCTCGTTCCAAAGAGGGGTCATAACTTATGTTTTTGAGACAAAAAATGAAAAACATGAGGCCCCATGGGGCCTGAAGTGCTCATCTTGAACAGAACACAGAGTCCAAGAATGAGTCTACATTAAGCAAGCCATCTCCATGGGCTACACTGTCGATCCTTGAGTCCCTCAGGAGTGACAAAAATAATCTTCTTGGCATCATGCCTTTTCTTCAGTTGATCATAAAGTAAAATGTAGAGCTCCCCTATGAAGCCCCTTGATACAACCTATGTGGATTAATCTTAGTTACACACCTCTAGAGGGCACTGAATACAAAATTTTTAATTCTTCAGCAAAATGGCCAATTCTGGCTCCCATAGAGAGCCCAAATATTAACCCAGGCTCTTGCTTTGAACACAGTTGAATCTGACTTCCCTAGAGATGTTGTGTACCAAATATGAAAGCATTCTGACTGTTGGATCTGAAGAAGAGAAATTGTAAAGAAATTTCTTCAAATTGCACTAAGTTCAAATTTGGGCTACCATAGCGAGCCCAAATATTAACCTATGGATCCGATTTGAAAAAAAACTTGAATCTGACCCCCCTAGAGATGGTGTATACCAAATGTGAAAGCATTCTGACGAGTAGATCTGAAGAAGAAGATTTTTGAAGAAATTCCCTCATATTGTACTAAGTTAAATTTCATGTTCCCATATGGAGCCCAAATATTAACCTAGGCACTCGAATTGAACAACCCGGAATCTGACCCCCCAAGAGATGTTGTATACCAAATATGAAAGCATTCTGACTGAAGAAGAAGATTTTTAAAGAAATTTCCTCATATTGCACTAAGTAAAAATTTGGGCTACCATAGTGAGCCCAAATATATACCTAGGGAACTGATTTGAACAAACTTGAATCTGACCCCCTTAGACATGTTGCATACCAAATATCAAAGCATTCTGACTGGTGGATCTGAAGAAGAAGATTTTTTAAAATTACCCTCCATATTGAACAAAGATCAAATTTGGGCGTAGAAAGCCCAAATATTAACCTAGGGACTTGATTTGAACAATCTTGAATCTGACCCTCATAACAATGATGTATACCAAACATTAAAAGATTCTGAGTGTCAGAATATATCATTTCTCAGTTAAATCCACAGCCTTTATGTCAGCTTGTTGGTTAAATTCAAGGCTTATTTGTGGTGGTTTCCAGTCATGTGACCACTGCCTCTTAGGAATCCAAAACTTGACAAGAAACCACTGCAAAGCAATGGTATAGAGCATGTCATGTGTGACAAAAACTGTGGAAAATTTTCCATACCTTTAACCCCTGCAACTCTGGTAGTGCAAAAGATTTTTCTTCAGTCACTCTGTTTTTCTCTTCTTTAACTAAGAATTCAACCAATTATACCTTGTTTGACAGAGCTCACTGAGCTCTGTCAAACAAGGTATATTTGGTTAAATATCCAGCTGAATTATGAGAATTATTCGCAGCTGAAAACTTTGCCATTTTAACTACCGTGTGCAGAGCATTAAGGTTTAAATACTCTGATTTCATCAGTGAATAACCAGTGAAGATGAATAAAAAAATTAATATATACTACCTAATACAGCTACTGCACCATCAAAACCAATCCTCTCTCTCTCACTTCTAATTGAACCACAGGTAGATGAAGACTTACAATATGTTCCATTGTATAAACCTGAAGAAAAACATAATCATGTATAAATGTGCGACACTGAAAGATGTTTTTTTTGCAAATAAAAAAAACCTTTTCCGAAACATTTCTGGCATATATTGTGCTACATTTGCTGGTTCAGATTCAGATTCAGTTTAATTCCATTAGGCCAAAGAAAGTTAACAAGAGGCCCCAGCCCATGGGGCCTGCATGCGCTCACCTGACATGGTAGCCTAAATATCAACCCAGGGAATTGATTTGAACAAGTTGCATCTGTCCCTCCTAAGAAAACCTTATACCAAATATCAAATGATTCTGACCGGTGGATCTGAAAAAACAATTTTGAAAGAATATTCCTCATATTGAACGGAGTTATAATTCGGGCTCAGCCCAAATATGAACCCAGGGATTTGGCTTGAACAAACTTGAATCCCCCCCCCCCCCCCCCCCCACACACACACACCCAAAGGCTGCAGCATACCAAATATCAAAAGATTTTGATTGGTGGATCTGGACCCAGGGAATTGATTTCAACAAATATGTGAATTAATCTTCCAAAGATGTTGTATGTGAAATATGAAATCTTTTGGAGCAGTGGTTTGGAAGAAGGTTCTTTAATGTTTTTTCCATTACCCATTGTTAAAAAATGATGGCTCAGCACTTTTTCAAAAGTCCCGGAAAAGTACCCTATGATAAAATCAATGGCAAATTTTTTGGACCATTCTTTTCTGCTGGTCCTAAAAGAAACTTCAAACCAAATAAAAATTCTCAGTGCCATGTAGTTTTGGAGATATGGTCATTTTAAATTTTTTCTACTTTTAGCTCCTGCGGTTCCCAAAATTTTTTTGGCATAAATTAAGTCCTTATGACCCAATACGCCCTCATATCATTGGTTCAAATCAGCCTCTCGGTTTGGAGAATAAAAATTTTGGATGGGGCCAAAATTCTTACCCCTTCCATAACGACAGCAAATATAGCCCCTCGAACTTCACTTGAACAAATCTGATCTACACCTCAAAAGGAAGTTGCACACAAAATATCAAGTCTCTGCTACTGCTGGTTCATTAGAAGAAGATTTTTTAAGATTTAGGCACACTTTTTGGACGCGAACATTCCCAGGGGTGGGGCAACTTGATTTGAACAAAATCAAAATGCGATGTCTTAACAAAGAAGCATCTCAAATTTCACTTAAATCGGTTCAATGGTTTTGAAGGAGAAGTCGCAAACACCATGTTCACGGACGACGAACGACAGACGAAAAGTGATCAGTAAAGCGCATACTGACTTTCTGTCATGTGAGCTAAAAATCTGTTTCTCAGGCCCTCATGCATGCTCTCTTTTTGTAACCAATGCAAACTTTAAAAAATAAAAGTTAAAAAATTTATAGTAATTTATATATTTTTTATACTTACCAATGACCCAGACTTAGCTGGTGCTAACTCTAATATTCTAGGACCAAACACAAATTTTGCCTCCCCAATCCCCAAAATTTGCATCAAAATCCAAAAATTAGATGTCCTATGTGGTCCTCCATACTTTTATCCACTGCACATGCGCAGTAGTCAAAGAAGTCCGAAATTGGAGCCAAATCCTCATTCTTGCCACCTGTCAGAACGGAATTATATTGCTTCATGCACATCTTCATATGGAGTTCTTTCATTGTGTAAAGTTTCATAAAAATTCTTCAAACAGTTTAGGAGGAGTTACGCTTATAAGGATGAACAGATGGACAGACAGATGGACCGGACAGGGCGATTCCTATATACCACCCCCCCCCCCCCCCAAACTTTGTTTGCGGGGGGGTATAAAAATAATGCCAAACGCATGGGAGAATAGCAAGGGGGGTATTAAGGAAATGGAGAGAGGAAACACTGAACAAACAATGGAAATTTCATAGCAAGAATGAAAATATCAGGCCCATGCCCTGAAATTAGGGAACTTGAAAGAATTTTTCATAAAAATTATAAGTTACAGCCCTGAACACATCCTTCCACTGTTCCTTCCTCTCATCCTTTTATTTCATCCTTAGATCCACCATTTCTCTCATGATTATGTGTCTGGCATCATTTAAACTGAGCTTTTAAGCACAGATATCAGTGTGATGTTACTGATTGTAGGGCCAAACAAAGAATGAGGATTTGTCTCCAATTTCGGACTTCCTTGACTACTGCACATGCGCAGTGGATAAAGGTATGGAGGACCACATAGGACATCTAATTTTTGGATTTTGATGCAAATTTTGGGGAATGGGGGCAAAATTTGTGTTTGGCCCTAGAATATTAGAGTTAGCACCAGCTAAGTCTGGGTCATTGGTACAGTATAAAAATATTTTTTGGTTTATCTCCAATATTTAACCCAAATTGATAAAATTGATAAATTTGTGTCTTGAGTGCAACAAGGCTTTGCAATGCTTTAGTACTGCAAAGCCTTCTTGCAATGCTTTAGCATTGCAAAGCCTTCTTGCACTCAAGGGATGAAATACACCACCACCCATGCTATTCTGCAGATTATGAGGCCTGAAACATAAAACAAACCAAGAATATGCATTTTTGATGGCAAAGAAATAATTACAAAAACAAAAAATAAAATAAAAAAATGCCTGCCCGCATGCAATTTTACATTTTTATTTTATGTGGCCTTAACACTAACATTTTAAAGTTACTGTTAGAAACACTAAATGATATTTACAAAGGAGTCTGAAATGAGGTGGAAAAAAATACATCTAGTGGCGGCTCCAGAGTTTCAGAAGTAAGGGGGTAAAGTTGTGTATTGCCCACCGCGCAGCGTGGAGCCGGGGTGGGTTTCAAGAGGGGTGTCCCCTCCCGAAGTTGAGGAAAATTTTTAAAACGTTCAATACAAAAATTAAAATGATATTATTTTTTACTACGCTTGGCAAAAAAAGTGGAGGGGTAAGTACCCCCCCCCCCCCCTCCATACCTCCCCAAGGAGCCGCCACTGAATACATCTCCATTAATAACTCAGAATGCATATATACTTTTTCACCAAAATAGCAATTAGTGGCTTTCAATTGTACTCTGATACTTCATGCCAAATAACAATTTTTGGTATGATGCGGTCCAGGAAATAAATTGCAGAATTCTTTTCCATTTCTTCACCTTTGATGTACTTGATGTAACTTGATTCGCACCAATAGGGCTTGATTTTGGCAAAGCATTTACCAAATTCTCCCTAAGAAAACCCCATATAAAATTTGGAATTTATAATATTTATTTATTGGTGTTTAAGGTCACATACTTTTGCACAATGGCTAGTCATGGAGATAAAGTCAAGGTTAGTCAATCGTTTATACCCCATGCTGCCTATTTTAGAGGACTCGCACCCTAAGCATTAGTGACTGGGTCCTATTTTACCTGTGAAAAAGAGCTTGTTTACACTGCTTCACTTCCCGGGGTTCCCGTGGGGGGGGGGGGGGGGGGGGGGAGATTTATAATAATTTCTATATTCATAATACCTAACACTTTCCTAACTAGCTAGCTCTATTCTAAGAATCAGGCCTGCCAAAAAGAAATCTTTTGTACTGCCTGCTATGTGTTGTATGAGGGGAGGTGTGAGTGAATAACTCACAGGAGGGCACTTCCAGTCTGGGCTTACTGTAAATAATTTTGCGCCACTTACAGAGGACCTAGCAATCTTGGTTACAGCCACAAAATCCAGATTTCTAAGATAAAATGTGGTGAATGTAGAAAGCTGAGTCCAATAAGTAGCCTTCATAATGTCTGACAAAGCAACTGAATTTGAATATGCCCATGATGATGACAATGCTCTAACCCCCATGCACCGAGATTCTATTCACACTACTGTCCATATCAGATAGTTTGTCATATGTGATGCAGATAGCAGATTGAATCCATATGGAAATAGAATGAACAGAAATATCTGCCAAGCATAAGAGAAAGGCAGAGTCTTTTCTTACAAAACTAGACCTTTAAACATAAGTCCTTCGAGTTCTAACTGGGAATAATAAAGGTTTTGAATTATTCACCGGAGATAAAGCATTGATAACAATAGGCGCTGGTAGTTTATCTGGTGCCTGGTTCTTGGCAAAAAAGCCTATTTGAGTAGTAAGAGTGATAGTATTTCCCACACTACGGTACTGAGCATTGCCAATAGAGAGAGCATGTAATTCACTTACTCTTCTAGCTGTAGCAAAAGCGAGTAGGAAAAAGGTCTTATATGTCAGACACTTGAATTCCACTGTATCCAAAGTTTCAAACAGAGCCTTTTGTCACTTTAGAAGAAAACAAGCTAGATTGCATTTTGGAATAAGCCTTAATGACATGGGTCACTTATTAGAAAAGTGTTTTATCAATTTTAACAATGACTGACTTGAGCCAATATCAATATGCTCCCTCATGAGAATAAGTATCCATCAACATAGAATGGTACCCCTTAATTGTAATGGGTTGTGAAGCTTTTTTACACCAAAAATAAATACTAAGAAATCTGTTAGTCTGATGGATGCCTATAACTAACTACATTAGCATGACACCAGGAGTAAACAAGAGGCCCCAAGGAGCCTTAATCGCTCACCGGCCAAAGTGGTTCAAAGAAGTATTTGGGGTCACATTCAGTTAGACATGGTTCATCAACACTACAAAGGAATGAAGTCATGAGAGACAAATTTTATGGAACTAGGGACATGGCTTGAACAAACTTGAATTTTACCCCCCTAAGGATGCTGCATATCAAATATCAAAAGCATTCATCTGCTGGATCTGAATAAGAATATTTTTAAAGAAAATTCCTCATTTTGAACTAAGTTATCATTCGGGCTCCCACAGTGAGCCCAAATATGAACCCAGGGATTTGGCTTGAACAAACTTGAATCTCACCCCCTAAGGATGCTGCTGCATGCCAAATATCAAAACATTCCGACTGCGAAATCTGAAGAAGAAGATTTTTAAAGAACAATTCCTCATATTGACTATGTTATAATTCGGGCTCCCACAGGGAGCCCAAATATGGACCCAGGGACTTAGCTTTAACAAACTTGAATCTCATCCCCTAAGGATGCTAAACACCACATATCAAAACATTCTGACTGCTGGATCTGAAGAAGAAGATTTTTTAAGAAAATTCCTCATTTCGAACTAAGTTACAATTCAAGCTCCCACAGTGAGCCCAAATATGGACCTAGGGACAATGGCTTTAACCCCCCCCCCCCCCTCCAAGGATGCTGCATACCAAATATCAAAACATTCCGACTGCTGGATCTGAAGAAGAAAATTTTTAAAGAAAATTCCTCATTTTGAACTAAGTTATCATTCGGGTTCCCACAGTGAGCCCAAATATGGACCTAGGGACATAGCTTGAACAAACTTGAATCTCACCCCCCTAAGAATGCTGTATACCAAATATCAAAACATTCCGACTGCTGGATCTGAAGATTTAGGGTCACATTCAGTTAGACATGGTTCATCAACACTACAATGGAATGAAGTCATGAGAGACAAATTTTATGGAACTAGGGACATGCCTTGAACAAACTTGAATCTTACCCCCCTAAGGATGCTGCATATCAAATATCAAAAGCATTCATCTGCTGGGTCTGAAGAAGAAGATTTTTAAAGAAAATTCCTCATTTTGAACTTTAGTTATAAGTTATAATTCGGGCTACCACAGTGAGCCCAAATATGAACCCAGGGACTTGGCTTGAACAAACTTGAATCTCACCCCCTAAGCATGCTGCAGACCCAATATCAAAAGATTCTGCTAGCTGGATCTTGAGAAGAAGATTTTTAAAAAATTTGCCTGAAATGCACTAAGTTCGAATTCAAGCATCTATAGTGAGCCCAAATATGAATCCAGGGGACCGATTTGAACAAACTTGAATCAGATCCACCCCACAATGTTGCATACCAAATATCAAAAGATTTGCCTGCTGGATCTGGAGAAGAAGATTTTTTAAGAAATTTGCCTGAAATGCACTAAGTTTGAATTTGGGCTTCTATAGTGAGCCCAAATATGAATCCAGGGGGCCGATTTGAACAAACTTGAATCAGATCCACCCCATAATGCTGTATACCAAATATCAAATGATTCTGCCCACTTGTGCGGAAGAAGATTTTTTAGTAAATTCTCTAATATACATAGGGTGCTATCGGAGTTATGCCTCTATGGAGCCCCAAGTGGGCATGTCCATTTCATTCGAACAAACTTGAATTGACATATGGTAATGAACATCCATACTAAGTTTCGAGCAAATCGACCTAGCGGTTTCAGAGGAGAAGTCATTTGAAAAATGTTCACAACGCCGGACGGACGACGGACGGCAAGTGATAAGTTTATCTCCCTTTGGTGAGCTAAAAACCCTCCAGAGGAGGTCCACCTTGGGGCAGAAATTTAAATTTTATAGTAAATTTCCTTTCTTATTATACCTACTGCTATTGTTTACAACAGGCTTGCACTGTAGTGAAAGTCCCTAACTCGGAAAAATACTCTCTATTTTCTTCTTTTCCAAGCGATTTGGGAAAGAAAAGTGGTGCAAAAGCACCAAGAAAAAATAAGCCAAAACTGGGTCGAATGCGACCGGTGCACACACAGTAGGGAACACTCTTCTCCTTGTACTAATCCACGGCTTCCGGAACCAGTGCGCAGACGTATAACCAACGTGTCATTCTATTGAAGCCGTCAGCATTGGAGTTAACTGATTAGTGGGGAGGAAGGATTCTTACCTGAATAAGATGGGAGGGCCTCCACGTAAACAATTGTGGTAGATATAATACGAAAGGAAATTTGCGATAAAATTTAACTTTCTTATCAACCTACCTTACAATTGTTTACAACAGGCTGTATAGACAATAAGAGGAGGGAATCACATAACCAACCCCCACATAACCCGAATGTGCTGGAAACGTGGACAGAAAAGTTCCCTAGGCCTATAAAACCATAGCACCACAAACATTAGTAAAAGACAATGAGAGATGAGGCGTATGGCTCTGTGTGACACACAGACAGAAACGACAGTAACCAAGCATATGGCTGGAACTGACCTCGTAAGAAGCCTAATGGCTGGGGTAGACAACAGCCTGAACAGAAGAAAGAGGGCCCAAAGAAAAAAGGTCCTCAGACTGCTCCTGTAACTGACGCAGATAGAAGGTGGAGAAAGTTGAAGCATTTCCCCAATAGGCTGCCTGCATAACATCCGACAACATGACAGAGTTAGCATATGCCCAGGAGGTAGACAAGGCACGTACCTCGTGGGCAGAAATCCGATTGGTAAAACAATCGTCAGTCGCTAGACGAGAGTAGGACGCGCGAATAGCAAGACAAATCCATCGAGAAATGGATTGAGGAGAGATCTTCTGTCTTCGCCACAGAATCATGGAATAGTCACGGACCCACCAAAGAAGTGGATCGAAGGGCAGTGCGCTGTCCTTCAGGAAGGGAACGGCTTGTGTCCAACACAGAGTCCCCGCGAACTAATTCCAAAATAGCTGTGTTACAGGCATGCAAGTGTGTAAGAGGCCTGAGCACCTTAGAGAGTACATGCAATGGAGCCTGTATGTCGTCAAACTTATCTGGATGCAGATAAGCAGCCAAGGCCGAGACGACGTGATCCGAGAGAGAAAGCATGCCTAACATCTCTCTGGATAAGCTCAACATGGACTCCAAAGTCGACAATTGGAATAACGGCAGACTTGGGCTTGGAAAGCCTGAGGATGAGGAGTCCCAATACAAGAGCGTCAAAGTCTGGCAGACCAAAGAATTGGCAGAATCATAGAAATGATAATGCACACGAGGCAAAAAGGTATCAACCAGTGAAGAACGAAGTCTTCATAGCCTTGGAACTCAGCTTTGAGTCCAATGCTGCAAAAGTTTCGACCACTTGTACCGATTAGTCGAAAGCACCCAGAATCAAGTTGCTCCACAGGCTGTAGGTGCGCAACTGATGATTGCAGCCTGGCTGAAACCTCCGGCTGGTTTGACGGTTTGAGTTCCTGAAGGAACTCAAACACAAGGTCATCAGCTGCCCCAAAGTCAGAAGACTGATGGCTCTCGACGTCAGGTGTGTCTGACCCATCGCATGCGTCGGAAGACACATAGCCCATATCGGGCATACCAGCCGATTCCTCCCATGGTGTAGGAACACCAGGGGGATCAGAAATCACTTGCTGCTTTCAATCCCGGGAGGTGGCACCACGGAGGGCACCTGGAAGGCACTAGAAGTCTCGCTGGAGGCAATGGGAAGGCTCTTGGAAAGAGCCAGCGAGAGCCAGGATAGGGCCTCCATAAGCTCACGACCCATATCTGCCAGTTTGACGTGGGAGGGGCCCGGCAAAGTGGCTTCGCATCTGACCCTCTAAACCAACAAAGGATCATGATCCTCTAGAACACCCGATGTGGGGCGACGGGTAGCAGCCAAAACATCCGAATATAGTTGCTTATAGGGGTATGAAATACCCCGAGGATTTGAAGTGCGGGAACTCAGGAGAGTCGCCGTGGACCTCTGAGGGACAGAAGGTCCAGGCTGCACAAAATGCGCCGAAGGACGAGAGTGTGTGGACGGAAGCACAACAGAGACCACGGTGACCCCACCATGGACATCTGAATGCAAAACAAAACCGGCTGGGCTCGACAGCTGAGAGACCACAGAAGAGGGATCAGCCAGCAAACAGTTGCTACTTCGCCGAGTTAAAGCCAGGGAAGGTTGAGGCTGATATCCCATGTCCAAAGAAGCAGAACAATCCACATCCTGACAAGATGGCGGAAAAAAATAGAATGACACATTGGTTATACGTCTGCGCACTGGTTCCAGAAGCCGTGGATTAGTACAAGGAGAAGAGTGTCCCCTACTGGTGTGTTCGTCGGTCGCACTCGACCCAGTTTTGGCTTATTTTTTCTTGGTGCTTTTGCACCACTTTTCTTTCCCAAATCGCTTGGAAAAGAAGAAACTAGAGAGTATTTTATCGACTAAACAATTGTAAGATAGGTTGATAAGAAATGAAGTTTTTGTCATTTGAGAGACGAATTAGGCAGAAACTGATTTCCATGACCTGGGCAGATATATCTGAAGCTTCTGTAATTGGACTGGTTTTTGTATTGTGGAAATAAATGTTCCGAGTCATCGAGTTTATAATTAACTGGTCCGGCTTGCTTAGTCAGTACATGCAGATGGGCCTATTTTTAAGGGGATCATGTTTAGAACTTATACGATTTTTCACATTTTTCATGAGAGAACAGCTACAGTGCATGAGATAGCATTAAGATTACAGAAATTTCGTCTTTTCGGCATTTATAATTTGTACCTTACTCAGCTTGAAGACCGCATCAGTTTCTCTTGATAAGTTGGGATCTTACAGAGAATAACATGGGATTACTGGAAGTAATCAGTCTATGTGTGTAATGATATTAATGGAATTTTTGTGTGATGATATTAATGGAATTTGTGCATGAGCTTCCTGGAGTTCAAGTACTGAATTGTAGGAGTCACTTTTTGTATTAGAAGTGTTTTAAATCAGCAGATTCCATATAATGAAAGCTCACAGCAACAGAGCACACTCACATCTGTACTGCAGGGCGCATTCCAAGTTATATGTGTTTGTAATTTTCAGATATTTCTGTCAGGTGGGCTGGGCTATGGAAATGCAGACCATTGCTCTTCTGGAAAAACGTTTACACCTAACGAAGGACCTACCGATGGAAAGACATGGAGGTAGAGAATTCAGTCTTGTCATTTTCAGGCCAGCGATCCTCCCAGGCCACAGTTGCCCACCAAAGTCAAAATTCTGCGTATGGTAAACGTCTGCCTAACCCTAATTTTTGCGGCCCATTAATTCTATCAAAGGCATCTCAAAATCAGCCATCTCAAACGGCAATCTTTGAGGACAGAAGGAGGCAACAAAGCACAATTCCTGCCATATGACTTTGGAAACTGTTGACAAATTCACAAGGCGGTTACATGTATATTAATAATTTTTAGCAATTAACAATTGAATAAACTTTAGGGTACTTTCTGACTGAGCTGAAACCAATATCTTTAATAAAGCATTTTTTGTAAACATGCACAAGATGTAATGGACAGCTCATCACGAGGGAAAGCAATTAACTGTTATGGCCTTTTCTTCGAAAACAATATCCCACAATTCGTCACTGCAGGCTTCAGTTTTATTTGTTTATGAATATTAAGTAATACAGCTGCTATGGAGTGTGGGCACTTCGTACCCTGTGTTTTGCTCTCCATCATTTGGTTCTTGTTATGAGCTATTGTATTGTTAGTGTTAATAGATATGCACAGTGGTTTGTTTGTGTTAGTCATTAATGTTCATGTAAGCAGTCATTATTAATGTACATGTATGAGTGGATTATTGTTATGCAGGCTTCTCTTTCTCTTTCTTTCTGTTTGTCCGTGTGTACACATATATACCCCCCACCCCCCTCCAACTACACCTGATGTGATGCGTAAAGGACACATATCTTAGAGGGTTAAGATATAAATACTATCTTTTTTGAATTCATTATTAATTTCTGGGATAATGTTTGTAGGAAGAATAAAATCAACAAAATGAAAAAAAAAATTCAGTTTGAGATCACTGGTACCACTGGTACCAAACGTGACAGGAACGTATTACACTCATCATTGATATCAATGAACAGCTCATTAATATTCATGAGTTCACAGTGACAGTGTTGATGGAATGTTGATCACCCTGGCTCCAACTTTTATCTCTTTCTCGGATGGGAAGAATATATAAAACAAACACTCCCAAAATGATTTTGTGAGTAATTTTACTTCATACACACGAAAACCTGAGATTATATACACAAAGTGTCAAAGAGTTCATTCCCTGAATTCAACACACTCCCATAGTTTTCAACTTTCAAATTGCTTGTATGGGTAAACTTGCACAACTATGAACTTCCTCGCAGTCACTGAGCCTGCTTTGATAAAATAAATGGAGAATGTTCTGACAACATGAGAGCTCACTATTGGAAGACAGACTAGATTGTGATGTGTCCCAAATTCTATTCCATGCTGAAGAAAACCATAGAAGGGGGTTAAATCTGACTTCTGTACAATGTGACTGTAGAAGAGACAGACGCTTCTGGGCATCTTGCAACAGAATCTCTTTTGTGAAAATGTCTCTGTAGAGACTTGTTGTTTGAGAAAGAGTTTCTTACCCTATTGGCCGACCCTCGACAAGAAGATTGCAATTGTCTTTTAGATGATTGCTGAGACTGTTTTGGAGACTCTTATTACGTGAAAAATAAGACTGAGCTTGAATGAGCCTAGCTAATTCTTGGAAAAAGAACTTTGTTTCTTTTTGTAGCTAGACTATGGCTGAGAAGTACTGCAACCAGAAACATGGCAGAATAACTTGTCAGTGGCTTGTTTGGTAACTTCCTCATGCACGAAGGTGACCTGGTCATTAAATAGACTGGCCTCTGTGAGAGGAGCCATCTGAAGTGAAGCTTTTAGATCTGCCTCTAAAGCTAGTGCATTCGAAGCTAGAATGTTGTCTCTTCTCACCAGCTCAAGATTAGCCACATTGCAAGCTGTAGAATGAACTGAAAACTTGACAGCTCGGAATAACACTCGTAGAGGTGACAGAACATACCCAAACTCTGTTTTCATACCTCCTACCTAATGCTGATGTAACGCAATCTGCAAACAACAGAATGTTGAGTGCCTCTCTAGATGTTTTGATAATTTGATCTAAAATAGATGAATGTATAGAGTATAGAGTATAAAGTAGGAAGTAGGAATACTAATGTTGGGTAATGACGATTTCCTGTCTTGAGGTAAGATTGACCGCAGGACTGAAGGTCCAACTGTAGAGAAAAATGTAGATTCCTAGAATGGAAGACTTGTCTCTTTCTTACTTATTGTTAACTTCATGAAGTTCCGTCATCTTAGGAATTAACAGACCAACAAGTATAATGAATGCTGTTAATATTTCGGACGATGGAGTCGGAAATAACAGAGCATCGTCATGTTTTTTAAAGTAGATTTTGTCCAACGAAGATGATAAGATGTTCAAGATGAACTCTGGAGCTCCTTCAGAACGGTCCCTGCACAATAGTGTGTGACAAAGTGTCTAGTCTCTGTATGTTGCAACGTTAATGATGGCCCAGCGTGTTCATCTGCCAACTAAATTGATTGAGTTAGATGAATCAACTGAGTGAGTTGTTTGAATGCGAGGAAGAAGTGAGTAACCAATTAGGCAACTTCTCTCTTGACTGGAATGCTTGTGACAGTAGTTTATAGCTTGTGAAAAAGCTTTTCTGGATTCAGTCATGCCTCATTTCACCTCTATGGCATTTGGCAGGTCACCTTGATGGAGAGACATAAGGTTGACATTTCTGAATTGGATTTGTAGCCTCTGACAAAATGATGTGAAGAATCAACCTTATGCTGAAAAGAATGTTTTGACTGTCTGAAGATTGTGACTTCTGGAATTGGAGTGATGGCTCAGAGAATGTCCTTGATGAGGCTGATGCATCGACAAAGAGAAAGGAACTAAAGACTGCATCTCCACCAGACGTCTATGCAATTCAGAATTTTTTAGTAAGGTGCTTTTGGATGAATTATGTGGTGAGTCACCTGAAGACCGGTACCGGCTTCTCCTATGACTCACCATTGGGCTATCTATCTCTCCCATCTCACATCTATCTACAAAAGATGACTGCCCATGTGAACTTGCATCGCTGCCACTGGGTTGCCCTGTATCCAATGATAGTATTATTTAGCACTTTTGATGCCAGTTTGCCTTTCTCAAAGGAAGTAGTTCCGGACATTTGTAGAACCTCTGATGTCATTAACTTCTGTATTGAAGAATCTTATTTTGGTTTCTCTGTAATGAAAGAATATGTGTGTGAGGAGAAACTAGGTGATAACCTGGGTATGGTGGGTTCAGAGGTGCTTCTCAATATTTTTTCCTATTATTAGAGCTCCATTTTGCACAAACAATACATGTATTTTGGGGGTTACACCCAGAGCAAGCCAATTAAGATATGTGAATATCACGGCTTGCTAGAGAAGCAACCTGGTCATAATTTTAGCATAAATCCAATTTTTCTGTTGCACAAAATTGGGAGGCAAAAATTTTAATTTCATTTAAAAACCTAATGTGAGTAATCAAAGTATAAAAAAACCTTATATTCTTGTTCTAGTATTGATGAATGAAAAAGCCCACAAAAACTAAACTGAAATCAGAATTCAATGTAAGTGGCATTAAGTCCCAACAATTTTAGGTTATAGTCTAAGCTGCTTATCTAAAAATGATCTTAAATTCGATTTTGTCTAAAAGTGAATTTTGAAGAATCTAAAAAGCTGTGGACCTCAAAGAACTGTGAGACGGGTTGTGTCTGAATGAACACTATATAAAAAAAAAATATATATATAATGCTATATTAAATTACCTGGAAAGCAGAGTGACTCAAAGATAAAACTAGCCAGTGTTAGGGGTAACAGAGCATCTCCTCTCGACTGGTAGGTGCCTTCTTTCAGCTGGTCTGCCTTTTCCATCAGAACTTTGTATTCCTCATCTCTTAAAAGTATTCTTTTCAGAAGATATAATAATTCTGTTTCCTGATGTGCTAATTTTACCTTAAAAAAAGAAGACATCTCACAATGCCATTCAGCATTTTTTTCTGAGTGCTACATGACTGTCCTCCGTAAACTTGCCAAACAATTATTTCCAATTGTACTAAATATACAGATAATGAGCTATTAACTGAAAGTTAAAAAATTTATAGTAATTTATATATTTTTTATACTTACCAATGACCCAGACTTAGCTGGTGCTAACTCTAACAAAACCAGGGCCAAACACAAATTTTGCCCCCCAATCCCCAAAATTTGCATCCAAAACAAAAAGAAATCATGTCCTAAAGGACCTCCATACTACGCCTCTACTGCGCATGCGCAGTGACGCAGACGTCCCGAAATTGGCGCCAATTATCATTCTCTGTTTGGCCCTTCATCAGTCAACATCTCATTGATCTTTGTGCTTGTAAATCTCAGTTTAAAGGATGCCAGACACGTAATTTTTGGAGAAAATGTGATTCTAAGGAGGATAGAAGGAGGAGAGGAAAAAGAAGTGACAAAAAATAATCAGGGCTGTACTTAGAATTTTTTGATGAAATTATGTTAAGTTGCCTATTTTCGAGGCATGGGCCTCTTGTTGTCATTCTTGCTAAATTCTTATTCAGTGTTTCCTCTCCCCTAGCCTTCTAAAGTCCCCCCTTGCAATTCTCCCATGCTTTTGGCATATTTTTGAGAAAGTTCATTTCTAAAATTTTCCTGGGAGAGTTGCTTGGTTACAGAATGTTTTCTGTTATTTTCCCCATAGTTACGTTTTCACCCATGGGTGTTTAACGTTTGTGTTCTGCATCTTCCATCTGATGTTCTGCAGATTCTCCCCTGGGAGTCTCTGTTTTGCATCAGATAGAGTGTAATTTGATGACTGATTCCGGGCCAGTTTTTTCAGTGCCTGAAGTCATGTTTTCTGGTGTTTTACACTGTTTGTTTACATTGGCAACAGCCTTTTTTGCGGGGGGGTTGTTTGCTTTTGCTGTAGTTTATCTCACTATAAGGTACTTTTATATTTTCCGTAAGTGTCTCATTAATTATTTAATATAAATTTAAAATTTTTGACCACACTTTGCCATCGGATCCATCGGGGCTCAACGTTACTTTTCAGCAACTTGGGCTTCGCTGAAAAAATATTTTTTCAAAATTATTTTGATTTGCAATTGTTTTTTCATTTATTAATGGATCATGTTATTATGTATCTTTGTGTCAGGGGTTTTTGCGAGTAACTAGGACTTGTTGTTGTCCTTTCACAATGAAGGGACATTGTTCAAATTGTAATAGGAAGAAATCTTCCTCTGACTTTCATGATCATTGTATTAATTGTAGTCAGTGTTCTCGCATTAATCCCTGTCCTATATGTGAATATTGGGATGAGAAACATTGGAAACGTGTGTCACGATATGTTGTTTCTGGAGAAAGGGCTATGCCGGCTCTTTCTCCGCAAGGTCACTCTACTCTCTCAGTTTCTATTTCAGAGGAACCAGAACAGGGTGATGTTTCCATGTTATCTTCTACAAGTGTGCGTCCGTCGTCACAAATGAATTCAGAGCTAGCGGCAAAAGTGCTCATGGAGATTAGACAAATGTCGTCCGCTAGCTCGCCCGGTGTAGCGTCCATTCACCGAATGGTTCGGCAGCCGGGTTCGTCCGATGCGGTCCAGGAGGAAATTTTGGGTGATGCGAGCACTATAAACATAATAGATGCACACCCAGTGACGGCGGATAGTAAGCGAGAACGGAGGAAGCCTTTGAGTTCTTACTGGCAGTGCCTGGTCAGCGTTATGTACTCAGCGGGGAGGCAAGAGTTCCCAACTCCAGGGAGGGCCATCCCCGTCTGGGTCATTGGTAAGTATAAAAAATATATAAATTACTATAAATTTTTTAACATTTTTATACTGTACCAATGACCCAGACTTAGCTGAATAGTAAACAGGCTGGAGGGCCTAGGACATAGAGAAAAATCCAATAAGCTCAACTATATAGTAAAGAGGTAACCCCTTAAGGAGAAAAGGAGTATTAGGCTTTACATATATCTTTCTTATTTAATATTAAATTACAAAGATACACTACCCTTAATAATTGAGCACAATAACATTCATGTTCTCTATTAACATCCAGTATAACCCTTATACTAATTATTTTTAAAGCAAGCCAATAAATAAAGTAGTCCAGAGAATTGAGACTCTTTATAGTCATTTAAAAGTGTCCGAGTATTGTATATTAAAGCCCGTTTGACACTTGACATATACAAATGCTTCACACCAAGCTACACTTTAAAAATAAGACATGAATGAATTTAAACATTAATATTACACTTTAAAACCATCCCGGAAGCGACTCAGAAATACTGACTTGGAGGAGGCATTCCCTTGCTTTTCACTATAAAGCAGGTGACCTAAGGGAACACCCGCCCCCCCCCCCCCCCTTCCCCTTGCCCTGGGTCAAATAGCCCAGAGCGAAGAGGGCAGCCGGACGGAGTCACTGCCGGAACAGAAAGCCTGCATAACTATAGTTGCAACTGTTTAGTGGACGACATTCTGAGCAACATATAACGGACCTAAACAATGCAGGTCTCCAGAAATGGACTCAATATTTCTGAGATAAAAATTCGTAAATGTGGATGGCTGAGACCAATAAGCAGCCTTCATTAAATCTGTAATAGCAACACTATTAGCATAAGCCCAGGAAGTAGAAAGAGCTCTTACTTCATGAGCAGAAATCTTAAGCACAGACTGCTGAGAAGAAGATAAATCTTCATAAGCAGTACGGATAGTTAACTGAATCCATCTAGCAATAGAATGGACTGAAATATCCTTTCTATTAGGCATCAAAGACAGAAAGAAAGGTTTCCGTCCCTTTCTGATAAACTGAGATCTCTGTTTATAGATACGTAATGCTCTAACAGGACAGAGTAAAGGCCTACGCCCATCTGAAGACGGAAGAGCCTTAATAACAATAGGTTCCGGATATTTATTAGGAGCCTGATTCTTAGCTAAAAAACCCACATTAGTAGTGAAGGTGATAGTGTTCCCAACACTACGATAATGAGAATCATCCACCGATAGTGCATGAAGCTCACTGACTCTTCTAGCAGAAGAGAAAGCTAAGAGAAAAGCTGTCTTATAAGATAAGAATTTGAAATCTACTGTCCCAAGAGGTTCAAATGGCTTTTCCTTCAATTTAAGAAGAACCCAAGCTAAATTCCACTTAGGAATTAATCTAAGAGTTCTGGGTCTATTTATCGAAAAGTTTCTAACCAACTTCGATAAAGAGACATTAGATCCAATTTGTAAACTATCATGATGTGCATAGGTATCAGATAACATAGATCTATAACCCTTTATAGTAACAGGCTGCAGTTTGATTTCGTCAAACAAGTATACTAGAAAGTTTGCAATGTCTGGTATAGAGGGATCGAATATATCTACAGAATGATCCCTACACCAACGACGAAAAACCATTCACTTAGCCGCATAGTTTAGCGAAGAGGAGGTCCTCCTACAGTTAGAAATCGCGTCCACTGCTCGTCCTGTAAAGTGCTTGCCATGCAAGAAGGACCGCACAACGGAAAAACGTGAAGGTTGAGACCTTGCGGGTTGTGATGGAGTTGGCGCGATTTCCCCTGCGAAAGAAGATCCTCCCGTGGAGGAAGCTTCCGCGGTAGGTCCCACAACAGACACCTGAGTAGATTTATCCACGGTCTCTGTGGAGACAGAGATGCTACCAACAGAATCTTGCATTGAGATTGTTTTATCTTTAGCAATACTTGTTGAATTAACGGCGCTGGAGGATACGCATATCCTATCATTCTGGGGATTGGGGGGCAAAATTTGTGTTTGGCCCTGGTTTTGTTAGAGTTAGCACCAGCTAAGTCTGGGTCATTGGTACAGTATAAAAATATAGAATATGTTTTCATTTTTGGAATTCACTTTATAAATATTTCCATAATCCAGAATAAGTAATTCCATTAATTCCTTGAATCCTGCACCCTATGTAACATGTAACCAACTAACCCTGTGCATTTTTACACACATAGCCAGTGTATATTTTCATTAGACCATTTTTTTATAACCAAAAAGTGTGACTAACCATGTGCAATGCTTGAGACCCCTCACTGTTTTTTTTTAAGTAAATTCCAAAAATGAAAACATTTTATTTTCAATTAATAGCTTGTAAGATGTCTAAGATATTATTAAATTCACCGCAAGGCCACAAAATTTTCAGTTTTAGATAAGAGACAAAAAATTAACCAGCAACATGAATAACAGCATAAATCATGTGTTGTAAACATCTTATTGATAAAGTTAATAACAAACATCACTGGAGGACAACACTCACACCAAAAATTTTCTTGAATAACAAAATACTTTCATTTTTTGCCTCAGAACATAGCTTGTGACTCCTCAGTGAAATGGGGAATCATAAGCTATGTTTTGGAGGCAAAAATTGAAACAATAATAAAATTTGAAAGGCAATTCCAGTGAATAACACTGGTTGGATATTCCCATTACGCTATGTAAAGGACTGAAAAATTATGGATAAAGTTTCGGAAATATCTTCTCAGCTTTTGTTCTCATTATTCTTTAAAACCTCCACAGTTATGGAAAATGACAAACAACACAAAAGCTTTTGATATACTTATTGCAGTCATTACATTAATCAGATAAACTTGGCATAAAAATCTCAACCTGTTAATTAATAGTTCACAAGAACACATTACCCACTGTAAAAGCAGAAATCAGGATTTGAAAACTACAATTTTTTACTTTGAAAATTAAGAAAAATTTACAACCAATTTTAATAATATACAGTAACTAGAGTGATGTCACGCATAGAGCCCGACTGTCCAAGCAATGACAATGCTTCAACACAAAATAGTCTGTGCTAATTTTTGTTATCCGTTTACCTAACAAATCAGCCATATCTGCACTAGTGATATACAGAAATTGCTATTCAAAGTTTATTTTTTAATTTTTCTACCCCAAAACATACCCGATGACCTATTAATGGAACAAGCCTGATAAGCTTGTTCCAATAAGGACTAATAAGAAAATGGTTAGAAGTAAAAAATGAGAAAATCTGTTTCAGAAAAATAATTTGTACTGTTGGCTTCAACTTGTGTTAGGTAAAGGGTTAAAGATGCAGTGCATAAAATATTCTCTTTCTAAAAATCTGCCTGCAAAGCCAACCTGCTGGTTTGCATGGGAGTAAATTTTTTTTTCTGCATGTTATCACTCTACATCCTTCAAAATGCATTTTTGAGCAAAAAGTCTAACTGACATGGGGATGGGGGTCATAAGAGTAAATTTTTTTTTACACATGTATGCACTCTAAATCCTTCAAAATGCATCTTGGACCCCCCAAAAAACCCTGCCTAATTAGCACCCCGAGGGCAGACGGGGGTGGGGAGGTATAGGACTCAATTTTTTTTTAGGAGTCAATTATTTTTTTTCTGCATATAGCCACTCTAAATCCTTCAAAATGCATTTTGGAGCAAAGGAACAAAGAAAAAAAATTCCCTAAATCACTAATCATGATCACAACATTAGTATCAACTCAGGACCAGGGGTGGGCATTAATAAGCCATGTTGCCCATTTTAGAGAGGGTTTGCACCTCCCAAGCATTGGTGACTGGGTCCTATTTTACCAGTAAAACAGAGCCTGTTTACCACAGTGAACAAGCACTGCTTCACTTCCTGGGATTCTAACTGGGAACTTGACATAGATATTCTTGCTATAGAGATATATACCAAAAAGAATTGAAATCTGTTAATTATTGTTCAAGTTCGGATGGACGGACAGATGGATGGAGCTCTACGCTATATCCCTAGCTTGCGGGGGATAAAAAGTAACAAAGTATGTGGTAGAAGCCTAATTTCAAATTTAAAGAAACTATAAGTTCGAAAACTGTTTTGAAAAGGGTTAAATAAATGCCAATATTATTTGGAACCACGTTATACAGGTTCAGTAGATCTTGCCCTAAATGAAAAACAATACTGTTGTAACACAGTGTTTGAAGAATTAAAGGTACAACCCTGAAAAACAAAACTTTAATCCGAAACTTTAAGCTGGGAATACTAAGTAAAATTGACTGCAAAAAAGGGTTAAATATTTCCTAAAACCGAAAAAAAGAAATTGATATAAATGCAATCATTAAGTTGTATTGAGCATGCAAGAATTAAAGTCACAAAGTATGTGGTAAAAGCCTAATTTCAAATACAAAGAAACTAAGTCTGAAAACATGTTTAAAAGGGGTTAAAATCATGCCAATATTAATTAAAATCACCGTAGAAAGGTTCAGTAGACAGTAGGCATTGTCCCAAATGAGAAACAGTGGCATTCCACTAAATTGTTTGAAGATTTAAGGGTGTACTTTGTAAACAAAAAACTTGAACCTGGAAGTTCTAAGTTAATTTGACAGCAAAAAAGGATTAAATATTTCCCAAAATCACATGAAACATAATGAGAATGATACAATCAATAGTAATTAATATCAATTAAAAAGAAAAAAAAACTTTTAACCTTCAGTAAAAAACTTTAACAACAAACTTTAACAAAAACTTGAAATGTTAACAGACGGTCAGACAGACGGACGTAAGTCATGACTATAGCCCTGACTTTAAACAGTCGGGCTAAAAATGAAAACCTAGTTTCTTTTTAACTGTTCTGCTTGCTAGTGCTTTTGGTTACTTTCAGCATCGATGGCATGTTCTGACTGTACGACAGGAAAAAAAGTAATGTTTAGCAAATCATTTATAATATTTTTCCAACATCAGTTCACTTATTCCAGAAAAGCAAAACTTGTCTCATCATAAACAAGCACTGTCACACTTCACGAGATTCCCATGACAAATGTAAATAGGATTAAATATGCGCAAGTTAAACTTATTTCAGTAGTAAGAGAAATCTGTGCTGGGCAGGAATATCTGCCAGCAGCATGCAAGGAGCTAACCCTGAATTAACACAAACAAGAGCAACGCTAACGTGTGTGCTGATGCCCCGAAGGTAGCAAAGTCGGACTTCCATGTAAATAAATAACTTCTGAATGTTTGAAGAGAATTGGTTCATCCAAACAACTTCGAATGAATGGAATTAAAAAACACTGTGATTCTTGTGTTATTCATATTTATATGAATATATCGATATGTAGTGGGTTAAAATGACATACAAACTTGCCCTGCAAACACTGGGCAGTACAGAAATAGTGGACTAGAAAAAATTGGGATAGTGGACTAAAAAATGAAAGTGTCAATGACAGTGTAGCTCAACTTGTCAAGACAAAGACATGTACATGTATAGTATGTGACACAGCAATGACAAACATCTAGGTAATGACCCGATAACAAAGGTACATATAAAGTATTGTAACGGTCTGTACATAAATATTGACCGTTGCCTGTAACAAATGTATAGGTAAAGTATTGTAAAGGTGGGTGACAGTCAGATGCTAAACTAGAAAAGAAATCTTTGAGTCCCAGAGTGGGTCTGACTGAACCCCCAATATATTTGTTCTCATAGCACAGTGATAACAAAGGCACCCCAAAACACTCATTCCTGTCCCAAGGTGAAAACAAAGGTACCCAAGAAGTTTCGTGAAGATCAGTTCACAAATATGAGCTGTGTAAAAGTTGTGACAAAAAACTGATTGGACCTAATTTCGGTACAAAATGGCCACTGGCAAACATCTTGAATTTTGGACCGCACCCACAAACACTCGTTCTCGTCCCAAGGTGATAAAAAAGGTACCCAAGAAGTTTTGTGAAGATCAGTTCATAAATACAGCCTCTACCCTGAGCCGTATTGACATGTGCACTTACAGTGTATAAGTAGCACTGAATAAATCAAAGTTCCTCTAATTTGCATAATTTCTGCACGAGAAAAAACCTGTACTATATGCGATGTATTCCATGTTACTAAACATTCATACAAAAATTTATTCAAATCAGAACTTTCATACAGAAGTTCTGTACAAAAGACTGATTGCACTAATTTTGGTACAAAATGGCTGCTGGTGGCCATCTTGAATTTCGGATCACACCCAAAAACACTCGTTCTCATCCCACGAAGATAACAAAGGTACCCAAGAAGTTTCGTAAAGATCGGTTCATAAATACGGCCTCTAGCCTGAGCCGTATAGAAGCTGTGTACAAAAAACTGATTAGACCTAATTTTGGTACAAAATGGCCACTGGCAGCCATCTTGAATTTTGGACCGCACCCACAAACACTCGTTCTCGTCCCAAGGTGATAACAAAGGTACCCAAGAAGTTTTGTGAAGATCAGTTCATAAATACAGCCTCTACCCCGAGCTGTATTGACATGTGCACTTACAGTGTATAAGTAGCACTGAATAAATCAAAGTTCATCTAATTTGCATAATTTCTGCACGAGAAAAAAACCTGTACTATATGCGATGTATTCCATGTTACTAAACATTCATACAAAAATTTATTCAAATCAGAACTTTCATACAGAAGTTCTGTACAAAAGATTGATTGCACTAATTTTGGTACATTGTATGGCTGCTGGTGGCCATCTTGAATTTCGGACCACACCCAAAAACACTCGTTCTCATCCCACGGTGATAACAAAGGTACCCAAGAAGTTTCGTAAAGATCGGTTCATAAATACGGCCTCTAGCCTGAGCCCTATAGAAGTTGTGTACAAAAAACTGATTAGACCTAATTTCGGTACAAAATGGCCACTGGCAGCCATCTTGAATTTTGGAACGCACCCAGGAACACTCGTTCTCGTCCCAAGGTGATAACAAAGGTACCCAAGACGTTTCGTGAAGATCGGTTCATAAATACAGACTCTAGCCCGAGCCGTATTGACATGTGTACTTACTGTGTGTAAGTAGCACTGAAAAAATCAAAGTTCATCTAATTTGCATAATTCTGCACGAGAAAAAAACCCGTATTATATGTGATGTATCCCATGGTACTAAACATTCACATAAAAAATTATTCAAATCAGCACTTTCATATGAAGTTCTGTGCAAAACTCTTATTGCACCAAATTTTGTACAAAATGGCTGCCAGTGGCCATCTTGAATTTCAGACCGGACCCAAAAACACTCGTTCTCGTCCCACGGTGATAACAAAGGTATCCAAGGAGTTTCGTAAAGATCGGTTCATAAATGCGGCCTCTAGCCCGAGCCGTATTGGCATTTGCACTTACAGTGCTGAAAGTAACACCAAAAAACATCAAAGTTAGTCTACTTTGCATAATTTACGCACGAGAAAAAACCCCGTATTATATGTGATGTATCCCATGGTACTAAACATTCATACAAAAAATTATTCAAATCATAGCTTTCATATGGAAGTTCTGTACAAAAAACAGATTTCTGCATCGTCGGTACAAAATGGTGGCTGGCAGCCATCTTGAATTTCGGACCGAACCCAAAAACACTCGTTCTCGTCCCACGGTCATAACAAAGGTACCCAAGAAGTTTCGTAAAGATCGGTTCATAAATACGGCCTCTAGCCCGAGCCGTATCCAATTGTTGACGGACAGACGGGCCATGGCATAAGCTCAAATTTGGCTTCGCCAAAGTTGAGCTAAAAATTGGGCAGCGCTTCCCCTATAAGACACTGGCCAGTAAGAATAAAGCTGAAATTGGCATCCATATTTATATGGTTATATCGATATGTTGTAGGTTAAAATGACATGCAACCTCCCCACCAAGCACTGGGCAATTTTGGTGTCATCCATATTTATATGAATACATCGATATGTAGTAGGTTAAAATGACAGGCAAACACTGGGCAGTACAGAAATAGTAGACTAGAAAAAATTGGGATAGTGGACTAAAAAAAAAAATTGGGCAGCACTTCCCCTATAAGACACTGGCCAGTAAGAATAAAGCTGAAATTGGCATCCATATTTATATGGTTATATCGATATGTAGTAGGTTAAAATGATATGCAATCTCCCCACCAAGCACAGGGCTGCACAGAAATAGTGGACTAAAACAAATTGAGCAGAGCTTCCCCCATAGGCACTGGCCAGTAAGAATAAAGCTGATATGGGCATCCATAATTATATGGTTATATTGATATGTAGTTTAAAATGACATGCAACCTCCCCTGCAAGCACTGGGCAGTACAGAAATAGTGGACTAAAAAAAAATCGGGCAGCACTTCCCCCAAAAGGAACTGGACAGTAAGAATAAAAGTTGAAATTGGGAAATTTGTGATTTTTTAATCCAAAAAGAGGCATAACTCTTGCAAAAATGGTCGGAGTGAAACTCCAAATTGTATTTTGACATTAGTAATAAGCAAATAAAATTTGAAATCAATTGGTGCGGTGATACAATTTCAAATGGTCTGGAACCAAAATCACTATAATTCTTGTGTCATCCATATTTATATGGATATATTGATATGCAGAGGTTAAAATGTCATGCAACCTCCCCTGCAAGCACTGAGCTGCAGGAAAATAATGAACTAAAAAAAAAAACGCGACATCGACGCCGTAGCTGCGACGGGTGGTGCAATCTCAAAAAATTCTAAGTTCATCAAGGGCCATAACTCCAAGAAAAATATTTGGAACAACACATACATTGAACAGTGGCTAGACATCAATAAGATACACTTACATGCCAAATATAAAGTCATTCCATCAAGTATTTCAAAAGTTATTGAGTTTTGAAACTCATTGGTCACAGACAGACCGACCGACAGACCGACCGACCGACGGGCCATAACTCCAAGAAAAATATTTTTAACAACACATGCATTGAACAGTGGCTAGACATCAATAAGATACACTTACATGCCAAATATAAAGTCATTCCATCAAGTATTTCAAAAGTTATTGAGTTTTGAAACTCATTGGTCACAGACAGACCGACAGACCGACCGACCGACCGACCGACAGACAGACAGACAGACCGACATTGCCACTTATAGAGCTGCTAGTCGCAGCTAAAAATCTAAATTTTATAGTAAATTTCCTTTCTTATTATACCTACCACAATTGTTTACTACAGGCTTGCACTACAGTGGAAGTCCCTAACTCGGATAAAATACTCTCTATTTTTGTCTTTCCCAAGCAAGTTGGGAAAGAAAAGTGGTGCAAAAGCACCAATAAAAATAAGCCAAAACTGGGTCGAGTGCAACCGGCGCAGACCCAGTACGGGACGCTCTCTCCCAAGTACAACTCCACGACTTCCGTTGCCAGTGCGCATACCGTCTCTAAAGACTCATTCTTTTTGAATCCGTAAACGTTAGAGTTATGTGATCAGCGGGGAGGAAAGATTCTTTACCCGTAAAGAAGACGGGAGGGCCTCCATGTAAACAATTGTGGTAGGTATAATAAGAAAGGAAATTTACTATAAAATTTAGATTTCTTATCAACCTACTCACAATTGTTTACTACAGGCTGAATAGACAAAAGGCTGGAGGGAATCGCATAACCAACCCCCACATAACCCTAGTGCACTGGAACCGTGAAGCAGAAGGAAGAGGTCCCGAGGCTTATCAACCATAATGTCGCAATCATTGGTAAAGGACAATGAAAAGAGACATATGAGCCTGTGTGACACACAGACAGAAAAAAGGGCAGTAACAGCACAAGGCTGAAACTGACCTTCAAGAAGCCTAATGGCTATGGCAGACAACAGCCTGAGCAGAAGAAAGAGGACCCAAGGCAAAAAGGTCCTCCGACTGCTCCTGCAACTGGCGTAAATAAAAGGTGGAGAAAGTAGAAGCATTTCTCCAGTAGGCTGCCTGCATAACATCCGACAACTTGACGGAGTTAGAATAAGCTCAAGAGGTAGACAGTGCCCGCACCTCGTGGGCAGAAATACGATTGGTAATACAATCGCCAGCTGCTAAACGACTATAAGCCATACGAATAGCAAGACAAATCCATCGAGAAATGGATTGAGGAGAGATCTTCTGTCGACCCGGAATGAGAGACAGAAAAAACCGTTTTCTGCCCTTCCGTATGAAGCGTGTCCGATCAAGATAAATGCGAATAGCACGGACCGGACAGAGCAAAGGGCGAGTACCCTCAACAGAGGGAAGAGCCCTGATACAGATAGGAGGAGGAGTAGTATCTGGTAACTGATTCTTAGCCAAAAAGGAGCAATCAGTGGTAAAAGTAACACTGTTGGGAGAACTCCTAAAAAAGGCCGGGTCAACCGAGAGGGCGTGAAGCTCACTAACCCGTCTGGCCGAAGCAAATGCCATCAGAAAAGCCGTCTTGTATGTGAGAAATTGCATATCCACCTGGGATAAAGGTTCGAACGGCGCCCCCCCCCAAGCAAAGCAGCACCCACGAAAGATTCCATCGTGGAGTAAGCTGCAAAGTCCGAGGCCTTTTCAAAGAAAAGTGCCGAACAAGCTTGGAGAGGTAAGGATTAGTGCCGATACGACGCTTCCCCACATAAGAAAAAGTCTCTGAAAGCATAGACCTGTAACCCTTGATGGTAACAGGCTGGAGACCCCGAGAATCAAACAGATGTACCAGAAACTCCGCAATCTGTGAAATCGAAGGATTGGCATAATCAACAGAGTGATCAGCACACCATCGACAGAAGACCTTCCATTTAGCTACATAAGCTAAACCAGTGGAGTGCCTCCTTGAAGAAGAAATGCACTCCACTGCTCGTCTCGAAAAACCTCTACGGAGGAGACAGGACCTGACAAAAGATATGCGTGAAGGCACAATGAAGTCGGGTCGACGTGAAACCTCCTCGGGTGACCTTGACAAAGAAGGTCGCGACGTAGCGGGAGACGTGCCGGAACCGCCGCCATCAGCGAGCGGAGCTGATTGATCCACACCCGCTGAGGCGACAGGGGAGCGATCAGAATGATTCGACAACTGCAGGTTCGAATTTTGGCGAGAACCTGAGGAAGAATCGGAACCGGCGGGAAGGCGTAGCCGACTAGACCATTCCAATCGAGTGACAGAGCGTCCACGGCAAAAGCCAGAGGATCTGGACACGGGGACACGAAAGTGTCCACCTGATGGTTCCAACGAGTCGCAAAGAGATCGATGTGGGGACGTCCCCAGAGATCGCAAAGCGACTGGAACACTGCCCTGTGAAGCATCCACTCGGTGGAAATAACCCTGCCCTGTCGGGACAGGGAGTCGGCTAGGACGTTCAGACGACCGGGAATGTGACGAACAACCACCCCGGCGTGAACCTCCTGAGCGAGCAGTAAAAGATCCCGAGCTAACTCGTACATCGGAAGCGAGTGCGTGCCGCCCTGGTTCCGAATGTAAGCAACCACTGTCGAATTGTCGGATAGTAGAAGGACCTGGCGATTCGACAAGTGAGGGATCCACTACCTGAAACTCAGAAGAAGAGCAAGAAGCTCCTTCTGGTTGATGTGTAGAGCTGCTTGATCCTGGTCCCACATCCCGTGTAGGGAAAGACCGAGAGGATCCAACGTCGCACCCCATCCGAGATCGCTGGCATCTGCCGTCAGGACGCGATCGGACGTGGGTAAGTCCAGCGGAACACCCTGCGTAATCCACTGAACATCTGTCCAGGGAAGAAGGTGAGGATACAGAGAGTCCGGAAACGGAAGCACCTGATCCAGAGAATCTACATTCGGTCTCCAACGACTGAGCAGAAAGTGTTGGAGAGGTCTGACACGCAGCCGACCTAGAGGAATGAGATCCGTCACCGAACCGCAGAGACCGATCAGCCGGAGAAAACTCCGAGCGGTTGCGGACCTGGACTGGGACAGAGTCAGAGCAAAAGCTGAGAGAATCACAGCCTTGGCCTGGGGAACAGCCACCAAATTGAATTTGGTTTGGAAAGACATCCCCAGATGACAAAACGACTGAGAAGGGACCAGGTCCGACTTCTCCTCGTTGACTCTGAATCCTAGCGACGTGAGCAAGCTCAACAGAGTGGCGACATCCGATTCCAGTAAGGCAGCATTGGAATGCCTCTGGAGGATATCGTCCAGATATGCCGAAGTAGTCACCCTGGACTGTGTGCGATGGAACGCTATCACGTGCGATATCAGTCTGGTGAACGCCCAAGGAGCCAGGTTGAGGCCGAAAGGCATGGCCTTGAACTGGTAAACTCGCCCCAGAAAAGCGAACCTGAGATACTTCCGTGACGCCCGATGCATCGGAACGTGGAAGTCAGCGTCTCGCAGGTCGATGCTGGCGGCGAAATCTCCCTGGTGAATTGAATGGCGGACCGACCTGAAAGTCTCCATGCTGAACTTGGGAGCAATGATAGACTGGTTCAGGATGCTCAGATCGATAACCGGTCGGAGTCGGCCGTCCTTCTTCGGCACCAAGAACAGGCGGGAATAGAAACCCACTGACTGAACGTTCTTGACGACCTCGATCGCCCCCTTTGCCAGGAGATTGGCAATCTCCGTGGACAAAAGTTCCCGACGTAAAACGTCTGAAGGAACTGTGGTTGGAAGAGGCACCCTTGACAGAGTGGGGTGCCGTCGGAAGGATATGCGCAGCCCGGACCGAACAACATCTAACACCCATGGATCGGATGTGATGGTGGTCCAATGGTCTGCAAACTCTGCTATCCTTCCTCCAACCTGGGACGAGTCGAGGTGAGGACCTTCATTTCGAGCCCCGACGAGGCCCGCGAGAGGAGAAACCACCTCCTCTGCTAAATGAAGAATCCTGAGACTTCCCTCGATTCTGGCGACCCCTACCTTTACCCCGTGAGTAAGAAGCAGAGGCGGCGGCAGAAGGACCAGCCTTTTGCTTCACAGAGGAAGCAGAAGGGTACTTGTTAGGCTTGGAACGGCCCTTGCCTCCCCGAGAAGGCTGATCAAGCTGACGAAACAGCAGCTGATCTTTGGAATGACGTAGGACGTCATCCCGGACCGTCGACACGGAACCATGGAAAAGTTGTGGACCTGCCAAAGAAGCAGATCGAAGAGTAGCACGCTGCTCCTCGGGAAGGGATCGTCCTGTGTCCAGCACAGCGTCCCTCCGAACTAATTCCAAATTGGCCGTGTTACAGGCATGCGTGTGAGTAAGGTGCATAAGCGCCTTGGACAGCACACGCAAAGGAGCCTGTACCTCGTCAAACTTATCTGGAGGCAGATAAGCAGCCAAAGCTGAGACGACGTGATCTGAGAGAGAAAGCATGCCAAGCATCTCTCTAGATAAGCCCAACGTGGACTCCAGAGTCGTCATTGGAATGACGGCAGACTTGGGCTTGGAAAGCCTGAGGGAAGTGGAGTCCTGATCCAGAACCGTCAAAGTCTGGCAGACTGACGGATTGGCGGAATCGTAGGAACGATAACGCACAGGAGGCAAAAAGGTGTCAACCCTGGTGAAGAACGAAGTCTTCAAAGCCTTGGAATTCAGCTTGGCATCCAATGCTGAAAAAGCTTCAACCACCTGTACCGACTGGCACGGTCGAAGGCGCCCAGAAGCAGGTTGCTCCATAGGCTGTTGGCGCGCGACCGAAGATCGCGGCCAGGCTGACACTGTCGGCTGGTTAGCAGGTTTGAGCTCAGGCAGAAACCCAAACACAAAGTCAAGAGCCGCCCCCAAGTCCGAAGACTGCTGGCCCTCGACCTCAAGCATGTCGGACTCCTCCCCAGAGTCGGAAGACACATAGCCCATCGTGGGCAAACCAGCCGACGCCTCCCATGGTGTCGGGACACCAGAGGAATCGGAAACCGGCCTGTTGCCAATCCCGGGAGGCGGCGCCATAGGAGGCGCCTGGAAACCACCCATAGCCTCGCTGGAAGCAACAGGAACGCTCTTTGAGAGAACCTGAGTGAGTAAGGAGAGGGCCTCCCTAAGCTCACTGCCTGTACCGACCGGTTCGACAGGGGAGCGAACCGGCAAAGTGGCTTCACCTCTGACCCTCTTAACCAGCGAAGGGTCACGATCCTCCAAAACACCCGAAGCGGGACGACGGGCGGCAGCCGAAACATCTGAAGGCAGACGTGTATAGGGGTACGATGCACCCCGAGGATCAATATTGCGAGAACTCATGAGAGTCACCGCGGACCTCTGCGGGGCAGAAGGTCCAGGCTGCACAAAAGGCGTTGGTCCCCCAAAACTGGTCGTGTGACCAGAGTGAGCGGACGGAAACGCCACGGAGTTCATAGTGTTTCCACTATGAACATCCGAATCCAAAGACACAACTGTGGTACTCGACGGCGACGAGACCACAGCGATGGGCTCGGCCGGCAGCCCCTTCCGACTTCGCCGAGTTGAAGTCAGGGAAGGCTGGGGCCGATATCCCACGTCTACAGTATCGGACAGTTCTGCAGTCCCCTGCAGCGAAAAGCCGAGGCCGGCTGAAACAGACAACGAAGCAGACGGACCAGCAGCAGTAGTAGATACGTCGAGAGTCGTTGAGGCTGGTGAAATAATGGAGAGAGCACACCGGCTCGGCTCCGAAGGAGGAGTCACAACCCTAGTGACAGCCTCAGATGTCGACTGGAGGGGGACCGTAGTCCCGGAACCAGGCATCTCTACACCAGAACACTCAACGGCTCCCGCAGTATCCACCACAGGAAAAGACTGCACATCCCCCACGGAGGAGGAATAACTCTCACCAGACAGAGTCGGCTCGGGAGGCCCCGAACGACCACGTTCTCCTTTCCCGCGGGAGCGGGAGGCACGGCCACGAGAACGAACGACACGATTTACAGACGCCCAAAAGGTGGAAGACCATGTTCCACAGACACCACACGGCCGCTCAGCCGAACACCCATTACAGGAGGAACACGACGAATGTACATCGTCCACATGCTTAGGCAGCAGACACTGCCCACAAGGAATTGTCCTAGGCATGAAAGAGGTGAGAGGAGCAGAGAAGGTGAGATCAGAAAACAGAACACCCCCAAAGAGAGAAAGGTGACAGAAACAAAGACCCCAGACGGCCGACCGGGAACCACCCAACAGGAAGACTACTCTCAACAGAAAGAAGAAACACTGTAGGAGTGGTACCCCGCTGACACCTAACTATAACACAATTAAAAAATTTTGCAAAAAAAGCATTAACAATAATTGTGAAATAATCTAAGTCCGAACCGCGTGGCCCGCGAAATTCGCGCGCGACTCGAGAGAGAGCAAATAAATATACATGATGGACATATAATAGAAAAAAGAGAATATAAAACACTGTTCCTGAGAATACAAAGGATACACTGTGGTATAATGAATCACGAATCATCAAACATCGAGTTGGTGGAACACTGATAAGCGTGCAAAAAACATCTCGACACGAAGCGGATTTTAAAAAGAATGAGTCTTTAGAGACGGTATGCGCACTGGCAACGGAAGTCGTGGAGTTGTACTTGGGAGAGAGCGTCCCGTACTGGGTCTGCGCCGGTTGCACTCGACCCAGTTTTGGCTTATTTTTATTGGTGCTTTTGCACCACTTTTCTTTCCCAACTTGCTTGGGAAAGACAAAAATAGAGAGTATTTTATCCGAGTTAGGGACTTCCACTGTAGTGCAAGCCTGTAGTAAACAATTGTGAGTAGGTTGATAAGAAATTGGGCAGCACTTTGCCCTATAGGCTATGGTACAATTTATCTTAGTCAGAAACAGAGGCCAAACACAAACAGGGGCCATAACTCTACCAAACATGAATGGACGAAACGCTCGGTATGAGGGCATTCGTTCCCCCAAGCTGCCCTATCACCATACCAAAGAACATTAAAATCCGACAACTGATGCTCGAGTTATAATACAAAATGTTTGTAATGACAGACGGATGGATGGATGGAGACCTTGACGATATACCCCCTTGAAAATTTTTCAGGGCATAACAAAATATGACACTTAATGGGTACCTTCTTTTTTCTTGGATAATAAGAAATTTTTATTTTTGTTTTAAAAATACAGGGCATGACACCTCATTAGAACAGGGCTCTATGAGCTTGTTCCAATGATGGATCATAAGGCATGTTTGGCAGGAAAAAATAATAAAATCCAAACGATTTTTATGAAAAGTGCTGGCCAGATATGGTTGTTGAGTTAGGAACAAACAGTGAGTCGCACTTAACTGGATATTTCCCTGATTGAATAAACTTTTTAACAGCATATAATGTCCAAACACAAAACCAGACTTTCAGTACAAAGTTAACCTATTAATTGCATATATGTTTTTAAATAAACTTCTGTAAATTGAATAAAAAATTACCCTGATCATCACCAAATTGCCCTTGTTTATATATCTGTCTTCAGTACATCCAGTATAGGTATTTAATCTATTATATCTTGTTTGACAGAGCTTCATGAGGTCTAGCAAACCAAATACAATAGAATCAAACCCTAGTTTATCTTTAGAATACAAGAAAGTAACCAACTCCCTGTTAAATGAATATTCCTGTTAACTGAATAATTCTCACAAGGAATATGAATATACAAATTAATTACCCCTTTGCACTCTGATGTCAAAATATTGAAATTTCAACCTGCACATTTTTCTCATAATGCAAGTAGAAATTTAACTATTTCAATCCTATTTATCTCATTAAGCTCCGTTAAACAGGGTCAGATTGGTTCAACTTCTAGTTCAATTATTTTAAAACAAGAGCAATGCGAAGCGTGGCATATGCCCCCGATGGCGGCCATATTGAATTGGCAAGCTGGACCAAAATTGAAAGGAAGCATTGTCTTGTCATCCAAAAGTAACCTCTAAAATTATGATTTGATCAAATAAGCGGTTCTTTAGTTATTGGACAAAAACCAAAAGTTAATGGACAGATGATGGATGATGGACAGATGGATGGATGATCATAGTGAAAATATTATGCCCCCAAGAGGGTCGGGGGCATAAAAATTGTTAAAAATGTTGCGGTTGAAATTTTGATACTGTAATGTCAGTGTGCAGAGGGTTAACAAGCTTCCACTGAACACTGCAAATGTTGGTTATGTAAAGCTGAAGAGGGCCATATCCAGGAATAATTTGGGGACACCTGTGCCATAGGCATAACCGAATGCAGTAGGTGGTAGAATCAGAAACTGAAAGTAGGATTACCATACTGAACGCAAAGATTTTAAAAGAAACAAAAATTGAAATTACAGTAATACCTTCACGTCCTTTCTGCAAACCTGTTCTGTACATTTTTTTTATCAGAGTGCAATTGCCTCTGGCGTATTTTTAGTCGGCTAAAGTATCCCAGTTCAGGATTCAAGGGATTAGCTTCGTGTTGGTTTTGGTCATGTATAATTTTTGCTGAATTTCAGCCATTTTAGCAGATTATGGGATGGAGATTATACACAAATACAATGAGTTTGGATGCCTGGAGTTTGGGTGCCCAAACCAGTATCCCGGTACCCAAAACATCCTGGATGTGGACCTGAGTGCCTTTAAGTATTTTAGGCTCCCTATTCTAGAATTGGAACATTTTGCATAGCTTTGGTTCTTCTGATGAGAAGTTATGTAATAAACTGCTGCAAAAGTCTCTCCTTTCCAACCATGTGTTATATAACATCATATCACCAGCTAAATAGAAGCAGTAACAGGAATTATCTGTGATATTCTTGTCCAATCACTTGACACCAAAATACCTAATCCACAGTCATGCAGAATTTACTCCTAAAAATTTGAATATATGCAAAACAAATTTCCCTGTCAAACAATGCCTAACATGTTTAGAAATTACACTTTCCAGGTTTTTCCTGCTGCCAAATTGTTTATTTCTTGCACAACACCAAGTATTCAGTTGCAGGACAAGAGAGATTTAGGTGTAATGTTTTCAGAAAAATAAACTGAAAGTGCAGTTCTCTACAAAGTGTACAGTGATAAAATTTTTTAATCACCCACCTGTACTGTAAAGTTTTGAGTAGATTGAACCAATAAAACTATACTTCTCATGAGGAAACTGGATTTGAATAAAAGTCTGTTTTCAAAACAGGACACTAGAATATGGGACCACAAGACCTTTAAACATATCTCCAGTGCAGATGGGTTCAACTTTTGAATTGTAAAATTGTAAGATATCTGAGCAAAAATATAATTGGTTATAGATATTCTGTCAAATTTCCATAATTTGCAGCCTTTATTTAACAAAATATTTTCTGAAAAATAGGAGTCTTATTCTTAAATAGGGTGAGAAGTGAGTGAGCTTCAAGGAAACTGATTAATGGGGGAAAAACTATGGACATGTGTTCCTCTTCACAGATTCAAATGTGCATTTTCAAAGGAAATGGACACAAGAAATTATGGGTCTCATCGAAACCAATATTAAATTTGACTGATATTTGATTATTTGTGACAGTGACCCGAAAATTTGAGAATCCCAGTTAAAATGTATATAGCATTAAAGCATTTATGCTGAAGCAACTCTGTGTAACTTCAATTTGGAAAAGGAAAACTTGAGTTTCATATTCAAGCCTCAAGTCCCTATAGAGCCCATTTTTATATTGCTCAGTAAAAGTTATCCCAGGTGTATTCTTCCGAAATGCTACTGGTGGGGTGCATTTATCTTGACAAGAGTTTTTTCACTATTATTGTTGTCTTCCTGAACAGGCAGTCAAAAATAATGTAGAAAAACTGTTCAGTCATCTGCAACCATGTAAATATATATATGTTATTTATTAAGGAAAAATAAATCTGCAGCCTTAAGGGTTAAATCAAATTCTTACTCCACTTAGTTCAGTAAGTTTCTAAAATATTTTCTGTTGGACTTGGAAAACAATGCACCACATATGACACCCTGCCCACGGGGAGTTAAATGTATGAAAGTTCAAGGAAATTGTCAAATGCAAACTACAGTTCTTGTCTGGAATTTTTTTTGGACAATTTTTAATTACAGAACAGATTTTTTAGGACAGAGTCCTAATTGGCTACCTAGGTTCACCAATATAATATAATCTTTCATTTGATGCATTACCTCAAGTACTTTATTAGAAGCTGGTGGTCTTGCTAGTTCCAAACCAAACATTCCAGTTTTGAATGCTAAATGGTGACAGTCAGGTTCTTCCAGCAAAACAGTGCACAGAAATGAGGCTTTAGATAGAGTGCTACTTGTCAACAAGCTGATGCTGGTCAAAGCTTTCTTCTTTTTACCTGAAGAAACAAAGAATAAATAATTTTGTGCATAGTTTTTATCTTCCAATGACAGGCTGCAGCAGCAGCAGCGGGAAGTTTGAGATAATAAACAGGCAAAGACTACACAAAGTGGAAACTAAATTTATCTAATTAACCTCATTTAACTACTACATTGACAAACATGCTGAGAGTATTGGTAAAGCAATACAAAGTCCCCTACTGGCCACAGCATCTATGATAATTTCAGTAAACAATTCAAGAGCACATCCCCTAAAACTGTCAGAGTGTAGCTTTACATATTATGATTAAATATAAAACAAGAGGCCCTGAAGGGCCTTAATCGCTCACCTGATAAAACTGTTTAAAGAAGGATTTAAGGTTACACTCAACATCTACATCTTAATATAGTTAACCTAATTTTGCTAAGGGAGAGAGAGGATGGCGGAAAGGGTCTGTTGGGTTGGGATTTTTTTGTGTAAAATCATTCAAGCTCCTTCAAAACTCATTGTGAAGCAACAAGAAAAAATTACCCAGTTGATCCCAAGGCCAACCTTTTGTGTAAAATCATTCAAGCTCCTTCAAAACTCATTGTGAAGCAACAAGAAAAAATTATCCAGTTGATCCCAAGGCCAACCCCCCCCCCCCCCCCTCTTGTGGAGTCCCATTTGAACAACCATTAATCTTATGTACTCATTTACATCTAACTCAAGCTTACCAGCTCAGTGATTCGCTGGCACAGTTCATTTAAAGAAACAGTAAATTCTCTCTTCTTGAACAAACTTTAATCTATGAGTTATAATAATTAGGGCTGGGTGGTTTATCATTTTTTCGGTTCGTTTTTTTTTTTTTTTCAAAACTGAAACTGAACTGCCGCCTTAACAAAAAACTGAGACTTTCGGTTTCAACAAATTTCCCAGAATTGGTACGTTTATGACCTCTCAATCACTTTATTTCCACACGCCAAAGGCTAAAATGTCAGGCAAAGGTAGACGCTGTGTCGTTTATGCTTACTTTGAGAGGATTGACAACAAACCCCCTCCGCCCACCACCCCCCCCAAAAAAAAAAAAACAGAGGTAGCAAATCTGTTATATCTTGAAAGATATCTACAGAACCACCACCAGAACTAATATGAATTAAAGTGTCAATGACACTGTAGCTCAACTTGACAAACTTGAACTTGGTAAGTTATAAATGAAATGGCAAAATTGAAGATCATTGGAACCAATGTTATTTGACAAAATTTCAACATAACAGCATTGTGTGTGCACAACATCAGAGTAATCCATGCATTTTTAAATGTAAACTGCAAGACTGGCTAAAGGAAGAATGTTGATACACAAATGCAGTATGTTCAGAGGTTATTCTTTTTTCACAGAAATGAATGCTGATCAACAGCCCTTATCTAAAATTCTTGCCTAATGAGCACACCGAGTTCAAAAACAATCCTATGATAAATGTGGCCTGAAGGCCATGTCAAAGAATGTTGATGCACAAATGCAATAAATTCAAAGATTGTTGCTAATAGCAACAGTTTTTGATTCAAATGAAAAGAAAATCAATAGCTCCTATCTTTGTCACCCTGCATAAGCATACAAAGTTTCAAAACAACCTGATAATGAATGTGTCCTCTGAGGCATGCCAAAGGAAGATGTTAATGCACTAAGTAGAAGGTCATTGCTTGTGGCAATGGGTTTTTTTATGGAAATTCATAAATATACCCTGAAGAGAGTGCAAAAGGGATAAGTTGATGCACAAATGCAGTAAGTTCAAATGGTGGTGATAACGACAATAAATTTTTATGGAAATGAAAAAAAGCAATAGCTCACATCTAGAGGTCACACGGAACACACTTACCAAGTTTCAAAGTGATCCAATTATAAATGTGCCCTGAAGGCTGTGTTAAAGGGAAATATTGAGGTCTGACTAAACTAAGTTCAAAGGTCAACATTTTTTTACAGAAATGGAAGAAAATTGACAGCTCCCATACAGATGACACCCCACACAAGCTCACCAAGTTTGCAAGCCATCCAATCATAAATGTGCCTTGCAGAGTGTGTCAACGGGAAATACTGAAGCTTAACTGCACTAAGTTTTTACTAAGTTCATTGAAGGTCATTGCCAGTGGCAACATGTTTTGACGGAAACCAAAGAAAATCGATAGCTCCCATCTAGAGGTAACAAGCATGCCAGGTTTCAAAGCAATCCAATCATAAATGTGCCCTGTAGGGTGTGCCAAAGGGAAATATTGAGGTTGGACTAAACTGAGTTCCAAGAATGTGGCCGCAGCAACATTTTTGGTCAAAAATGGAAGAAAATCAACATTTTTGGTCAGAAATGGAAGAAAATCAACAGCTCCCATCTAGAGGTCTCCCCAAACAAGCATGCCGGGTTTCAAAGCAATCCGATCATAAATGTGCCCTTAGGGTGTGCCAAAGGGAAATATTGAGGTCTGACTAAACTAAGTTCTAAGAACGTTGGCAGTGGCAACATTTTTTGACGGAAATGGAAGAAAATCGATAGCTCCCATCTAGAGGCCACCCCAAACAAGCATGCCAGATTTCAAAGAAATCCGATCATTAATGTGCCCTGTAGGGTGTGCAAAAGAGAAATATTGAGGTCTGACTACACTAAGTTCTAAGAACGTTGGCCGCGGCAACATTTTTTTTACGGAAATTGAAGATAATATTTTGAGTTATTTTCTGCAGGATAGAGCAAAGTGGATGTTTACAAAACAGAGAGACACTGTATTTTATTCACGTTTTGTTGAAAGCACTTGGAAATAAATATACACCAATAAAAAAAAAAAAAGATAAAATTTTACAGTCTCATGACTTTATACTAATTTTGGAAGGCAATGAAGCGAATAAAATGTTCAATGGCGAGTTCAATTTCAAGGAGGGATTGCCTGAGAAGCAAAACTTTTCTTTTGCCTTATGAATCCTCATTGGACAAACTCATTCCAATGAAACAGTTTGGTTTTTCAAGCATTTTTTGCAAGTGTCATCTGCCTGTCATGTTGGGTAACTGAGTTAACAGATTTGTATTTTTAAACTACCTAAATAAAACAGCAACACATTGACTGTAAAAAGTAATTGGAATGTTTCAAACTGCATACAATTTGTACACAGCATTTAGCAACCATAAAATCAATACGAATGCAGAGTTTTTCCAAGTCTTACTTTTGGATGCTGGTAAATTAGCCGATTCTGCAAGTAAATCTGGTGGATTTATCAGCATTTCTTCTGCTAACTGTCTTGCCAACTCACATGCTTCCCGTGTGTACCCATGAGCATGAAGAGCTTCTGCTCTAGCAAACAAAATCTGAAATACAGAAAAATTGATAAATTTTAAGTAATTTGTATATTTTTATACTTACCAATGGCCCAGACAAGCTGATGCTAACTCAAAAATTAATCCAGGGCCAAACACAAATTTTGCCCCCCATCCCCAAAATTTGCACGCAAAACCGAAAAAATCAAGTCCTGTCTGGTCCTCCATACTTTTTTGATCTGCACATGCGCAGTATCCAGGAAGGAACTGAAATTGGCGCCAACCATCATTCTTTCTAAAATTGCCTGTTGAATGTTAAAAACAGCAGGGAGGTATGAGTGCCCACTCTTGCGAGGGCCATACCCGTTTGGGCCATTGGTAAGTATAAAAAATATACAAATTACTTAAAATTTATCATATTTTTATACAACAACCAATGGCCTAGACTAGCTCAATAGTAAAAAGACTGGAAGGCCTAGGACTTAAAGGAAAATCCAATCTCTCAATTACTTCAGTAAAGAATAGCTGCTACAGGAAAACAGGAGAAGAAAGGAATTATATATGTCTTTCTCTTTTACGAGAAATGAGAAAGACATAACACCAACAATGTAATTGAGCATTACACAATATAAAATTCTCCATTTAATGCCAGCATACCTGTTATGCTAATTCGGTGAAGGAAAGCCAATATAAAAAGATAGTCCAGAGAATGAGACTCTTTATACTCATTTAAAAGTGTCCGAGGATTGTATATTAACGCCCGTTTGACACGTAACATATACAAATGCTTCACAGTGAGCTACACTTTAAAAACAGTACATAAATGAGACATAGTTATTGCTTCACACCGAGCTACACATTAAAACCATCCCAGCACCGACTCGGGACTACTGGCACCAGAGGAGGTCCTCCCTTGCTTTTCACTATAAAGCCAGATGATCATAAGGGAAAAAACCATCTGACCCCCCTTTCCCCTTGTTCTGAGGACAATATCCTCAGAACGAAGAGGGCAGCGGAACAGCGTCACTGTTGGAACGGGCAGCCTAAATACCTCTAGATGTAACCATTAATGGATGACATTCTGAGCAACAGAAAGAGGACCCAAACATCTAAGGTCATCGGAGATGGACTCTAAATTTCTCAGGTAAAACTTGGTAAATGAAGAGGGCTGTGTCCAATAAGCAGCCTTCATGAGATCAGTAATGGCTATACTGTTCGAATATGCCCAAGAAGTGGACTGCGCTCTAACCTCGTGTGCTGATATCTTACTATCAGAACTTTGATCCGAAAATAGATTTTCATAGGCAATGCATATTGCCAACTGAATCCATCTAGCCTTTGAATGAACAGAAATGGCCTTTCTATTAGGAAACAAAGAAAGAAAGAAACGTTTTCTTCCTTTTCTAATAAAATCTGATTGACGTTTATAAATGTGCATAGCCCTGACTGGACACAGCAAAGGTCTACGGTTATCGGAGGACGGAAGAGCCTTAATGACAATAGGCTCCAGCCACTTGTCTGGAATCTGATTCTTAGCCAAAAATCCCACTTCCGTGGTGAGAGTAATGGTATTACCCACACTACGATACATCATGATAAAGCACGAAGTTCACTGACTCTTCTATGCTAAGAGAAACGCCATTTTATAGGTCAAGAATTTGAACTCTACGACGTCACATGGCTCAAAAAGAGCTTCTTTGAGCTTCAACAGAACTCAAGCCAAATTCCATTTAGGAATTAATCTGAGGGTTCTAGGTCTATTGATAGAGAAATTTCTAACTAGCTTAGACAAAGATGTACTTAATCCAGTATCCAAGTTATCATGATAACATAGACCTATAGCCCTTACTAGTGATGGGCTGCAGTTTGAGATCATCAAACAAGTAGACCAGGAAATTAGCAATATTAGGAATGGATGGATCATATATGTCTATAGACCGATTGTTACACCAACGGAAGAAAACCTTCCACTTCGCTGTGCAGTTCAATGAAGAGGAGGACCTCATGCAGTTAGAAATTGCGTCCACTGTTCGTCCTGCAAACTGTTTTCCGTGAAAGAAGGACCGCACAACGGAAATATGTGAAGGTGGAGACCTTCCGGGTTGTGATGCAGTGTGCGTGACTTTCCCTGATAAAGAAGGTCCTCCCGAGGAGGAAGCTTCTGGGGAACGTCCCATAACAGAGACCTGAGAATATTGATCCAAGGTTTCTATGATGACAGAGGTGTTACTAGTAGAATTTTGCAACGGGACTGCTTGATCTTTAACAGGATCTGCTGTATCAACGGAGTTGGAGGATATGCATATCCTATCATTCCATCCCATGAGATCGATAGAACATCTACTGCGTACGCTCGAATGGTCTGGGCATGGCAACACAAACATTTGTAACTGATTGTTCAGGTGAGTCGCAAAAAGATCTATCATGGGTTGATCCCACTGGTAGCAAATCTGTCTGAATATTCGCTTGTTGTGAGTCCATTCCAATGGTAACAGGCGACCTTTCCAAGAGAGTGAGTCTGCTAGTACATTCAGACGACCCGGTATATGATGGACAGAAAGTTGAACGCCATGGTTCATGATGTAGAGGAGAATCTTCTCCATTAATTTGCATAACGGAATGGAATGAGTGCCGCCCTGGTTCCTGATGTAAGCAACTACTGTCAAATTGTTCAACAGTATTTGATACACTTTCCTCGACCGCAATGGACACGGCATCATGGCTCCCACGGACGGAGCAACCGCTTCACCGGTTGAGCTAGCTGCCGGCAAAGAATTAAAACCACTGCCCAGTGGCTTTACCACTTGCCTAATATTCAGGAGCACCTTAGCAGCTAGCTCTGTTTGCTCATCAGAGCGCGACAACAGTAGCACACTTTTGGAAGGCATCACAAAACCATCACCAAGTTCTTGTTCCTCTGAAAAAGAAACTGAGAAACTTGAATGACCCTGCAGCGAGAGAACCAGCACAGGCCTCTCACTGCTAACAATATATCGTGACACCCACGTCCAATGTTTATCATCCCAATCAACACATGTAGGACAAGAATTCATGGGAGTACATCGACTACAAGCAAGGCAACACACATGTAAATTCGAGGAAGATTTCCTCGCCTTGCATTTTGAGCAATAAGTCTTCATAATTAATCAAAACAAGTCGATCAACTCCCACAAACTCCAACATAAATATATATAATAAAGATACATAATAATCAATAATCAAAATCGAAAAATTAAATCATGAAAAAATTTTCCGAAAAATTTTTGACAAAAGCCCAAGTTCCCAAAGACAATAACGAGCCCAAGGGTATCCAGATAAAGCCTAAGTGTGGACCAAATTCAAAAAATAATCGCTACACTACCGGAATACCAAAACATGTATCTTATAACAATCCTACAGTAATAGCTACTGAGAACTATATAAATTTAAGGATGTTGCCAATGTAAACAACATCAGGGTAAAAAACGGAAACAAGACAACAGGCACAACAAAAAAGGCCCAAAGTCAGTAAAATCTACCCGATGTAAAGCAAGTTCTTCCAGTGAAGAAAAACCGATACATCAGATTGAAGATGCATGATCCAAACGACCCAACACCCCTAGGGTGAGGACGTTAAACTCCTAAGAAATTTTATGAAAAATTTCAATAAAAACAAGCCAAAAAGCTTCCGAGTTTAACAGGAGGGCTACAAGAAAGGATATGGAAAGAACACTAAACAAACAGTGGATAAATCATTAGCAAGTATGATGATGTCACGTCCATGTCACGAAATTGGGAAACATGAAATAATTCTGATAAAAATTATAAAGTTACAGCCCTGAACATTCCAAACCACCGCAGTTCACTTCCATCATCCATTTATGTCCTTGGATCCACCAATTTTACCATTGATTTGCATCTGGCATCCTCAATGAAAGTGTCAATGACACTGTAGCTTAACTTGTGTGTTGTGTTTGATGAAAAGGATAATGTCCAATGTTTATGAAAGGATTATGAAATAAGACAAGAATTGTGATAATTGGGAATATGTTCATTTCTGTTCCCTGTATGCTATGTTTTTGATAAAAATAATATGAGGTGTACACTGTACTCACGAGCTGAGGGGTGGGTTAATATGACCTCACAGTTAATGTATGTGGCCCTCACAGTTAATGTATATCAACGAAAGTTACCAAGTCACAGTGAAATTATTCCAAAACGAGTCATCCTATCAAGTTACATTGAAATCCCTTCATTAATATGGCATGTAGACTGTGCTAAAGGTTTTTTTTTGGGCTTCGGGCCCCTGTAGCCGTCAGTTTCCCAATTGCGTCCAAAGGGGACGTTCTCATCTAGACATTACATGAAATCAACCTACCAAGTTACAATGAAATCCCTTCATAAATATGATCTGTAGACTGTGCTAAAGGTTTTTGGGCTTTGGGCTCTGGCAGCCATCATGGCTGAATGATCGTGACCAAAAGGGGGCGTTCTCATCTAGACATTATTTGGAGTCATCCTACCAAGGTACAATGAAATCCCTTCATAAATATCACCTGTAGACTGTGCTAAATGTTTTCAGGCTTCAGGCCCCTGTAGCCGTCACAGTTGGCTAATGGTGTCCAAAAGGGGCAGTTCTCATCTAGACATTATATGAGGTCAACCTACCAAGTTACAATGAAATCCCTTCATAAATATGAACTGAAGACTGTGCTAAAAGTTTTCGGGCCTTGGGCTTGGGCAGCCATCATGGTTGAATGATCGCAACCAAAAGGGGACATTCTCATCTGGGCATCATCTAGAGTGATCCTACGAAGTTACAATGAAATCCCTTCATAAATATGACCTGTAGACTGTGCTCAAGATTTTCGGGCTTCAGGCACCTGTAGCCATCACAGTTGACCAATCATGACCAAAAGGGGATGTCATCATCTAGGCATTATATGGAGTCAACCTGACAAGTTACAATGAAATCCTTCCATAAATACGACCTATAGACTATGCTAAAGGTTTTTGGGCTCGGGCAGCCATCAAGGCTGAATGATCGCGACCAAAAGGGGACGTTCTCATCTAGACATTATTTGGAGTCATCCTACCATGCTGCAATGAAATCCCTTCATAATTATGACCTGTAGACTGTTCTGAAGGTTTTCGGGCTTCGGGCCCCTGTAGCTGTCACAGTTGCCCAATCGTGTCCAAAAGGGGATGTTCTCATCTAGACATTATATGAAGTTAAACCTACCAAGTTACAATGAAATCAAAGGGGACATTCTCATCTGGACATCATGTGGAGTGACCCTACGAAGTTACAATGAAATCCCTTCATAAATATGACCTGTAGACTGTGCTCAAGGTTTTCAGGCTTTGAGCACCTGTAGCCATCACTGTTGATCACTGTTGATCAATCACGACCAAAAGGGGATGTCATCATCTAGGCATTATATGGAGTCAACCTAACAGGTTACAATGAAATCCTTCAATAAATATGACCTTTTGCCTATGCTAAAGGTTTTTGGGCTTCGGGGCCCCTGTAGCCGTCACAGTTGCCCAATGAGGACCAAAAGGGGACTTTCTCATCTGGACATTATATGAAGTCAACCCACCAAGTTACAATGAAATTCCTCAATAAATATGACCTGTAGACTGTACTAAAGGTTTTTGGGTTTTGGCCTCGGCCAGTCGTCACAGTTGGCAGATCACGCCCAAATGGGGAAATTCTCATCTAGACATCATAAGGAGTCATCCTACCAAGTTACAATGAAATCCCTCCATATTAAACATGACCTGCAGACTGTGCTAAAAGTTTTTGGGTTTCGGGCTTTGGCAGCCATCACAGTTGACAGATCATGCCCAAAAGGGGATGTTCTCATCTAGGCATTATACAGAGGCATCCTACCAAGTTACAATGAAATCCCTTCATAAATACGACCTGTAGACTGTGCTAATGGTTTTTGGGTTTTGGTTGACCGGTCGCAACTAGACATGACCCCAAAACTGCATATGAAATTTTGTGATGATCACACAAGAACTGTGGGGTGTAACCCGTGGTAAAGGAAAATGTGAACATACTCACAGACTAACACACTTCCACACGCATGATGGCAATAGCTTATCTTGACTATGTCAAGTTAAGCTAATAATGAGATTTACGGGCACAGATGTCAGTTCATTGTTGCTGACCTTAGGGCCAAACAAAGAAATGATGGTTGGCGCAAATTTCGGTTCCTTCCTGGATACTGTGCAAGCGCAGATCAAACAAGAGCACCGCGTAGCGGGACAATATACGCCCGTGTTGTATTTTTGAAAGGTTGGGGTAAGGATGGGGTGAGGGTGAAAATTGTTTGGACCAACCCCATATTGGAACTTGACCTGTATTTTGTTGTGATTAAACAACATACCAAGTTTGGAACCACTCGGAAAACAAATAATAACAGTTATCATCCGGAAACCAAATATTTGATGCATTCTATGTCCAACCGTTAGGCCATACTAAAGTTATAATCCGGAAAACACAAAATGCACCAATTCAAGAGGAATAACTCTGGAAAGGTACATGCAATTTGGGCCGAAAGTGAACCTGAGCTGTGCTTTGTGGTCATAAACAAAATCTGAGAATTTGAAACAAATTAGTCAAGTCAAACTAAAGTTATCATCCGGAAACCACATAATTCACAAATCTGCAACCATTCAAGGGAAATAACTATGGAATGGTACATGCGATTATGGCCAAAGGTGAACTTGAGCTGTGCTTTGTGGTCAAAAACAAAATCTGAGAATTTGATAAACATCGGTCAAGGCAAACTAAAGTTATCATCCGGAAACCACAAAATCCACAAATTTGCAATCATTCAAGGGGAATAACTCTGGAAAGGTATATGCGATTGTGGTCAAAAGTGAACTTGAGCTGTATTTTGTGGTCAAAAACAAAAAACTGAAAATTTGAAATAAATCGGTCAAGCCAAACTAAAGTTATCGTCCGGAAACGAAAAGTTGGGCAAAATAAAGGGCCATAACTCTACTGCAAATGGGCCGCTAGAAACGGAAATCGAACCCATCCTGTATTTTGTCACACTAAATCCACATGCCAAATTTAACTCAGCTCAATCCATTACAACTAAAGTTATCGTCCAGAAATGAAATGTGTCCATGGACGGACAGACAGACAGATGGGTGGAGAGACCATTCACATAATATGTCCCGTTTTTCAAATGGGTGTATAAAATCAACATCTGAAAAATTTGGTGTCAATCCGTCAAGGCGTTCGGCTTTAAATGAACGGAATCCAATTTTTTTTCAAAAATTGTGGTTTCAAAGGGCCATAACTCTGCAGGGGATGGACTGAGAAACACCAATATCGAACTTGACCTTATTTTATTGCTACAAACAACATCTGAAAGTTTGATGTCGATCCGTCATGGCGTTCGACTTTAAATGAACGGAAACCAATTTTTTTAGAAAAGTTAAAAAATTTATAGTAATTTATATATTTTTTATACTTACCAATGACCCAGACTTAGCTGGTGCTAACTCTAACAAAACCAGGGCCAAACACAAATTTTGCCCCCCAATCCCCAAAATTTGCATCCAAAACAAAAAGAAATCATGTCCTAAAGGACCTCCATACTACGCCTCTACTGCGCATGCGCAGTGACGCAGACGTCCCGAAATTGGCGCCAATTATCATTCTTACTGGCAGTGCCTGGTCAGCGCTATGTACTCAGCGGGGAGGCAAGAGTTCCCAACTCCAGGGAGGGCCATCCCCGTCTGGGTCATTGATAAGTATAAAAAATATATAAATTACTATAAATTTTTTAACATTTTTATACTGTACCAATGACCCAGACTTAGCTGAATAGTAAACAGGCTGGAGGGCCTAGGACATAGAGGAAAATCCAATAAGCTCAACTATATAGTAAAGAGGTAACCCCTTAAGGAGAAAAGGAGTATTAGGCTTTACATGTATCTTTCTTATTTAATATTAAATTACAAAGATACACTACCCTTAATAATTGAGCACAATAACATTCATGTTCTCTATTAACATCCAGTATATCCCTTATACTAATTATTTTTAAAGTAAGCCAATAATAAAGTAGTCCAGAGAATTGAGACTCTTTATAGTCATTTAAAAGTGCCCGAGTATTGTATATTAAAGCCCGTTTGACACTTGACATAAACAAATGCTTCACACCGAGCTACACTTTAAAAATAAGACATGAATGAATTTTAAGATTAATATTACACTTTAAAACCATCCCGGAAGCGACTCAGAAATACTGACTTGGAGGAGGCATTCCCTTGCTTTTCACTATAAAGCAGGTGACCTAAGGGAACACCCTCCCTCCCCCCCCCCTTCCCCTTGCCCTGGGTCAAATAGTCCAGAGCGAAGAGGGCAGCCGGACGGAGTCACTGCCGGAACAGAAAGCCTGCATAACTATAGTTGCAACTGTTTAGTGGACGACATTCTGAGCAACAGATAACGGACCTAAACAATGCAGGTCTCCAGAAATGGACTCAATATTTCTGAGATAAAAATTCGTAAATGTGGATGGCTGAGACCAATAAGCAGCCTTCATTAAATCTGTAATAGCAACACTATTAGCATAAGCCCAGGAAGTAGAAAGAGCTCTTACTTCATGAGCAGAAATCTTAAGCACAGACTGCTAAGAAGAAGATAAACTTTCATAAGCAGTACGGATAGTTAATTGAATCCATCTAGCAATAGAATGGACCGAAATGTCCTTTCTATTAGGCATCAAAGACAGAAAGAAACGTTTCCGTCCCTTTCTGATCAACTGAGATCTCTGTTTATAGATACGTAATGCTCTAACAGGACAGAGTAAAGGCCTACGCCCGTCTGAAGACGGAAGAGCCTTAATAACAATAGGTTCCGGATATTTATTAGGAGCCTGATTCTTAGCTAAAAAACCCACATTAGTAGTGAAGGTGATAGTGTTCCCGGCACTACGATAGTGAGAATCATCCACCGACAGTGCATGAAGCTCACTGACTCTTCTAGCAGAAGAGAAAGCTAAGAGAAAAGCTGTCTTATAAGATAAGAATTTGAAATCTACTGTCCCAAGAGGTTCAAATGGCTTTTCCTTCAATTTAAGAAGAACCCAAGCTAAATTCCACTTAGGAATTAATCTAAGAGTTCTGGGTCTGTTTATCGAAAAGTTTCTAACCAACTTAGATAAAGAGACATTAGATCCAATTTGTAAACTATCATGATGTGCATAGGCATCAGATAACATAGATCTATAACCCTTTATAGTAACAGGCTGCAGTTTGATTTCGTCAAACAAGTATACTAGAAAGTTTGCAATATCTGGTATAGAGGGATCGAATATATCTACAGAATGATCCCTACACCAACGACGAAAAACCTTCCACTTAGCCGCATAGTTTAGCGAAGAGGAGGTCCTCCTACAGTTAGAAATCGCGTCCACTGCTCGTCCTGTAAAGTGTTTGCCATGCAAGAAGGACCGCACAACGGAAAAACGTGAAGGTTGAGACCTTGCGGGTTGTGATGGAGTTGGCGCGATTTCCCCTGCAAAAGAAGATCCTCTCGTGGAGGAAGCTTTCGCGGTAGGTCCCACAACAGACACCTGAGTAGATTTATCCACGGTCTCTGTGGCGACAGAGATGCTACCAACAGAATCTTGCATTGAGATTGTTTTATCTTTAGCAATACTTGTTGAATTAACGGCGCTGGAGGATACGCATATCCTATCATTCCGTCCCAAGGGATCGACAGAGCGTCTACTGCAAATGCTCTTGGATCCGGACACGGAGACACATACGTCTGCAACTGATTGTTGAGATGTGTCGCAAATAAGTCTATCATTGGCCGTTCCCATTGGTAGCAAATCTGATTGAATACTTGTTTGTTGAGAGTCCACTCCGACGGCAACAAGTGACCCTTTCGTGAAAGGGAGTCTGCTAGCACATTCAGACGACCCGGTATGTGACGGACCGAAAGAAGAACGTGATGTTCTAGCGCAAACAGAAGGATTCTTTCCGTTAGATTGAACAACGGAACTGAATGAGTGCCTCCCTGATTCCGTATATACGCCACTACTGTCTGTCGTATTGTCGGATAGGATTTGGACATGAGCATTGTGAATAATGTCCATCCAGTGACGTAACGCAAGCCAAATTGACATCATTTCCTTGATGTTTATGTGCTTGCACAGGAATTGCGGATCCCAAAGACCCTGGCATCTCGAATCCGTTGGGATTAATGATGCACCCCAACCTGTTTGACTGGCATCCGTCAAAATGGTAAAACTCGGATCTGGCAACTGCAGCGGAACTCCCTGAGTTAACCACTGAATGTTTGCCCAAGTCTGAATCTCTTGTTTCACTTGATCTGACAAGAGAACGTCTACATCGAGCGAATGAATTTTCACACTCCAATTCTGAGTCAGGAAAATTTGAAGAGGACGTGTACGTAACCGCCCCATCGGAATGAGATCCGCAGCGGCTCCGCACAGACCTATCAGTCTCATAAATTCTCTCGCCGTGACTTTGTCTGCGTGCAGACAATAGCGAGCGTAACAACTGACTAATTTCGCTCTGGTTAACGGCAGACAAACGAGATTGTTGTGCGTCTCGAAGCTCATTCCCAGATGAGTGAATGACTTGGACGGCACCAGATCCGACTTCTCCTCGTTTACTATAAAACCGAGACGTCGGAGCAATAGAAGATTCTGAACATCGTTCTGAAGCGTTAACTCGTTGCCGTACCTCTGAAGAATGTCGTCCAGGTAGGCCGACGTCACCGCAGACGAATGAGCTCGGAAATAGATCATTACAGAGTTCATTACCCGAGTGAAAGCCCAGGGTGCTAGATTCAATCCGAAGCACATCGCCCGGAATTGATACACCACTCCTAGGACTGCGAAGCGTAGGTACTTTCGGAAAGTCGGATGTACCATGACGTGAAAGTACGCATCCTTGAGATCTATGCTTGTTGCATAATCGTTCACCCGAATACTCGCTCTGACCGACCGAATCGTCTCCATATAAAACTTCGGAGCGACGATCAGCTTGTTTATCCAGCTCAAATCTATGACTGGACGGAACGAGCCATCTGGTTTCGGAACCAGAAACAGATGGCTGTAGAATCCCGGAGATTCCTGGTTTTCTACGACCTCTACCGCGTTCTTCATTAAAAGAGACTGCACCTCTGATAACAGAGCGTCTCTTTTCTGCGGATTTGACGGAAGATGAGTCCACTTTGGACTTCGAGTTAATGGAGGCTTTCGTTTGAAGGATATCTTTAGATCTTCCGAAGTCACTCCTCTCACCCAAGGGTTGTCCGTAATCGACGCCCATTCTTGTGAAAAGCTCGACAACCTTCCGCCAACCGGTACGCGATAGAGGTTTAAGCCATCACCTCCTGGACCTGCGAGGCCTGCGGTAGGAGAAACCACGTCCTCCACGACCCGCACCTCGCCCCGTCGACCTCGGAGCGTCCGACCGATTGTCCCGGCCTGAAGGACGTCCCGAACGAGAGTCGCTACCCTGACGGTCTCTCGAATAAGACCAAGAGGATGCACCGGAACCTCTATAGGAACCTCTCTTGGGCGCATTAAACCCAGAAGTGCCTGTCTTATTCTTGTCTGCTGTATCCGACTTCTTAGAAGCAGATTTGAACAACAGAGAATCCGAAGCTTTCTTTGTAATTTTATCATAAATAGCAGAAAGCTTGCCGTCAAAGAGAAGTTCTCCTGAGACCGAAGCGACTCTAAGAGAGTTCTTCACCTTAGTATCCACTAGTGTGGATGTAGCTAGGGCTGCATCACGTCTAACCAACTCCAGATTTGCCACTGAAAGGGCGGAGTTACACGTGGAATAAGCTACTGCCCTTGAAAGAAGTCTTAAAGAGGATTGTATATCCTGAAACTCTTTCCCTTGAAGGCGCAGTGATAACGCCTTAGTAAGGTGATCTGCGTAAGATAAGGCATCTAAATTGGCTCTGTTAGACGCAATAGCTGTTTCCAACACCGCGGTTGGAATAGAAGCCGCCGACGGTAATGATAATTCTAAGTCTTCCGCCTCGTCGTCCATACGCAGAGGAACTCTCGGGATACCCTGTCCTGCCGTATCGAATTTATTCCTTGCATTAATGAAAGGCAGGTGGAGAGTATTAGCGGACAAGAAACCTGCTTTCCCCGTCTTGGAAGCAAGTTTAAATATAGCGTCGTTCAATAATTCAAATGTTCTTGTAACATTATTGGACTGCGACGGAAACTCGGGAGCGATGTCCCTGAACCACTCAAAAAATTCAGAGTCCAATGACGCTATAATCCTCTTGTCCGGAACCGCAGCAGTCTGGCCCGACGGAACAACTTGAGGGAGAAAGTGCCGGATGAAGTCCACGGCAGCTTTATGTTGTTCCGAAAGGGATAGCTCCAAGTCATCCGTATCCCTTTCACCATCCGGTCGGACCTCATGATGTTCCCGGTCGTCCACCCCCGATGCTTCGGCGGAGCGTACCGACCCAGCGCCGTCGGATAATTCTCGATCCGACACCGTTTCTGTCGGCTGCTGGGATGCTGCGATAAGCTGTGCTATCTGCACAAGAATGTCCGGCGTTGAGACCTGCGGAGGCGCAGTCTTTCGCTGCTTCGCCGAGGGCAGCTCTGCATCAGATGGCTCCCGCATACTTTTCCTATGCGAACGTCCGGAGTCCATCGGTCTCGAATCCCTGGCTGCCGGATGGTGTGACCTGGTCGCCGAAGAATCCTTGATCGGCAAAGCTGGTAATATATCGGCGGTCACGCAGCCAAGGTGCGGTCGTGTGCACTGACGAGAAGAGGAAGCCTTAACAGTCTCCGCGGACTGCTTATACAACGGAGCGTCCCGAGCAACGGACGTATGCTCCGCTAAAGACACATTTTGTACCACAACATCTGGTCCCAGATGTTGTTGTACGAGGGAGGGGGCCTCTCTCGCTCGCGGCCCGGCTGGACCTGGACGAGCTAGGAACCGGACTCAAAGGCTTCCTCCGTTCTCGCTTACTATCCGCCGTCACTGGGTGTGCATCTATTATGTTTATAGTGCTCGCATCACCCAAAATTTCCTCCTGGACCGCATCGGACGAACCCGGCTGCCGAACCATTCGGTGAATGGACGCTACACCGGGCGAGCTAGCGGACGACATTTGTCTAATCTCCATGAGCACTTTTGCCGCTAGCTCTGTATTCATTTGTGACGACGGACGCACACTTGTAGAAGATAACATGGAAACATCACCCTGTTCTGGTTCCTCTGAAATGGAAACTGAGAGAGTAGAGTGACCTTGCGGAGAAAGAGCCAGCATAGCCCTTTCTCCAGAAACAGCATATCGTGACACACGTTTCCAATGTTTCTCATCCCAATATTCACATATAGGACAGGGATTAATGCGAGAACACTGACTACAATTAATACAATGATCATGAAAGTCAGAGGAAGATTTCTTCCTATTACAATTTGAACAATGTCCCTTCATTGTGAAAAGACAACAAGTCCTAGTTACTCGCAAAAACCCCTGACACAAAGATACATAATAACATGATCCATTAATAAATGAAAAAACAATTGCAAATCAAAATAATTTTGAAAAAAATATTTTTTCAGCGAAGCCCAAGTTGCTGAAAAGTAACGTTGAGCCCCGATGGATCCGATGGCAAAGTGTGGTCAAAAATTTTAAATTTATATTAAATAATTAATGAGACACTTACGGATAATATAAATGTATCTTATAGTGAGATAAACTACAGCAAAGGCAAACAGCCCCCCTCAAAAAAGGCTGTTGCCAATGTAAACAAACAGTGTAAAACACCAGAAAACATGACTCCAGGCACTGAAAAAACTGGCCCGGAATCAGTCATCAAATTACACTCTATCTGATGCAAAACAGAGACTCCCAAGGGAGAATCTGCAGAACATCAGATGGAAGATGCAGAACACAAACGTTATACACCCATGGGTGAAAACGTAACTATGGGGAAAATAACAGAAAACATTCTGTAACCAAGCAACTCTCCCAGGAAATTTTAGAAATGAACTTTCTCAAAAATATGCCAAAAGCATGGGAGAATTGCAAGGGGGGACTTTAGAAGGCTAGGGGAGAGGAAACACTGAATAAGCAGTGCAACATTTAGCAAGAATGACAACAAGAGGCCCATGCCTCGAAAATAGGCAACTTAACATAATTTCATCAAAAAATTTTAAGTACAGCCCTGATTATTTTTTGTCACTTCTTTTTCCTCTCCTCCTTCTATCCTCCTTAGAAACACATTTTCTCCAAAAATTACGTGTCTGGCATCCTTTAAACTGAGATTTACAAGCACAAAGATCAGTGAGATGTTGACTGATGAAGGGCCAAACAGAGAATGATAATTGGCGCCAATTTTGGGACGTCTGCGTCACTGCGCATGCGCAGTAGAGGCATAGTATGGAGGTCCTTTAGGACATGATTTCTTTTTGTTTTGGATGCAAATTTTGGGGATTGGGGGCAAAATTTGTGTTTGGCCCTGGTTTTGTTAGAGTTAGCACCAGCTACAGGGTTCGTACACTTTTTTGGCCAAAAATTTCCATACTTTTTCCATACCTTTCCCAGACCTGACGTACCATTTTTCCAGACTCAAATCGCATCATTTACCATCATGCCAAAGGCACAGGCACCATCTCAAGTGGAATCTAGGGCCCGCAACCCTTGAAACTTCATTACTACATGTACATATATGCTAACAAAGTGGTACTGGTAGCTAAACTGGCAGTGATTCTACATGTTGATTAGCTGCAAACATGTATGTATTCAGCCACTGAAAATGTCCAATCCCTACAGCTGAAAATCTGTTTTCATACGGTGTTCAGCGTACATCTATAAGGAATGTGTCCCACCCATATAACAATAAAGCAAGTTCTCTCTTAGAGAGCACTTGGTTTGTTGTTATATGAATGGGTAGTTCTGGACAACATATGGACTGACTGAGGCTGGACTTCAAGATTAAATAAAAATTTCTTGACATTGTTTTATCATAAAAAAAAATAGGGAGCAATTCCAAACGTTGTAAGATAGCGTGATTTTGTCTCTGAACAAGAAAATTTTGAAGCAATCTGACTATCAGGAAACATGAGGCGAAATACGTCAGAAACACCCTGACAACTCTTGTAAGAATGGTGTTTTTCCATCATATTCAAAGTCCAGTAAATTTCTGCTGTTAAAACACTCTTGTCGGTAACAAAGTCTCCAAGGGTTGAAACGCCCCCAGGCCAAGTGGCTCCATGACTATGTTCGTGAGACACTTCCAATGCGTCAAGTTTTTGTTTTGAAGAAACACCGTGAAGATCATTGCCAGGTGTCAGATGAGTCTTACCTATTCTCGTAGCTTCGGAAAAAAATCCTTCCATATGATTTTGTTGTTGTTTCATTTTCACTAAGGCAGCGTGTTTTTTACCTGCCATGTGACTTAGAAGGGCCGCTTCGCCCATATTCGATATGTCAAATGATTTTCTGCATATTGTGCACATTGCCTTTTCATTCGAAGTTTTGTCCTGAGAAATCCATAATCCATTGTTTGAATCTAGGGTCTGTTTCACATTTCGGTGAAAAAACACACTTCCCCATGATAAACAAATACAAAAATAACAAATGACCTTCACGTTGGAAATTTCAAAGACAATAAAACACAGTGCGCATGTGACTTGACCTTCGGAATTCTCCGTAATTCCGAGCTGCATTCGGCTTTGAAACACCTGTGATACCTCGGTTGTATTCCATTGAAAATGCGCAAAGTTTTCCGATCCGAATTTTTCTGTTATCGAATGCAGGGCGTTGACAAATAATAAATCTTGTATGCTGATTATTTTTACTCAGAATGATTACACCTTTGTTAAAAACAGTAATTTCCATACTTTTTCAAGACCCCAAGGCTCGACACACATATTTTAAAACCTTTTCCAGACCTTTTCCAAACCGCCCCAAATTTCCATACTTTTTCCAGTTTTCCAGACCCACGTACGAACCCTGCAGCTAAGTCTGGGTCATTGGTACAGTATAAAAATATTGTGTTTTCAAAGGGCCATAACTCTGCAGCGGATGGACTGAGAAACACCAATATCGAACTTGACCTGTATTTTATTGCTAAAAACAACATCTGAAAGTTTGATGTTGATCCGTCAAGGCGTTCGACTTTAAATGAACGGAAACCAATTTTTTTAGAACTTAGATGTGAGTTTTCCATGGAAGACGTGTGTCGCATGGCATTTCAGACAGAATTCTAAGTGGAAAAGGGCCATAACTCTGGAAAAAATACAGCGGATCAAAAAATAAAATACGAGGTGCACAATGCCATTATGTGATAAAGAATCACTGAAAGTTTCATCAAAATCCATTCATAGGTTAAAGAGGAGTGGCGGATAAGAGAAAGTGTGACGCGGACCACGACACAGACGACGCAAGACGACGGGGCATAACTCTGGAAAAAATACAGCGGATCAAAAAATAAAATATGAGGTGCACAATGCCATTATGTGATAAAGAATCACTGAAAGTTTCATCAAAATCCATTCATAGGTTAAAGAGGAGTGGCAGATAAGAGAAAGTGTGACGCGGACGCCGCCGCCGACAAAAGTAATCCCTATATGTCGCTCCCCACTTCGTGGGGCGATGACACAAAAACTGTGTTTTCAAAGGGCCATATCTCTACAGCAGATGGACTGAGAAACACCAATATCGAACTTGACCTGTATTTTAATGCTAAAAACAACTTCTGAAAGTTTGATGTCGATCCGTCAAGGCGTTCGACTTTAAATGAACAGAAACCAAATTGTTTACGGACAGACAGATGGACAGACAGACTGATAACATAATATGACCGTTTTTTAAACGGGCATATAAAACGTATGGAGGACCAGACAGGACTTGATTTTTTCGGTTTTACATGCAAATTTTGGGGATTGGGGGGCAAAATTTGTGTGTTTTGCCCTGGATTAATTTTTGAGTTAGCACCAGCTAGTCTGGGCCATTGGTTGTTGTATAAAAATACCTCTTTTCTGTAGATTGTATAATGTAAAATAACTTATCTGCTCCATTACTAAAAGCAGTTTAGCCCAAAAACCATGAAAATGTAGCTGATAAAGACACATTATGATCACAGTTGCAGTACCCTACAAGCTACATGGCATGTAGCGGACACATTGTGGCATGTAAGAAGTGCAAACAATAATAGTTGAAGTGTTTCTGAACCTAACTGTTACCAAGGAGTCTTATATGACACTGTATCTACCAACTAAACGGACTATATATTTATTATATCAGCATACAATTTATACAGTCTGCACCACTTTCTATAACAACACTGAATATATTTTGTTTATTGAATTAAACTCTCTCTGCATCAAACTACACTTGTAAAGTTGCATGTAATTTATCACTATTTAATCGGATACAAATTACATACATTTTGTTTATATAATAGAACAAGAGGCCCCAAGGGGCCTTAATCGCTCACCTGACAAAGTGGTTCAAAGTATTTGTGTTCACATTCAGTTAGACATGGTTCATCAACACTACAAAGGAATGAAGTCATGAAAGACAAATTTTGTGGAAAACACGGAGGAATGACCTGACAATAGTTGTTTGAAGAAGAATTTAATTAGCATCTATAGCTAGTTAACACTACAGAGGAATGAAATGATTTAATTATTTATAACTTTGTTGTCCATGCCAGATAATTTTTGGTCGTACTGGGATGCTACCACAGAAATAATGCCCCGATTTCCAGTAATGCAAAACTTGGGAGCCCAAATATTAACACAGGAACCCAATTTGAACAACTTGAATCTCCTCTCTTAATAGTTCATAAACTGTGCAGGCCCTTGATCTCTTTGCAGGCTGCTGAAAGATACCCCTGCCAAGGATATGGAATCTTTTGCTACTAAAATAAGGACAATTTGGCCCTATTATCCAAATTTTACCCTGTAAATTAAAACAACGTTTTGACCAATGATTTCTTGAGTTTAATATTCACAGCAGCCATGATAATCAGACTTGATGAAAAGATGAAAAATATTTTGACAAAGTAGTCAGAAGGTTATGAGTTAACCCTTTACCTAACATGAATAGCAGATGACACTTGGAAAAAAAATTCTTGAATAACTAATTTTTTTCATTTTTTGTCTCAAAAACATAGGTTATGACCCCTCATTGGAACGAGCTCGTCGAGCTCGTTCCAATGAGGGGTCATAACCTATGTTTTTGAGACAAAAAAAGAAAAAAATATTGAAAATTAATTCGCGATTTTTTAGAATAGCGCTGGCCGGTTTTGACCGTTACGTTGGGTAAAGGGTTAAGGGTTAAAATGGTCTGATAAAAAAGAATTATCTTACCCCTTGTTTGTTTTCTAAACTTTTAATTCCAGCAAAATAATTAGGTTCATCCATTTTTTCCTTTTTCTTATCCATGCCAGAAAGGTCAGCATCAGGATCAAAGAAATACATCTGATATTCATCACTGGAAGGCTGAGTATCAGACTGCTCAACTTTGCAAGCAGTAGGATATTCTTGATTGAGATCATCTGAGGGAGAACAAGATATATCAATTCCCAAATATTCTGCAATATGAGCTTCCAAGGAATTGTCTTTTGCATTATTTTCAAAAACATTGTCTGTACTAAGCATACAACTATCCTCTAAATAACTAGTATGAAAGGAGTCGCCATAGGATGTTAAAGCATTTGTATCCTGATCATCCAGAGAGTTGCTTCTTGAGTTAACATCCTTATTATTTGAACTGGAATCAGAGTCACAACCTAGACAAATACCTCCATCTGGTTCACAAAATCCTTCAGATCCAGAACTAACAGCCCCATCAGTCATTCGCCCTGACATGTGAGTGCCCCCAGCATGACCCATTCTTCGGTGACCCCTGAATGAATTGTCCTGTGAAAACTGGCAGTTGGCTTGAGCACCTGTTGATCCATCTGTGCTTATGATATCCTCAGAGCAAATGGCCATTGGCTGGACTCGAGATGGTTTCTTGCTGTCATCCAAACTCCTGTTATAATGATATCGAACCCCATTTGCGGCAGAATATGTAACTCCAGTAATTGGATAATCCTCCCAGTCCATTTGGCATGCTTCAATAGCAGGTTTAAAGCCAATAAAATTCTCAATATCATTCTTTTTGATATTGCCACCACTGATATTGGACCCTCTAGCCTTTCTAACTTTATCGATCGTAGATGTGTGCCACTCACGATACTTTGCACTGAGATCATCTCTTTGTGTCGGTGATATTTTAGGATTCAGAGCAGCTAATCTCCATAGTGTGACAAACTCATCACATAAACTGGCTGCAGCATGCTGTGTGGCATTTGCTGTACCATTGTTGTTTCGACTATGACAACCACCATTGTTTGATGATGTAACTTTTGTTGCAAACCACCAAATGAGCATCTGAAATACATAATTATTATTACTGATGTGGTTCATCAAATAAGACAGAATAACACAGAAATATTATTAAACCATTAATTGGTAGAGTGCTACATTTTTCTTAACCACAGATTTCAATTCATCATATTGCTCTGTTACAATTGATTGGATAGTGCGAATTGGTACTATCCAATCAAATGTTACTGTGCCCTGTGTCTTTAACAAAATCTGCTTCTTTCCAGGGTCAATATGAAACCTCCTCTAACAGAGTCCAGGGTCAATAACAGAGTCCAGTTCTTATAGTAACAACCTGTGGTATTTCATAAAGCCCCAATATGGGCTTCCAGCACTCTATCAGTTAAAGGCCTGGAGAGTATCGTACATTTTTTTATACACTTTGACAGTTAACATCTTGTGGCATTGCAGTTTTGGTTGTTTACATATGAAGTCAAAACTTTCCTAGAAAACTGCTACCAAGGGTCTTAGAATATAGCTTGCAGGTTTATACAAAGACAGCATGTTGGGGCACCTGTTCCGTTTAAGTAAAAGGTGATCAAATGAAAAATTACGCCTTTAACCCTTAAGGGCCTAATTCTGGCTTTGCTCACTTTTTACTGCAGTAGAACAGGTGCCCTAACATGCAGTTTCCAGGTTAACTCACATGTTACTTTGCAAGTTGGTTGGCAGTTGTTTTGAGGCAAATCTTGACTGCCTATTTAGACTGCCTCCTAAATAGGCTGCCAAAACTTGCCTATAAACAAATGCCAAGCTGCAGAATGAAAACTGTCAAAGTGTAGCAAAAATGTATAAAAAATATTCAGGCCCCCTAAGGGTTAATCTGAGGTCAAAATTAACTTAATTGTTTGTAAGCAATGTTAACAATGTTAACATCTACTATGCAGAAGATATATTCACAGAAAAAGATAATTTATCGGTGCTGAACTTCTGTTGGAATTTATTATTATACTGGCTGACCATTCTTGAGGTTCAGGGAGGGGGGCGGGGGGGGGGGGGGGGGGGGCAGTGGAGGGTTGGAGTAAATTATTTAACAATGAAAATCCTTGGTAAATTCTTTGTATTTTTGTTAGATGAGTAAAAACAAGAGGCCCCAGGAGGGCTTAATTGCACACCTCAGAAAGTTGCCTGAAGAAGAAATTAAAGTCACATTCAGCATCTATAGCTAGTAAACACAACAGAGGAATGAAGTTATGTCATTTTTTATAACTCCACGTCATTTATAGTAACAGTTCCATGATCATCAACATTGTGGCTGAATCAACAAAATGTCAGCTAAAAAGAGTAGTAGTATATATCAATATTTTGTAAGAAGTGATGACAGAAATGCCAAAAGCCAATTATGCAATAAGTCAAACGTCACCCAGTGTGGAAACACTTCCAACCTACGTCGCCACATACAGAATCAAAAAATTTCTTGAAAAAGAACGGACTGTGACACCTGCAAAGCGACTTGGTGTTAAGATAAGAGAAAAGTATCAATTCGCTCAATGTTCCATTAATGTTGGGAAACCAGGGATTTCAGGGAAGGGTTAATTAATATTAAATATAGAACCTTAGTGAGCACGCTCACATACCCCACGTGCCCCAATATTTCAAGCTCTAATCATTTTTTAAAAATAAACATAGATTCTAGAAATACTGCAGAAAACAGTGTTCTGTAGTTTCAACAGTACTGAAAGAATTCAAGCAGAGAAAAAGCCCGGAAAACTGTAATTTTGATGAACTTTTCAAAGTCTATGGGGCCGTAATTTTAGTAAAAATCAGTGGAGCGGAACAAAACCCCAACTTGTTCTGTAGGCCACCATGTTAGACTAACATATCAAAAATCAGCTCAATATCTGGAAGCGTGTAGGAAAAAAGTCCGGAAAACTGTAATTTTGATGAACTTTTCAAAGTTCAAGGGCCGTAATTTCGGTAAAAATCAGTGGAGCGGAACAAAATGCAAACTTGATCTGTAGGCCACCATGTCAGACTAACATACCAAACATCAGCTCAATATCTGGAAGCGTGTAGAAAAAAAGTCCGGAAAACTGTAATTTTAATGCATTTTTCCGAGTCCAAGGGTCGTAATTTCGGTAAAAATCAGTGGAGCGGAACAAACTGCAAACTTGTTCTGTAGGCCACCATGTTAGACTAACATACCAAAATCAGCTCAATATCTGGAAGCGTGTAGGAAAAAAGTCTGCAAAACTGTAATTTTGATGAACTTTTCAAAGTTCAAGGGCCGTAATTTCGGTAAAAATCAGTGGAGCGGAACAAAATGCAAACTTGATCTGTAGGCCACCATGTTAGACTAACATACCAAAAATCAGCTCAATATCTGGAAGCTTGTAGAAAAAAAGACCGGAAAACTGTAATTTTGATGAATTTTTCATTTTCCAAGGGCCGTAATTTCGGTAAAAATCAGTGGAGCGGAAAAAAATGCAAACTTGATCTGTAGGCCACCATGTTAGACTCACATACCAAAAATCAGCTCAATATCTGGAAGCGTGTAGAAAAAAAGTCCGGAAAACTGTAATTTTGATGAATTTTTCAGAGTCCAAGGGCCGTAATTTCGGTAAAAATCAGTGGAGCGGAAAAAAATACAAACTTGATCTGTAGGCCACCATGTTAGACTCACATACCAAAAATCAACTCAATATCTGGAAGTGTGTAGAAAAAAAGTCCGGAAAACAAGTAGGACTGACAGACCGACTGACGGACGGACCAGTCAAAAACATTATACCCTAGCAACTTCGTTGCGTGGGGTATAATAACTAGAAACTGTTTTAGCAACATATGTCTCCCCATCCTTTCTATTTAATGCTCTGCAAATTATATATACATGAATAATATTGACAATCATACCAAATATCTAAGGTCTAGCTCAAAAGAGAAAAAAAAAACACATAAATCTTACCTTCAGGTCAAGGTCACATGAAGGTCACTATGGTACGCGACACACTGGCTCATGGTGATACATCCACATGCCAAATATGTAAGGTCTAGGTCAAAAGACAAAAAAGTTACGCCCCGGACAAAGTTTCCCTTAAAAAGCACATAAATCCGACCTTCAGGTCAAAGGTCAAGGTCACATGAAGGTCACTATGGTACGCGACACACCAGCTCATGGTGATACATCCACATGCCAAATATCTAAGGTCTAAAAACAAAAAAGTTCGGATCTGGACAATTATTCCCTATTTGAAGTACATAAATTTGACCTTGAGGTCAGAGGTCAAGGTCACATACAGTTCATCAAGGTAGCGGACATGCGGTTTCATGGTGACACATCCACATGACAAAAAAAAAATTCTGGTCTGGACAATTACTCCCTATTTAAAGTACATAAATTTGACCTTGAGGTCAAGGTCACATTAAGGTCATGATGACATGTGGTCTCATTGTGATACATCCACATGTCAATCATCTAAGTCCTAGGTCAAAAAACAAAAAAAGCTCTGATCTGGACAATTATTCCCTATTTGAAGTACATAAATTTGACCTTGAGGTCAGAGGTCAAGGTCACATGCAGTTCATCAAGGTAGCGGACATGCGGTTTCATGGTGACACATCCACATGTCCAAAAAAAAAAAAATCTGGTCTGGACAATTACTCCCTATTTAAAGTACATAAATTTGACCTTGAGGTCAAGGTCACATGAAGGTCATGATTACATGTGACATGGGGTCTAATTTCAATACATCCACATGTCAAATATCTAAGTCCAAGGCCAAAAAACAAAAAAGTTCTGGTCTGGATAATTATTCCCTATTTGAAGTACATAAATTTGACCTTAAGGTCAGAGGTCAAGGTCACAGGAAGGTCATTGAGGCAGACAACATGCGGTCTCATGGTGACACATCCACATGTCAAATAACCAAGTCCCAGGTCAAAAAACAAAAAAAAATTCTGGTCTGGACAATTACTCCCAATTTGAAGTACATAAATTTGACCTTGAGGTCAAGGTCACATGAAGGTCACAATGGTATGTGACACACCGGCTCATGATGATACATCCACATGCCAAATATCTAAGGCCTGGCTCAAAAGACAAACAAGTTTTGGTCCGGACAAAGTTTTCTTGAAAAAAGCACAAATCTGACCTTCAGATCAAAGGTCAAGGTCACATGAAGGTCACAATGGTATGCTACACACCGGCTCATGGTGATACATCCACATGCCAAATATCTAAAGCCTGATTCGAAATACAAAAAAGTTCTGGTCCAGACAGTTTCCCTTAAAAAAGCGCATAAATCTGACCTTCAGGTCAAAGGTCAAGGTCACATGGAGGTCACTATGGTACACTTCACACCGGCTCATGGTGATACATCCACATGCCAAGTATCTAAGGTGTAGGTCAAAAGACAAAAAAGTTATGGCCCGGACAAAGTTTGTATAAGAAGAAGAAGAAAAGAAGAAGAAGAAGAAGAAGAATATGCACTAAAACAATATGTCTCCCTTCTGGGAAGGGGAGACATAAAAAGTTAGCCGCACATACCTGTCATACAATTTGTCAATCAAAAATTTGAAAAAGAATGAAAACTAAAAATCCAAAATATGCTTATACGTGCAAAACACATGTGGCTATGTTTTATTGTTTATCAAAGTAACGGAAATTCTCAGAATTCAGTGAATACTCTCTGATAATGTTAACTCAATGCAAACCGAAAGGAAGAATGGACATGGAAATCAGGTGAGGTGACCATCTTGTCAATAATTTGCATAACCTCTACAGTGCTTTGTAGACCAATAATTCTGGGATTAGGAGTTAGCTCCTTTCTAGTACAAATGTCAACTTATCAAGTTAGCTTGTGAAATGGGTATCTGTCTTTCAGAAAGTAAAAGGTGTGTTCTAAAGTTCTCAACTTCTCTTTGATTCGGGCAGTTGCTTTCTGAAATTCTGACCCTCTTCATCTATTTTCATGTCAGGCAATATGTCAATGCCGTGAATGGAAATGAAAAATGATTTGACACGGCAGTCAAATCATAAATTATCCATCTCAAATGGCATCTTTGCGACTAAATATCTCCCCCCACCCCCCTCCCCCCACCGCGACACTCACTCCAGCCTCCCGTATCTATGCCCTTGGGATATTTATGAAAGCACATGCAGATTGCAGATGTAATTTTTTGTTTATTGAATATACAGGAAACAATCACAATAAAGTTTTATTTCATTTCTAGTTCACTTGTTCATTATTTAACTATTTAGTACTATCCTGTCGCAGTTTAACGCATAAGATATGGAAAATATGTATTGTGCTACCAAAACTGAAACCAAAAACTGATTTTTTTTTGGTCCAAAACTGAATCAAAACCGAACCGAGGGAAAATTTCAAAACCGACCAGCTCTAACAGTCATGTGATCTTTACAGACTTCAAAATCAATATGGTTCTTCTCTATCCACATGCAATTACTTTCTGCATGATTGGTTGAGCTGTGATAAACAGAATTAATGTTATCGCCAAATACTTCCAAAGTGCTATTTTTAATAAGTTACCTTGACCTTTAGCCAACAAACATAAAAATCGATAAGATTTTTCAGCTTCTATGAGGGTACTAACCCTGTAAGTTCCGTAGAACTGCATTACATTATGCAGAAAAAAAGTTATTGCCCGGAAATCAAATTATGACCATGTTCTATTTATATTAACAGTCCAGTGACCTTTGACCTCAAAATCAGTAGGGTTCTTCTCTTTTTCTTCTCAGCCGCTTTTCTGGCCAGGAACACGATACGTCATAACATCATGAAATAGGATGGCTGTTCAGTAAATGTATGGGTTACACCAATCAATATTTTCAACGTGCAGCCCCAAGGTTGCATGTTGAAAATATTGATTGGTCTACCCCAAAAAATGAATATGGACTCTTCTAATTACTGCCATTGAACTGGCATGGAAAATACCACTAGAGTTCAAAGGGTTAAGGTTTTTGGTGTTTGGTGACAGTATGCCCTCGAAAATTCATATACTAACATTTTACGGGTGCAATTTATTCCCGTCTCTGATTTCACGGAAGCTTAAAACTGCACCTGTCAGTTTTGTTCATTTCCAGCACTGTTTCTTCTTCTCATCAACTCTGCAAGTTTAGTGGACCCGCAGTAAGTAGAACTTAACTTACAGCTTGAAAACCAATTGTTTATGCCTGCCTGCCCACATTCATCAAACTATTAATCAAATTTCACAACCACTAAAAATCCTAAATAAGGAATGATATATAGGTCGCACTACCGTCGACTCAAATTCAATTGAATCATATTCATCTGATATCCATCAAATCTTCATTTGATATATATGGATGCACTACCATCGAATCAAATGCAATTGACACACAACCTCAACTAACAATATTTGAGTCTACACACAAATTTTATGTGATATCTACATATACATTAACTGTGTACACATATAGAAATACATTATCCTATGGCTTAACTTTATTTTCATCGCTCTGAATTCATTTGGAGATTGTCTTTTATTAATAAGGTTTATATAGTTTGACCTGCATATTGATTGCAATTTATATTGCTTTAATGGGGGTAACATGACACATAATGTTTTAAAAGAAAATTGCCGAGTAGTGTCTGTTGGCTGCTTCCATACCCCAACATCAAACCAAGGAAGAACAAGAGCACTGCCTAGCGGGGCAACATACGCCCGTCAAAATTGGAACATGCACAAATTTCTCTGGGGTAAAATTTGAAATTTTTGTTGACTTGACTATGTCTGTTCCCCCCCATCTCCAATCATTGCTCATTCCCCTGCCTGTCTGGGGTAAAGGGTAATTCACCTGTTTTCACATTTTCATATTAAGTGATCTGAGGTCTTCACAAAATAAAAAATGAGATACCATGCTCATATTAAATTTCAAAAGAATCTGATTAAGTTCACAGACTGTAGAGCAAGGAAAGCATAATTTGACCGATTTCTAAGTATGAAAAGGGCAATAACTCCTATGGAAATTGACAAGCATGACCCAAATTTGCACTTGTGCGAGATACCATGCTCATGAAGCCGCATATTAAATTTCAAAAGAATCCGATTAAGTTCACGGACTGTAGAGCACAGAAAGCATAATTTGACTGATTTCTAAGTATTAAAGAGCAATAACTCCTAAGGAAATTGACAAACATGACCCGAATTTGCTTTTGTGCGAGATACCATGCTCATGAAGCTGCATATTAAATTTCAAAAGAATCTGATTAAGTTCACGGATTGCAGAGCACAGAAAGCATAATTTGACTGATTTCTAAGGATGAAAAGGGCAATAACTCATAAGAAAACAACGGAACACGACCCAAATATGAACTTGTGCGAGATATTATGGCCATGAAGCTGCGTATTAAATTTGAAAAGAATCTGATTAAGTTGACGGTCTGTAGAGCACAGAAAGCATAATTTGCTCGATTTCTAAGTATTAAAGGGGGAATAACTACTAGGAGAACTGTCGAACATGACCCAAATTCGAACTTGCGTGAGATCTTATTCTGGTTGTGCAGTATATCAAATATTTTTAAATCCGATTGAAATCACGCTCTGTAGAGCACGGAATACAACTGTCCCCGAACAGACGGACGGACGGACAGACAGACAGACAGACAGACAGCGCCATAACATAATACGTCCGTTTTTCAAACAGGCATATAATTATAGACAATGCATCACCATTGACTAAAATTCAATTCCACTGTGAACATTACTGAAAACTGTAAATTACGTCATGGCATTCGGTGTTTTTCTGATTAGCATATCATTATCATTTCATATGGATTTAATTCGAGTCGACAGACATGCACGGTCTATAACACAGATCGAATTTATGTATGGGAATTAGATTCGTCTGGCTTACACAAAGATTCGTCTTTAGTTCGTCTACTCGCATTTATTGGTTGTATACGTTGCCCTACTGTCGACTCGAATTCAATTAATTAGAATTAATTGAATTCGATGTGGTGGTAATGCGACTTATATAACAGGCCTTATTCTTTAAATTATAAACTGGAAAAAGGTAATACAAAAATTGTCACTAAATTTCCATACCACATATTTAGTAATCATAAATAAAATAACAGCAAAAAATTATTAGATGGCAACAAAGTGGACAAAACACTAAATGAAAACTAAAATGAAGTAAGCTTTTATGATGCACATTTTTTTTTTACCTGTTCACATTCCAACACTTCTTCAGTTAGTATCTGAAGCAGTGGAATCGCATTGCTGTCACTTCTCCGAAACATTTCTCTCACAATGGATAGCAAATTCCACATTCCTTCAGGTTCTCTTCCACGAAGAGGCCTCAGTAAACTCTGCCATTCACTGGCTGCTGGTGGGGCTGATGCTGTTAGATAGTTGACATCACTGTAAAAGAGCAATACGGGGACTGTTTTGAAATATTTGAAATTGAAGATAAATCTACCAAATGCCATTCAATTTCATTCAGACTCGAAACCTGCTTTCCTAACCCTTTGGCAATCAGGGTTCCCACTCTTCCTGAAAACTGTGAATTTGAAAAAAATAAATTCCAAAGCCTTGGAAAGTCAAATGTTGTGATAGTACCTACACTGCCTCAGGGCTTTATATTTCGTCTAAATTTGTGAGAATCCATTTGGATTCTCGTGAAAATGGTTGCGAGAATCCATACCTATTATGAGCGTCCCAGGATCCCATGACGCCACCATGGTTGAACCACTGTTGTATACTGATAGCACATGTTAACCGTTTACCCAACACACCTTTTTAATTTTTAAGACTAAATTCGATAATTTTTAAACAATAAATAATAAATAAATGATAAAATAATTAAATGAACAATATTTACCAATAAAATCTTACAAATATGGCTGTCTTTGGAACCGGCTCAATGAGCCGGTTCCAATGACAGCCATATTTGTAAGATTTTATTGACAAAGTGTCAGGATATTTCAGGTCATGTTAGCCTTCTATTGGTTAATTTGTTGCCGCTGTGTTAGTTAAAGGGTTAAATTGACTCACTTTTTACGCGAATCCTAGCAGAGGTGCAGCGAGAATCTACATGGATTCTCGCCGGTTTTATTGCACGAATCTTTGTGCGAATCGATTCTCGGATTCTCGTCGAAATATAAGCCCTGCTGCCTTGAAATCTCCTTGAATGTTTCTCAATATGATAGTGACACTGTAGGGTATTCAGTTCCAAGTGTCACTCAATAACAAATATTAAATTAAAGTTTCCGCATAAGTATTTTGTTGTCACAAATTATAGTCACAACTTAATTTTTTGACTTGTGTGAAATACATGGGTGAGAGTGGAAGGTATCAGAATTATCTGAAATAAGTAGAAATTCTCATAATTTGTCCTAAAAATTTATGAAAATGAGGTTTCTTCAGAAACTCAGAGGATATATAGTAAAGGTTAAACATGGTGGACATTTCATTTCTATACACCTACGTGAAAATTAAAATTTTCTAACAAATTTTATTTCTATCTTTACCGACCACACCAACACAATGTGCCTTCCTCCTTTATGATCTCTCCTCTTAAAAATAACTTTTTGAATTTCGAAGGAAAAATTTGAAAAAAAAGGAAAAAAGTCATTGGATGTAAAAATTCAATCTGAACTGGACTGACCGGGGCCAAAAGTGTTCAGTGCACCACCAAGGTCCATAACTTCCTCTCCACGAGAGTTTACTTATTGTCCATCCTACCAAATTTGCACAATTAATTCCTCATTTTTTTTGAGAAACCATACATGCATACATATGTGTGAGTCTTAATAAAACTTGTACTGAAATCACTAAAATTATCTCTTAGTTTTTGCTGAAAACCTCCTTATAAGGTAACCCTTTACACAACCTGAACAGTAGATGACACTTGCAAAAGAATTCCTTGCACAACAAAATTTTTTCATGTTTTGCCTAAAAAAACAGCTTATGACCCCTCACTGGAATGGGTCATAAGCTATGATTTTGAATTAAAAATGAAAGTGTCAATGACACTATAGCTTAACTTGTGTATTGTATTTGATGAAAAGGATAATGTTCAATGTTTATGAAAGGATTATGAAATAAGACAAGAATTGTGATAATTGGGAATATGTTCATTTTTGGTCCCTGTATGCTATGTTTTTGATAAAAATAATAAAAGGTGTACACTGTACTAAAGAGCTGAGGGGTGGGTTAATATGACCTCACAGTTAATGTATGTGGCCCTCACAGTTAACATATATTAACGAAAGTTACCAAGTTACAGTGAAATTATTCCAAAACGAGTCATCCCATCAAGTTACATTGAAATCCCTTCATAAATATGGCCTGTAGACTGTGCTAAAGGTTTTCGGGCTTCAGGCCCCTGTAGCCGTCAGTTTCCCAATTGCGTCCAAAGGGGACGTTCTCATCTAGACATTATATGAAGTCAACCAAGTTACAATGAAATCCCTTCATAAATATGACCTGTAGACTGTGCTAAAGGTTTTTGGGCTTTGGGCTCGGGCAGCCATCATGGTTGAATGATCACAACCAAAAGGGGACATTCTCATCTGGGCATCATCTGGAGTGATCCTAAGAAGTTACAATGAAATTCCTTCATAAATATGACCTGCAGACTGTGCTCAAGGTTTTCGGGCTTCGGGCACCTGTAGCCATCACAGATGACCAATCGCGACCAAAAGGGGATGTCATCATCTAGGCATTATATGGAGTCAACCTAACAGGTTACAATGAAATCCTTCCATAAATATGACCTTTTGCCTATGCTAAAGGTTTTTGGGCCCGGGCACCCATCAAGGCTGAATGATCGCGATCAAAATGGGACGTTCTCATCTAGACATTATTTGGAGTTATCATACCAAGTTACAATGAAATCCCTTCATAAATATGACCTATAGGCTATGCTAAAGGTTTTGGGGTCTTGGGCTCGGGCAGCCATCAAGGCTGAATGATCGCAACATTATTTGGAGTCATCCTGCCAAGCTACAATGAAATCCCTTCATAATTATGACCTGTAGAATGTTCTAAAGGTGTTCGGGCTTCGGGCCCCTGTAGCCGTCACAGTTGCCCCATCGTGTCCAAAAGAGGACGTTCTCATCTAGACATTATATGAAGTTAACCAACCAAGTTACAATGAAATCCCTTCATAAATATGACCTGTAGACTGTGCTAAAGGTTTTCGGGCTTCGGGCTCGGGCAGCCCTCCTGCTTGAATGGTCGCAACCAAAGGGGACAATCTCATCTGGGCATCATCTGGAGTGATCCTATGAAGTTACAATGAAATCCCTTCATAAATATGACCTGCAGACTGTGCTCAAGGTTTTCGGGCTTCGGGCACCTGTAGCCATCACAGATGACCAATCGCGACCAAAAGGGGATGTCATCATCTAGGCATTATATGGAGTCAACCTAACAGGTTACAATGAAATCCTTCCATAAATATGACCTTTTGCCTATGCTAAAGGTTTTTGGGCTCGGGCACCCATCAAGGCTGAATGATCGCGATCAAAATGGGACGTTCTCATCTAGACATTATTTGGAGTTATCATACCAAGTTACAATGAAATCCCTTCATAAATATGACCTGTAGACTGTGCTAAAGGTTTTCGGGCTTCGGGCCCCTGTAGCCGTCATAGTTGCCCAATCACGTCCAAAAGGGGACCTTCTCATCCAGACAATATGTGAAGTCAACCCACCAAGTTGCAATGAAATTCTTCTGTAGACTGTGCTAAAGGTTTTCGGGTTTTGGGATCATGGCAGATCATGCCCAAATGGGGAAATTCTCATCTAGACATTATAAGGAGTCATCCTACCAAGTTACAATGACATCCCACCATATTAAACATGACCTGCAGATTGTGCTAAAAGTTTTTGGGTTTCGGGCTTGGGCAGCCATCATGGTTGACGGATGATGCCCAAAAGGGGGCGTTCTCATCTAGGCATTATAAAGAGGCATCCTACCAAGTTACAATGAAATCCCTTCATAAATACGACCTGTAGACTGTGCTAATGGTTTTCAAGTTTTGGGCTTGGGCAGCCATACCGGTTGCCCGATCGCGACCAAAAGGGGACGTTCTCATCTAGACATGACCCCCAAACCTGCATATGAAATTTCGTGACGATCAGACAAGAACTGCGGGGTGTAGCCCGTGCTAAAGGAAAATGTGAACAGACTCACAGACTAACAGACTAACAGACTTCCGCACACGTGATGGCAATAGCTTATCTTAACTATGTCAAGTTAAGCTAAAAATGAAAAAAATAATACCCGGCAGTTTTTTGTTTAGTACTGGTTATTTATTTATTCCTTTACACTAGGTTGAGGGTTAATTAAATTGATTACAAACTGAGTTAAATAGGAATAGAAAATACAATTTTTCTGTTTATGTGTTGACTTAATCTTCAATTATGTACTCGATCTAATGAACAAAAAACAAACACCTGGGAAAATTAATGAAAGTGTCAATGACACTGTAGCTCAACTTGTGTGCGACATGTACATGTATAGTATGTGACACAGCAATGACACACATCTGGGTAATGACTTGATAACAAAGATACATGTAAAGTATTGTAAAGGTCTGTACATAAATACTGACCATAGCCTGTAACAAATGTACAGATAAAGTATTGTAAAGGTGGGTGACAGTTAGATGCTAAACTAGAAAAGAAATCTCCATGGGGTTAATGTTACAATGGGGATCCTTATATGGTGCATCATAAGCCAAATGTTAGCAATTGTTTTGGCCTGTTTGATTCAAACCCTTCTACGGTTGATTCCTACTAATTAATAAATATTTGTCCAGTCCTTCTTAAACTAGAGGTACTGTGAAGCTCACAAAGTGATACCCACCGCGCCTCAGTTGTAGCCTTTTTGGTACATTAAAATGTATAAGTTAGATTATCTCCCCTTGGAAATGTCAGAACGGAATTATATTGCTTCATGCACATCTTCATATAGAGTTCTTCCATTGTGTAAAGTTTCATGAAAATTCTTCAAACGGTTTAGGAGAAGTTGCACTTATAAGGATGGACGGACGGACGGACGGACGGACGGACGGACGGACGGACAGGGTGATTCCTATATATCCCCCCCCACCCCCCCTCCCCCCCCGAAACTTTGTTTGCGGGGGGTATAAATATAGGTATTTGAATTTTTTATCTTTAGCTCATAGGGTTCTCACAGGTGAGGAGGTTTTATTTTTCTCATTGGAAACAGAAAACTGGGTTGTGCTAATAATATTTACCCTACCCAAACAACACCCAATATTAACACAGCCAAGCCCAAAAGCACTCGTTACCGTCCCATGATGATAACAAACGTAGTCCTAGAAGTTCTGTACAAAAAACTGATTGCACCTGATTTTGGTATAAAATGGCCGCTGGCAGCCATCTTGAATTTCAGACCGCACCCCAAAACACTCATTCTCGTCCCATGGTGATAACAAAGGTACCCAAGAAGTTTCGTGAAGATCGGTTCATAAATACAGCCTCTAGCCCGAGCCGTATTGACATGTGCACTTACTGTGTATAAGAAGCACTAAATAAATCAAAGTTCATCTAATTTGCATAATTTCAGCACGAGAAAAAAACCCGTATTATATGTGATGTATTCCATGTTACTGAACATTCATACAAAAATTTATTCAAATCAGAACTTTCATACAGAAGGTCTGTACAAAAAACTGATTGCACTCATTTCTGTACAAAATTGTTGCTGGCGGCCATCTTGAATTTTGGACCGCACCCCAAAACACTCGTTCTTGTCCCACGGTGATTACAAAGGTACCCAAGAAGTTTCATAAAGTTTGGTTCATAAATACGGCCTCTAGCCCAAGCCGTATTGAATTGTTGGTGCCAGACAGACGGACGACGGCCATGGCATAACCTCAAATTTGACTATCTCAAAGTTGAGCTAAAAATCACATGCATCAATGTTTATTGGAAAAGTAGACCTGTAAATCAACATCATCAAAATAAACAGCTTTTGATGAGTGGGGATTGGCAGTTTACACATTTAGTGTGCTAGTGCCGGTTTGGATAGATCATATATCAATCAATAATCCTCATCTTTTTCATGCGTTTGTATTTCTGCACATGACAATTGAATGTAAAATAAAGCCTTTTCAGTATATAAAATTATGTCAATACACATACCTAAATACCATAGGAGCAGGTACACAAAACTTGACCAACGTTTTCTTAACATTCTCATGGAGTGTCTTCTCATCCAAACACCATGATGTTTGTTCAGTAGCTGAAGGCCCTGCAGTTGGATCTATAAAAGAACAATAATTTTTTATCAGGATAGTTTTAAACAGAGAAAGGGAAAAAAATTGTTAGAACTCTCAAAAACTAAATCTGACATATTATTCCCATCCTGGAACACATGCTTGGTATCAAATGGAAAAACATAATTTCTGAGGTTCTATTCACACAGTCATTTACAGGCATTTTGACAAAATCCAAGGCTAGTAACTCTGTGAACCATATACTGAATCACAGAAAAGTTTTCACACACACCTGGAATTTTGATAATCATGTACACCAGTTTCAAATCAATATCTTGAAAAATGCAGAACCAGTTCACCCACAAGATTTCTACAGACTGACCAATTTTGAGTATGTTCAAGGGCAATAACTCTGTGATGCTTATATCGGGCCACAGGAAATTTATGTCAAGAACATGTGCATTTGAGTTGATCACGTAGCATTTGAGTTCATCTCGTATACCAAGTTTCAAACCATTAGGTTAAAAAATGTAGAATTAATTTACTCATACTATTACAATAGCAGAATTCAAAACAATAATTTGGTAATCCTTAAATCACACTACAGAAAATATACATTATACACATCTCCACTTGTTGTTGGTCATGTTTACTGAGTTTCAAACCAATACCTTGAGAAAAGTAGAAGTACTTCACATCACAAGATTTTCACACACTATTACAACTCTCGAATTCAAGGGGAGATAACCCTGCAATGCTTCAAACAAGCAGCATAAAATTAATTGCACTTCATGTCGATGACGTAAACCAAGTTTCAAACCAACATCTTATGAAATGTAAAAGTAGTTGGTTGTACATGATTTTTCCATGCTATTCTCTCATAGTATTACTGCAGAATTTTTAATTGAGGGAAATCATGGGACTCTGCAGCAGACAAAATTTATGTTTGATAATAAATTCCAAAGTATACTTAGCAGTCTAATAGTTCAACACATCTGCCACCACAAGCCTGGTTCAAAATACAAAATTTGATGATATCTCATGTTACTGATAGGAAGTTTTATGGTGGGGGGGGGGGGGGGGGGGGGGCTTACTCTTTATCTAACCTGAACACTAGATGACAAATGGCAAAAACTTCTTGAATAACTAACAAATTTTCAATTTTTACTACAAAAACAAATTTTTAAAAATTTTTTCTCTCGAAAACATATCTTATGAGCGTGATCCAATGAGGGGGTCATAAGTTAAATGAGTTTTTTTAAACAAAAATTTGAAGAAAAAAATAAAATGTGATCGACAGTTTTTCTGAATGGCACTGGCTGGATTGGCTGTTATGTTTGATAAAGGGTAAACACAAAAGATGAATGTTTTTAACCTGGAGCTCCTCTTTCTTTATTAATATCAGTTTCTTGTGAAGACAGCAACTCATCCAGTAATCTTTGAGCTGTGGGGAGTATCTGAAATATATGAAGATAACAATATTGATTGAAACACTAATATAAACTCTCTTAAGTCCAAACTATGACCTTGATATCCACCACAGCTGATTACAAAACAATTCTCCATTCACCGGATGTCTTTTACAAAACAGTAACAATTGCTTTAGATTTTTTTGAACCCTCTGAACAGTGATGTTGAAATACACAGATTTTGGGTAGCAATTTTGTCCATAATGCATCTAGGATTTGAACCGATTCTATCTTGATAGATCTTGGTGAGGTCTATCAAACAAGATTGAAGTGGTTAAATTTATAGTTGCATTATGGGATACAACTGCAGCTTGAAATTTTCAATTTCGACATCAGTGTGCAGAGGACTAATCAACAACTTTTCAAATGCATTTGCTCATTTGAATCAGATTTCATTTACTTGGAAAAAAGTTGAACTTTTCCTCAAATAATACAAAGGTGTATAAATGCATTCCCTCATGTCACTTCATATTGGTTGTTGTGAACTTGTTAAATGAAGGTTTCTTTGGAATCTTTTTGGCCAGGGGATCAAATAGACCAGTAATGCAGTAATGCAAAGTTACTGAAATTTATTTTATGTCACACAAAACTAATGCATGGTATTTCATGCCAGGATCACAGATTTTTCAGCAAAATTGATATTTGTTCACTTAAAATTTAAATCTGTGTGAGATCTAAATTTGTCAAATATACCATACCACCTAAACTACAGGTGAAACCAAATATATAACTAACAAGAGGCCCCAGGAGGCCTGAGGACGCTCACCTGACATGGTAGTCTAAATATCAAACCAGGGGCTTGACTTGAATAAGCTGCATACGCCCCTCGTAAGAAAAGCATATACCAACTAGATGAAGCGATTGTGCCCACAGAATGCACAGGATTTTCCTTCTATTTTCAGTTCCTGCATTTTTACGTCCCAAAATTGAGATAAACGCATAAAAAACAGATCTTTTTCCCAAACAAAATACTTTCAGCCTAAATTTTTTTTTTCTTCTTAAAACGCATAAAAAACTAATTTCTGGATTTTGGTCCAAAATTTTCCAAGTCCCACCCGGACCCCAAATTTTCATTGTAAAAAAAATTTTTTTTTTTGTCTTAAAATTGACCGAAACGCAAAAAAAACAAACAAAAAAATTCCAGATTTTGGTCCAAAATTTTCCAAGTCCCACCCGGACCCCAAATTTTCAGTGTAAAAAAAAAAGATTTTTGTCTTAAAATTAAACTAAATGCATAAAAAAACAAAAAAAAAAAATTCCGGATTTTGGTCCAAAATTTCCAGTCCAGAATGGGGCCCCAAATTTTCAGCCTAAATATGAACCCAAGGACTTGGTTTGAACAAACTTGAATCTCACCCCCCTAAGGATGCTGCATACCAAATATCAAAAGATTCTTATTGGTAGATCTGAAGAAGAAGATTTTTAAAGAATATTATTCCTCATACTGCATTAATTTAAACATTTGGGCTCCCATAGAGAGCCCAAATATCGTCCCAGGCAATTGATTTCAATAAACATGTGAAACAATCTTCCAAAGATGTTATATGTGAAATTTGAAAGCTTTTGGAGCAGTGCTTTGGGAGAAAAGTAGTCTTAAATGTTTTTCCCATTACCCACTGTGTTAAAAAATGCTGATTCAGCACTTTTTCAAAGTCTCCAAAAAGTACCCCATGATAAAACCGATAGCAATTTTTTACCATTCCATTCTGTTGGTCCTATGGAAGCTTCACACTAAATAAGAATTCTCAGTGCCGTGTAGTTTTGGAGATATGGGCATTTTAATTTTTTTCTATTTTTAGCTCCTGCGGTTCCCATGGGGCGACGGGAAAAAAAATTTGGGCATAAATCAAGTACTTATGACCCAATAAGCCCTCATATCAAATTTGGTTCAAATCTGCCTCTCGGTTTGGAAAGTTAAAAAATTTATAGTAATTTATATATTTTTTATACTTACCAATGACCCAGACTTAGCTGATGCTAACTCTAACAAAACCAGGGCCAAACACAAATTTTGCCCCCCAATCCCCAAAATTTGTATCTAAAACCAAAAGAAATCATGTCCTATAGGACCTCCATACTTCGCCCCTACTGCGCATGCGCAGTGTCAAGGACGTTCCGAAATTGGCGCCAATTATCATTCTTACTGGCAGTGCCTGGTCAGCGCTATGTACTCAGCGGGGAGGCAAGAGTTCCCAACTCCTGGGAGGGCCATCCCCGTCTGGGTCATTGGTAAGTATAAAAAATATATAAATTACTATAAATTTTTTAACATTTTTATACTGTACCAATGACCCAGACTTAGCTGAATAGTAAAAAGGTTGGAGGGCCTAGGACATAGAGGAAAATCCAATAAGCTCAACTATATAATATAGAGGCAACCCCTTAAGGAGAAAAGGAGTATTAGGCTTTACATGTATCTTTCTTATTTATTGTTAAATTAGAAAGATACAATACCCTTCATAATTGAGCACAATAACATTCATGTTCTCTAATAACATCCAGTATAACCCTTATACTAATTATTTTTAAAGTAAGCCAATAAATAAAGTTAGTCCAGAGAATTGAGACTCTTTATATTCTTTAAAAGTGTCCGAGGATTGTATATTAACGCCCGTTTGACACTTGACATATACAAATGCTTCACACCGAGCTACACTTTAAAAATATGACATGAATGAATTTTAACATTAATATTACACTTTAAAACCATCCCGGAAGCGACTCAGAAATACTGACTTTGGAGGAGGCATTCCCTTGCTTTTCACTATAAAGCAGGTGACCTAAGGGAACACCCTCCCTCCCCCCCCCTTCCCCTTGCCCTGGGTCAAATAGCCCAGAGTGAAGAGGGCAGCCGGACGGAGTCACTGCCGGAACAGAAAGCCTGCATAACTATAGTTGCAACTGTTTAGTGGACGACATTCTGAGCAACAGATAACGGACCTAAACAATGCAGGTCTCCAGAAATGGACTCAATATTTCTGAGATAAAAATTCGTGAATGTGGATGGCTGAGACCAATAAGCAGCCTTCATTAAATCTGTAATAGCAATACTATTAGCGTAAGCCCAAGAAGTAGCAAGAGCTCTTACTTCATGAGCGGAAATCTTAAGCACAGACTGCTGAGAAGAAGATAAACTCTCATAAGCAGTACGGATAGTTAATTGAATCCATCTTGCAATAGAATGGACCGAGATGTCCCTTCTATTAGGCATCAAAGACAGAAAGAAACGTTTCTGTCCCTTTCTGATAAACTGAGATCTTTGTTTATAGATACGTAACGCTCTAACAGGACAGAGTAAAGGCCTACGCCCGTCTGAAGACGGAAGAGCCTTAATGACAATAGGTTCCGGATATTTATTAGGAGCCTGATTCTTAGCTAAAAAACCCACATTAGTAGTGAAGGTGATAGTGTTCCCAACACTACGATAGTGAGAATCATCCACCGATAGTGCATGAAGCTCACTGACTCTTCTAGCAGAAGAGAAAGCTAAGAGAAAAGCTGTCTTATAAGATAAGAATTTGAAATCTACTGTCCCAAGAGGTTCAAATGGCTTTTCCTTCAATTTAAGAAGAACCCAAGCTAAATTCCATTTAGGAATTAACCTAAGAGTTCTGGGTCTATTTATCGAGAAGTTTCTAACCAACTTAGATAAAGAGACATTAGATCCAATTTGTAAACTATCATGATGTGCATAGGTATCAGATAACATAGACCTATAACCCTTAATAGTAACAGGCTGCAGTTTGATTTCGTCAAACAAGTATACTAGAAAGTTTGCAATGTCTGGTATAGAGGGATCGAAAATATCTACAGAATGATCCCTACACCAACGACGAAAAACCTTCCACTTAGCCGCATAGTTTAGCGAAGAGGAGGTCCTCCTACAGCTAGAAATCGCGTCCACTGCTCGTCCTGTAAAGTGCTTGCCATGCAAGAAGGACCGCACAACGGAAAAACGTGAAGGTTGAGACCTTGCGGGTTGTGATGGAGTTGACGCGATTTCCCCTGAGAAAGATCCTCCCGTGGAGGAAGCTTTCGCGGTAGGTCCCACAACAGACACCTGAGTAGATTTATCCACGGTCTCTGTGGAGACAGAGATGCTACCAACAGAATCTTGCATTGAGATTGTTTTATCTTTAGCAATACTTGCTGAATTAACGGGGCTGGAGGATACGCATATCCTATCATTCCGTCCCAAGGGATCGACAGAGCGTCTACTGCAAATGCTCTTGGATCCGGACACGGAGCCAGAAACAGATGGCTGTAGAATCCCGGAGTCTCCTGGTTTTCTACGACCTCTACCGCGTTCTTCATTAAAAGAGACTGCACCTCTGATAATAGAGCGTCCCTTTTCTGCGGATTTGACGGAAGTTGAGTCCATTTTGGACTTCGAGTTAATGGAGGCTTTCGCTTGAAGGATATCTTTAGACCTTCCGAAGTCACTCCTCTCACCCAAGGGTCGTCCGTAATCGACGCCCATTCTTGTGAAAAGCTCAACAACCTTCCGCCAACCGGTATGCGATAGAGGTTTAAGCCATCACCTCCTGGACCTGCGAGGCCTGCGGTAGGAGAAACCACGTCCTCCACGACCCGCACCTCGTCCTGTCGACCTCGGGGCGTCCGACCGGTTGTCCCGGCCCGAACGTGAGTCGCTACCTTGACGGTCTCTCGAATAAGACCAAGAGGACGCACCGGAACCTCTATAGGAACCTCTCTTGGGCGCATTAGACCCAGATGTGCCGGTCTTATTCTTGTCTGCCATATCCGACTTCTTAGAAGCAGATTTGAACAACAGAGAATCCGAAGCTTTCTTTGTAATTTTATCATAAATTGCAGAAAGCTTGCCGTTAAAGAGAAGTTCTCCGGAGACCGAAGCGACTCTAAGAGAGTTCTTCACCTTAGAATCCACAAGTGTGGATGTAGCTAGGGCTGCGTCACGTCTAACCAACTCCAGGTTTGCCACTGAAAGGGCGGAGTTACACGTGGAATAAGCTACTGCCCTTGAAAGAAGTCTTAAAGAGGATTGTATATCCTGAAATTCTTTCCCTTGAAGGCGCAGTCATAACGCCTTAGTAAGGTGATCTGCGTAAGATAAGGCATCTAAACTGGCTCTGTTAGACGAAATAGCTGTTTCCAACACCGCGGTTGGAATAGACGCCGACGACGGTAATGATAGCTCTAAGTCTTCTGCCTTGTCGTCCATACGCAGAGGAACTCTCGGAATACCCTGTCCTGCCGTGTCAAATTTATTCCTTGCATTAATGAAAGGCAGGTTGAGAGTATTGGCGGACAAGAAACCTGCTTTCCCCGTTTTGGAAGCAAGTTTAAATATAGCGTCGTTCAATAATTCAAATGTTCTTGCAACATTATTGGACTGAGACGGAAACTCGGGAGCGATGTCCCTGAACCGCTCAAAAAATTCAGAGTCCAATGACGCTATAATCCTCTTGTCCGGAACTGCAGCAGTCTGGCCCGACGGAACAACTTGAGGGAGAAAGTGCCGGATGAAGTCCACGGCAGCTTTATGTTGTTCCGAAAGGGATAGCTCCAAGTCATCCGTATCCCTTTCACCATCCGGTCGGACCTCATGATGCTCCCGGTCGTCCGCCCCCGATGCTTCGGCGGAGCGTACCGACCCAGCGCCGTCGGATAATTCCCGATCCGACACCGTTTCTGTCGGCTGCTGGGATGCTGCGATAAGTTGTGCTATCTGCACAAGTACGTCCGGCATCGAGACCTGCGGAGGCGCAGTCTTTCGCTGCTTCGCCGAGGGCAGCTCCGCATCTGATGGCTCCCGCATACGTTTTCTATGCGAACGTCTGGAGTCCATCGGCCTCGTGTCCCTGGCTGCCGGATGGTGTGACCTGGTCGCCGAAGAAACCCTGATCGGCGAAGCTGATAAAATATCGGCGGTCACGCAGCCAAGGTGCGGTCGTGTGCGCTGACGAGAGGAAGAAGCCTGAGCAGTCTCCGCGGACTGCCTATACAACGGAGCGTCCCGAGCGACGGACGTATGCTCCGCTTGCGACACATTTTGTACCACAACATCTGGTCCCAGATGTTGTTGTACGAGAGAGGGGCCTCTCTCGCTCGCGGCCCGGCTGGACCTGGACGAGCTAGGAACCGGACTCAAAGGCTTCCTCCGATCTCGCCTACTATCCGCCGTCACTGGGTGTGCACGTTGAATGTTTATAGTGCTCGCATCACCCAACATTTCCTCCTGGACCGCATCGGACGAACCCGGCTGCCGAACCATTCGGTGAATGGACGCTACACCGGGCGAGCTATTGGACGACATTTGTTTAATCTCCATGAGCACTTTTGCCGCTAGCTCTGTATTCATTTGTGACGACGGAAGCGCACTTGCGGAAGATAACATGGAAACATCACCCTGTTCTTGTTCCTCTGAAATAGAAACTGAGAGAGTAGAGTGACCTTGCGGAGAAAGAGCCGGCATAGCCCTTTCTCCAGTAACAACATACCGTGACACACGTTTCCAATGTTTGTCATCCCAATATTGACATATAGAACAGGGATTAGTGCGAGAACACTGACTACAATTAATACAATGATCATGAAAGTCAGAGGAAGATTTTTTCCTATTACAATTTGAACAATATCCTTTCATTGTGAAAAGTCAACAACAAGTCCTAGTTACTCGCACAAACCCCTGACACAAAGATACATAATAACATGATCCATTAATAATGAAAAAACAATTGCAAATCAAAATAATTTTTGAAAAATATTTTTTCAGCGAAGCCCAAGTTTCTGAAAAGTAACGTTGAGCCCCGATGGATCCGATGGCTAAGTGTGGTCAAAAATTTTAAATTTATATTAAATAATTAATGCAACACTTACGGATAATAGAAATGTATCTTATAGTGAGATAAACTACACCAAAGGCAAACAGCCCCCCTCAAAAGAGACTGTTGCCAATGTAAACAAACAGTGTAAAACACCAGAAAACATGACTCCAGGCACTGAAAAAACTGGCCCGAAATCAGTCATCAAAATTACACTCTATCTGATGCAAGACAGAGACTCCCAGGGGAGAATCTGCAGAACATCAGATGGAAGATGCAGAACACAACGTTTATACACCCATGGGTGAAAACGTAACTATGGGGAAAATAACAGAAAACATTCTGTAACCAAGCAACTCTCCCAAGAGAATTTTAGAAATGATCTTTCTCAAAAATATGCCAAAAGCATGGGAGAATTGCAAGGGGGGACTTAGAAGACCAGGAGAGAGGAAACACTGAATAAGCAGTGCAACTTTTTAGCAAGAATGACAACAAGAGGCCCATGCCTCGAAAATAGGCAACTTAACATAATTTCATAAAAAATTTTAAGTACAGCCCTGATTATTTTTTGTCACTCCTTTTTCCTCTCCTCCTTCTATATCCTCCTTAGAATCACCATTTCTCCAATAATTACGTGTCTGGCATCCTTTAAACTGAGATTTACAAGCACAAAGATCAGTGAGATGTTGACTGATGAAGGGCCAAACAGAGAATGATAATTGGCGCCAATTTCGGAACGTCCTTGACACTGCGCATGCGCAGTAGGGGCGAAGTATGGAGGTCCTATAGGACATGATTTCTTTTGGTTTTAGATGCAAATTTTGGGGATTGGGGGGCAAAATTTGTGTTTGGCCCTGGTTTTGTTAGAGTTAGCACCAGCTAAGTCTGGGTCATTGGTACAGTATAAAAATATATAAATTTTGGGAGTGGCAAAAATTCTTGCCCCTCCCATAACAATGGCAAATAATGCCCGACAAACTTCTCTTGAACAAACTTGATTCTAAACCTCAAAAGGACTCTGTACACCACACATCAAGTCTCTGATACTGGTGGTTCATTAGAAGAAGATTTTCAAAACATTTGGCCATTTTTTCCCTACACCTCTGCTCAATATGAGCCGAAACCTAATTTGCATAAAAATCAAAATGCCCCTATATAACCACTACTTACATGAAATTTAATTAAAATGTGGCCAGTGGTTTAGGAGAAAGAGGCTCAAACACCACCTTCACGCAGGAAGACGAACGACAGACGACGGACGAAGAGTGATGAGAAAAAGGTCACCCTGACTTTCAGTCAGGTGAGCTAGAAATTGTTAACTCTTAACCCACCGAATATTTTCAAGATATAATTTTATCAAATCTAGTCATGGCTGCTACTAAGCCATGACTAGATTTGATGACAAATTCATGTAAATTTAACTACCAAAATCATTTCTTGAAAAATCCAATCAATTCACAGGGGGAATTTGGTTAATGGGGCCCAGATTTTACTTATTTCAGTGGCAAGAGAGTTTTTATCCCGGCAGGAATATCCTCAGCAGCATCAAGGAGTTAACTTATAAATCAGTTTTTGATCGTTTGAAGACTTGTCATTGATAGGTTGTTTTGAATGAGCAATTTTATGATTTTCTGCACTATCAGTTTATTCTATGATACCATTGTAAGTACTTTTTACCAGATACAATGAATATGGTATCACATGGGATACCCGAAAATCTTTTAACCCTTTACCCAACGTAATGGCCAAAACCGGCCAGAGCTATTCACAAATATCACCAATTAATTTTCATTATTTTTTTCATTTTTTGTCTCAAAAACATAGGTTATTACCCCTCTTTGGAATGAGCTCATTGAGCTCATTCCAATAGGGGGTCATAACCTATGTTTTTGAGACAAAAAATTAAAAACAATTAGTTATTCAAGAATTTTGTTTGCAAGTGTCATCTGCTTTTCATGTTAGGTAAAGGGTTAATTTCTACTTTTGCTTTTAGCATGTATTCAATGTGATATTTTAGTATATAGACTGATCTATTTTTAAAAAGATCAGGCAAGAGATGACCAGATTGTAAAAATTACTGTTTAAGAAATCTACTCGTCTGACAAACAACCTTTTGATACAGAACCACCTGCCAAATGTGAGTTTCACACATTATGACCAACTGTTTTCATACACCTTGTTCTCAGTGCATGCACAAAAATGAACTATTCTGCTCTTATTTGTTTCATTTCTTTCTATCACATTCTATCAATGATATGGATATGACATGTGATTTGATCCTCCACTAGTTTGTTGGGTTAATCCCTGAGGCACACAACACCATTTTTGAGTAATGTCCTTCGAAGAACAGCATATTTTTTCTTTCAAGTAATGAGTGCTTTCGTTTTAGGGCCAAGTTGTTTTAATGGTTTTGACATTCAATTTTAGTTTTTAAAAAAATCAAAACAGAAAAAATTGGTGCCACAAAATTTTAGAATAACAATTTAGACAAATGAATTAATTTTAATATGCAATTTTACATGTGCATTTATCAGAATAATTTCCACCATTTAAAAAATGAAAGTGTCAATGACACTGTAGCTTAACTTGTCTGTGTGTTGTGTTTGATGAAAAGGATAATGTTCAATGTTTATGAAAGGATTATAAAATAAGACAAGAATTGTGATAATTTGGAATATGTTAATTTCTGTTCTCTGTACGCTATGTTTTCAGTGTAGACTGTACCAAAGAATTGAGGGGTGGGTTAATGTGGCCCTCACAGTTAATGTATGTGGCCCTCACAGTTAATGTATTTCAACAAAAGTTACCAAGTTACAGTGAAATTATTCCAAAATGAGTCCTCCTATCATGTTACAATGAAATCCCTTCATCAATACGGCCTGTAGACTGTGCTAAAGGTTTTCGGGCTTCAGGCCTGTGAAGCCATGATGGCTGACCGATTGGAACTAAAAGGTGACGTCCTCATCTCGACATTATACCAAGTCATTCTATTAAGTTACTATGAAATCCCTTCACAAATACGACCTGTAGCCTGTAATAAAGTTTTTCGGGTTTTGGGCTCGGGAAGCCATCATGGTTGAATGATCGCGACCAAAAGGGGACGTTGTCATCTGGGCATCATCTCGAGTGATTCTATGAAGTTACAATGAAATCCCTTAAAAAATATGACCTGTAGACTGTGCTCAAGATTTTTGGGCTTCAGGCTCCTGAAGCCATCACAGTTGACCAATCACGACCAAAAGAGGATGTCATCATCTAGGCATTATATGGAGTCAACCTTACAAGTTACAATGAGATCCTTCCATAAATACGACCTATCGAGTATGCTAAACGTTTTTGGTTTTTGGGCTCGAGCAGCCATCAAGGCTGAATGATCGTGACCAAAAGGGGACGTTCTCATCTAGACATTATTTGGAGTCATCCTACCAAGTTACAATGAAAACCCTTCATAAATATGACCTGTAGACTGTGCTAAAAGTTTCCGGGCTTCAGGCCCCTGTAGACATCACAGGTGCCCAATCGCGTCCAAAAGGGGACATTTTCATCCAGACATTTTATGAAGTCAACCTACCAAGTTACAATGAAATCCCTTCATAAATATGACCTTAGACTGTGCTAAAGGTTTTCGGGCTTCGGGCTCGAGCAGCCATCACGGTTGAATGATCGCAACCAAAAGGAGATGTTCTCATCTAGACATTATTTGGAGTCATCCTACCAAGTTACAATGAAATACCTAAATATGACCTGTAGACTGAGCTAAAGGTTTTCGGGCATCGGGTCCCTGTAGCCGTCATAGTTGCCCAATCACGTCCAAAAGGGTACGTTCTCATCTAGGCATTATATGAAGTCAACCTACCACGTTACAATGAAATCCCTTCATAAATATGACCTGTAGACTGTGCTAAAGGTTTCCGTCTTTTGGGCTCGGGCAGTCGTCACGGTTGACAGATCGCAGCCAAAAGGGGAAGTTCCCATCTAGACATCATACAGAGTCATCCTACCAAGTTACAATGAAATCCCTCCATATTAAATTTGACCTGCAGACTGTGCTAAAAGTTTTTTGGGTTATGGGCTTGGGTAGCCATCATGGTTGACAGATCATGACCAAAAGGGGACATTCTCATCTAGGCATTATACAGAGGCATCTTACCAAGTTACAATGAAATCCCTACACAAATACGACCTGTAGACTGTGCTAATGTTTTTCGGATTTTGGGCTCGGGCAGCCATACCGGTTGACCGATCGTGACCAAAAGGGGACTTTTTCATCTAGACATGACCCCCAACCTGCATATGAAATTTTGTAACGATCAGACAAGAACTACGGGGTGTAGCCTGTGCTAAAGGAAAATGTGAACAGACTCACACACTTCTGCACGTGTGATAGGTGATAGCAATAGCTTATCTTGACTTTGTCAAGTTAAGCCAAAAACAGAAAAACTGAGTTTTGTGACGAAACCAGAACAATGAAAGAACAGCTATTCAGAACCCACACAGCTTGATATTATTTATTATATTAGTTTCCTTTTAGGGTATCATTGTCTACAAGGGAGTATGCTATTTACTCACAGATGCATAGTTTGACCTTAGACAAACTTTGGGACCTCACAACAGGTTGCGTAAATGCAATAATGAAGAAGTCTCGCTGATAAATAGTCAATTTTACCTGAAAGATTTTCTAGTCAATCCAAGTCAACAAGCTGCCATTGTTAACTAAAATTCACTGCAAAGACAAAGCCTCTCAAGCTGTAATGTAGTGGAAATCATGTGAAAATATTTCATTGAGGTATGAAGTGGAAAAAAAATGTTTCAAATGCTTTCTAGACATACCTGCTGTGGTAGCTCACTGATTAAATACTGGGCAAACTTTTGCAGCTGGTCTCTGTGAAGTCTTGACAAGGAGTCAGATACTGGAGCTCTCAAACAGACAGAATTTGCCTAAATGAAAAAATCAAGCATTTATTAATTTGTTAACTGGAATCATCAAAGCTCTCAATTTTAAGAGGCACCATTATATACTACTCAAAGTTTGCTAAGCACCAAGCATATCCAACTACCTATTTTACGTTTTAGTTGAAATATCGTTATGAAAAGTGTATATATTTTATATTTAATTATATCTTTAATGATTTAAGCACAGAAATTAAGATTTTGTTTGTGTTTGACATTATTTTTTAGCTTTTGAATACGATAACCATGGAAAATGGATATTATTGTTAAAAGAGGAAATTTTTCAAATTTGCCAAAAAGTTGACGGAGCAAACTGATATGGGTTCAATATCGAGTATGAGACCCATTATTGTTAATTACAGCTTGACAATGCCTTCTCATGCTCTCAATCAGGTTCCAGATGGTGCTTTGTGGGATGTTGTTCCATTCTTGGACCAGCATGGCACCAAGCTCCTGGACACTTCTTGGTTGGACTGGATGGACTGAAATTGCAAGCTGCAACTCATTCCAGACAGATTCGATTGAATTGAGGACAGGAGATCTTGCTGGCCAGTCCATACGCTCAATCCCCTCCCTCTGTTGGTACTCCCAAACAGCATGGGCAACATGAGGACGGGCATTATCGTCCATCAGAATAAATCTATCACCCACTGCACCTGCATACAATCTGACGTGATCTAGGATCTCATCAATATACCTCTGTGCAGTCAGTGTACCACGGTCAAGGACACAGAGCTCTGTATGTCCATCCCAGCTGATACCGCCACAGACCATTATTGACCCTCCATCATAGCGGTCATGCTCAGCAATGTTGGCTGAATGGAATCGCTCTCCTGGTCTTCTACATACCCTAGAACGCCTATATCTGGGTTGTCAAGGCAGTACTTTGACTCATCTGTAAAAAGGACAGGTCGTCAATCTTCTCTGGTCCATCCAACGTGATCCATGGCCCATTCATATCGTGCTTGGCGGTGGTTCTGGGACAGCTGAATGGGAATACATGGTCCTCTCGATCGGAAACCACCTTCGTGCAACCTTGACCGGATAGTCTGCATCAAAACATTTACCCTGGATGCATTCTGATGGTCACTGCGAAGCTGGGTTGCTATGTCAAAGTGGTTCCTACGGGCCTGAATGATCAAAAACTGGTCTTCAGCTGCAGATGTTGCCCTGTCTTTGCCACCACCATGTCATCTGACTGGTGTGCCATACTGCTGAAATCTTGCCCAGGCTCTGTTGATCACCGTATGGTGCACACCAAGGGCTTCACCAACCTGGCGATGGGTAGCCCCTTGTTCCACCATCCTTACAGCCCACCACATTTTTGCTTCAGACAAATGTCTTCTTACATTTGCATTCGCCATATTCAATCATTAAATCACAAGGGTTTGTTTTGAAATGAAGACTGAATACCCTACACATGTCATGTACATGTAGACAGTACACAAAAATATCATGGAAATCAAGGGGTACATGCTTTCCATGACTGACACGAAAAGTCTGCCTGTCAAGAGAGCTAATGTAAACACTGGGGACCATCTCAATACATTCCTCAATCATATCCACAAAAAATATCGCAAATGTGTCACAAGAAAATTTCACAATGATGTGTCAAATATGTGGTGCTCAGCAAACTTTGAGTAGTATATAATCTAGTAAAAAGTTGCGTGCCACAATGATGGCTTCATATCAAGTAAAGGTTCATAAAGATTTCCAAAAATATAATTTAGGTGCTTTCAAGGACTTTCAAAATTTAAATTTACATTATACACAGGATGATTTATACCGGGCCTCAAACCCATTTGGACAACCATCCATTGCCTATTAATGGAGGAGAAACCAGACAATTCAATAAGCAAATTTATTGTTCATGAGAAACTAAGTAGAATAACAATCAAAATAAAAACAAGAGACCCTGATTGGCCTTTAATGCTCACCTAACATAGGCCCGGCCCATTGATTCTTCACAAAATGATTTCAGGATTTTTTTAATAATATTGCATCACTTATTATTTCCTTTTGTATTTTTCCACTGACTGGGACAGTGATTTGAAAGAACAAGCACACAGCCAAGCATCTCAGTGTTCCCACAAGGAAATTGCATCATTACAAATACTTCATAGAAACAGAAAATTACTAACTTCCACAGAATACAGAGTAATAAAGTTGAAATGGTTAGAATGAATGACTGAATGCCTGATTAGTAATCACTTTATTTGAACAAGCTTGAATCTGACCTCACTAAGGATTCCATAAACCAAATATCAACAGATTCTGACTGATGGATCGGAGTAAAATGATTTTTGAAGCATTATGCTCAAACTGCACTAAGTTAAAATTCAGGCTCCCTATTTTAGGGAGTGCAGATATGAACTCAGGATGATTTGAACACATTTAAATCTGCGCTCAAAATATCAAATGATTCCGACTGGTAGATTGGAAGAAGCTTTTTGAAGAATTTTCCTCATATTGCACTAAGTTAAAATTTCGGCTCTGATAAGGAATCCTAATATGAACTCACAGGCTCAACTGGACCAAACTTGAATCTGACCCGCATAAAGATGGAGTATATCAAATATCAAAAGATTTTGACTGGTGGATCTGCAGAATGCGATTTTCAAAAAATATTCCTTATATTGTACCAAGTTAAAATTCAGGCACCCATATGTAGCCTAAATATGAATCCAAGGATTTGATTTGAACAAATTTAAATCTGACCCCCAGAGGATGCTGTATAACAAATAATTATGACTTTTGGATCTGAACAAGGATTTTTAAAGCCTAAATATGAAACCAGGGAGTTGATTTGAAGAAACTTGAATCTGCCCCCCATAAGGATTCTGAATACTAAATATCAAAAGATCCTGACCCGGCGATCAAAGAAGAAGATTTATATCACACCAAGTTAAATTAAGGCTCTGATAAGTATACCAAATATGAACCCAGGGACATGATTTGAACAAACTTGGATCTGACCCCCATAAAGAAGCTGTATACTGCATATCAAAAGATTCTAACGGGTGGGTCAGAAGAAGATTTTTAAACAATCTTCCACATACTGCAGAAAGTTAATATTTGGGCTCCCACAGGGAGCCCATATATAAACCTGAGGACTTGACATGAAAATCTTGAATCTGATCCTCCTGACTAGTGCTTTTAGAGATATTTTTAATTTTGGAAAACATGCTGACTCGTCATTTTTTTGCTTCCCCCATCAGGTACCCTATGGCCTATGCCACATCTGATTGCTTTTTTTGGCTCATTTGATTCTGCTGGCCCTAAGGATGTTTCATACCAAGTAAGTCCTCTGTTCTGCATGGTTTTGAATATATGGGTTTTAGAAAAAAATTCAACTTTTAGCTCCTGGTGTTCCCACAGGGATGCAGAAAGATTTTTTTGTATGAATCGAGTACTTATGACCCAATAATACCACATACCAAATTTGGTTTAAATTGGACAATTGATTCTGAAATTAAAAATTTTGGGTGGTGCCCCAAATTTTGCCTCTCCCAGAATGAAAATATTGCCCCTCAAACTTCTCTTGAATGAACTTCAGTGTGTACCTCAAAAGGGATTGGATTATGAGAAGATTTTTGTTAAATTTGGGACAACTTTCCCCCACCTCCTTCCCATGGTGGTCAGTATATCAATTTAAAGATAGAGCAAAGTCGAGGGTGGCATATACCCCCACCTGCAATGCCATGGATTACAGAAATGAAACATATATTACTGGGTGATGCTGAAGGATGACAGATGACAGACCTGGGATTACAAATCATTGGGGCATAATAAGAAGAACTATTAAGTGTCACCATAGGGTGACACAAAAAGGTACCCTGCCTCTAATTCAGTGAAAAAAATGTTTTTCTGCAAACTTTACATGTGTTGCGCATCTGCAAGACATGTGTAAGCATATCCTAAAGTTTCAACTCTCTACATTAGAAATTGTGGGAGGAGTTGATTACACCTTGAAGGTACCCTTAATTAAACAAGTTATTCATGATTGAATTTTGGAATGGACAAAATCAAAGTCCATAAAATGCAATAACTCCAACAATAAAACACTGCATAACATCTGCCTTGTACTGTGGGGTAGACATCAATAGGATAGACTTACACACCAAATATGAAGTCATTCCACTGAGTACTCTGCAAATTATTCATGAATTAATTTCAAGTCCATAAAAGGCAATGATTCTGGCAATATAATCTCACACAACACCTGCATTTCACTATGGGTTTAAGCAATAGGATACACTTGCATACCAAATATCAAGTCACTCAACCAAGTACTTTACAAGTTATTCATGATTGAAATTCGGGACAGGCAGACAGACAAGGCGAATCCTATATACCCCTACTGGGGGCGAGGGTATAAAAATGCTGAATTACTCCTCAAATCATCATTCATGTGATATTTTATTTCAATTGGCCCAGCAGTTTGGGAGAAGACTCCATCACCACCTTTATGACAGGTGACAGATAACCACTATAGCTTACCCTGACTTTCAGCCAGGTGAGCTAATAAATACAAAGATGAAAAAAGTTCCTAAAATAAATTTTTATTACATGCCTGTTCTATGAAATCCCCATCTACAGCAACACTAAACCATGCAGAAAATGAAAATCTGTTCCAACAGAAATCGCTGACGATCTATGTTTATAAAGAAGTGACATTTCACTGGAATTTTCTACAAATCCTGCACTATAATTACAATTTGAATTGCTGGCGATAGCTAAAAATCGTCCTCTGAGTTCCAATGTGTTCTATGTGCCAGTAGGCACATAGAACACATTGGAACTCTGGGGACGAACTAGTAACACGGGTCCCCCTGACAAATTTGGTTGGCGATTATAAAATGTGTTCTATTTGTTGAAAGTTGTCAAATGAATTGCTGTGTGTCCTTCTAATAATTGTTTTTATAGATGAGAAGGCATGTAATAAACACAGAACGACACGTGTGAATGGGTTAATTGATATGGCACTTGTGTCTTCGCAGAAGGATAAAACTTGAGGCCTGCATCCTCTCATTCTATCCTTCCGCACTGGCACTCGTGCCATATCAATTAACCCATTCACACACACGTCATTCTGTGTATATCCTACTACAATGGAATGGAGAGCGGCAAAAAAAGAACTGGACCATGATGCAGTCCATGAACTGCAGATTTGCTTTTAGGGTCAAGTTTTCCCTAGACTAGGAAGTAGAGGAGTGAGCAAATGTCTTCCTGTTGGGTCTCTGATTATCAATTCATTTATATATTTATTTATTTATTACGGTTTAATGACACTTTAACAGCCAAGGTCACATCATGTCGGTGATAGTTTTAAGGGTGGAGGAGGACGTGGTACATGGAGAGAACCACCGAGCAATGACCAGCAGTTGCCAGCTCCCCAACATCGTAACTCTGCAATGCAGCACAGGCAGGGTTAGATTGATTGAAGACGTGCACACCACTGATGTGAAATACGTCTAAGTACATGGCGTCATCGTGCCCCTATGTGAACAATCAGGGTTAAGTGTCTTGCCCAAGGACACAACGAGGGAGTTCGAATTGATCGCTCAGATGGTCACCTAGCCAATGATTATCAATTACACTGCCTGTATTGAAAACACTCAAGGACATTCTTAGGTAGTTTTCAATCTTTTTTAAGAAGTAAAATTCATTATCCTTTTTCTCTTGCGAGAGCTTGCCCAATTAGCTGAAAAGTCTATATCAAGTTTTATTTTTTCTTTTCCTTTTTCACAAAACTTCAAGAATCTGCGGTACTTTTAGTGGTAATGCCCTCTCAACAAACCACATGTCAAATTTTAGTCACTTGGGAGTTCTAGACATGGTAACGGGAAGAGAGAAATATTTGGTTTGAACATTTAATCACCAATTTAATTTACCAATTTAATAGGGTAAGAATATGAATAAGATATGTTTTTGAAGAAAAGTTATCAATTGCAAACATAGTGGGGAGGTCTACTAGAATCCCCCCCCCCCCCAAAAAAAAAATAGGCAAGTGCAAGATGCACCCAGGTGACTGTTCATCTTTTAACTCTTAACTCACAAAGTATTTTCAAAATTTGTTTCATCATATTTGGTCATGGTTGCTGAAAAATTCAACTAAATTTAACTCAAGAAATCATTGGTGAAAAAATCCATGCCATTTACATGAGGAGACTTGTTTAAATGTGCCCAAATTATACATATTTCAGGGATAAGAGAAACCATATCCTGGGCAGAAATATCTGCGTGCTGCTTGTTAAGGAGTTAAACAAAAGTCTGCTTGAGAGATAAACTTCTGTATAAACATTGGGACTTCAAAATCTGCAACCGCACTGCTGAAAACTTAAAAACAATAAAATTCTTGTTCAAAAACCCACCTGATGAATCCGATAAAGACAGAGAGAAACAATGTGTGCACACCAAGTTGCATTACTGCTGCAGGTACAAGTGCAAGATGTGATTCTGCGTCGATCAAATACAACAGCCACACTAAAACTTCCTTTTGTCTGAGCAATGCTTTGTGGTGGGATGACTGTGGCACTGAGATGGAAACCTGGAAAATAGAAATTCTAAGAATTTAAAAACACATGCCTACATTTTCTGCAAGACCAATTTTGATACTTCTGAATAGGTTGTTTGTTCATGTTAAGTGTATTTCCGTTTCTGAATCATATTTGCAAAATTTTTAAAAAATTAGTGTGTTTCTGTAATCCAAACAAACCTAACTTTGACAACCAATCTCTTATTCAGTCATTTACTGATAGAGTGCAAGTTAAATTTTGGAAGTTGGAATATGCTGATACATAGTTGCATTGAAACAAGTTACAGGTCAGAGAATCAAAATATTTTTGCTCCAAATGAATATGGAATATAACCGTTGAATTTGAACCATTTTCTTCCTATATCAAAATTTCAATCTGCAAATTTTGTTCATGTTGCAACAAGGAATTTAACCAAATCAATCTTGTTTGACAGAGCTCAATGAGCACTGTCAAACAAGATTGAATTGGTTTAGTTCTTAGTTGTGTTATGAGAAAATCTGCTGCCTAAAATTTTGTTTTTTGAGATCAGTGTTATTCTAATATATAAATGCGAAATTGCGAATGTCTGTATCTGTCTATCTCTCTATCTTTGTTCCGGGTGAACTCCTCCATTTCTCGACCGATAAATCTCAAATTTTGTACACGGGGGTAATTTGTCCCTGCAAGTACCATGGGATGGGTGCCGTGCCCATGCAGGGTGACCTTGACCTTGAAATTGATGAACTTGACCTTTTATTTCAAAAATGGCTGGGTCGATCGGGCTACAATTTCACATGTACAGGTATATATTGACCCATCGATCATTTTGACTTTATCGGGGTGCCTGTGCGGGGTAACCTTGACCTTGAAATTGATGACCTTGACCTTTTATTTCGAAAACAGCTGGGCCGATCGGGCTAAAATTTCATATGTGCAGCTATATTGACCCATCAATCATTTTGACTTTATTGGGGTGCCCGGGGGTACGGTAGCTCAGTAGGTAGAGGTGCAGGCTGCAAGCCGAGAGGTCCTCGGTTCGAATCCCACCTGCGGCAACCGCGTTGTGTCCTTGGGCAAGACACTTCACCCCCATTGCCCATGTGGGGGCACGATGACGCCGTGTACTAAGGCATTCTGCATGTCAATGGTACGCATGTCTTCAACCAATCTAACCCTGCCTGTGCTGCAGTGCGGAGTTACGATGTTGGGGAGCTGGCAGCTGCTCGTCGTTGCTCGGTGGTTCTCTCCAGGTACTCCGGCTTCCTCCACCCGTAAAACTGTCACGGTCATGATTAGCCATTGTGCATACATATGTGACCTTAAACCTCAATAAATAAATAAATAAATATTGGGGTGCCCGCACGGGGTGACCTTGACCTTGAAATTGGTGACCTTGACCTTCTATTTCGAAAATGGCCGAGCCGATCATATCTGAGGGTATATTGATATAACCATCTTCTCCCATGCAATTCACCAGCTAGTATATTATAAGTCATTGTGATGAATTGACGGTAACATGGTCTAAGGTATGTGGCTCGGAGCTTATGTTCAACCAAGATGCTTGAACCTACACTCCAAGACGCAAACCTCAGACCATGTTACCATTTATTCATCACATTAACGTATATTCCAAAAAGACATGGCCCATAGTCCAAAACCTGCATCATGAAATACGAGAAGATTATTTACTAAACTTGTGATCGTTAAAATGTTGCTTGTTCAAGGCAACTTTTAACGATCACAACTTTAGTAAATAAACCTCTCTTGTACCCACGGCGGCACTGGATAATCAATAAACCAGAAAAACTCATTCCATCTTAGTTCAAATCGTAAATCAGTTTGTAATTTAAGCAACACTTTATCCGGTACACCAGCTACTGCATGTGTGAAAAATCCAGAAAAAATGAAGCGGCTTGCTAGTCACTCCATTGCTGAAGCAAACGGGCAATGTCATTTCAAATATTTCGCGTTGTGATGTCAGACGGTAACATTTGCCAATGGAGCCGTAAACATAAAGGAAATTATGCCAGCTCTTATCCAATCAGAGGGCGAGGATTTTACCCTTATTGGAACATGATATATATCTTGTGTTTCTATTTATTTATTCATTGATATTTAAGGTCACCTGCAGCATCTGTGACTGTAACATAGGTATGAAGTCAAGTTTAGCAAATCGCTAATTATCTATGTTGCCCACTTAATGGACTTTCACCCCAGGCATTGTTTACCAGGCATTGTTTACTGTAGTAAACAAGCACTCCTTCACTTCCTAGGGTTTTTTTTTTGGAGGGGGCGGGGGGGGGGGGGGTGAAGGAAGGGATCCAGTGTTTCTGCATACAAATGTTAAGTATGGAGACAAGAAATATATATTTGCACAAGACACTTTTCTACAAGTGGAAATATACCTTTTCGCGGGCTGTTTAATGAGATAATCAGTTGTATCCAGTCCACACAAACATACTTCTCTTTTAATAATGCACACCTAAGAGAAGATTCCAAAATTTTCGATAAGGCACCAGTATATCATTCAAAACATAAATCAGCTGATCTTTGTCCAACTATTCATCCAGTGGATTTATTTTACAATAGAGTAAAATATAGTATTTTTTTAACAATGTTCACAAATGGGTAGAAATTGTTTTAAAACAAGAATTTAATGAGAGAAAAAACACCACAGAACATTTTTTTTATAGTTATTTTAATTATAATGACGGAAGAGGATAATCTGAATAAAAAGTGTCTGGAAGATGCACTTTCCTTATGGTAAAAGTCACATGGGAGATTATAATAGAGTTTTACAAATTAACCCTTCTGTCAATAATTTATAGCTGAACATATACTTAAAAAAATATCTCTTTACAATTGAAAAAATATTATATTTATATTCAGTGTGTTTATTTTGTGAGTGTCGTGATCATACTTAACAGACAAAGCAGACAGAGGCTTTGACTAGACAGCGACAAGGTCACAACCTGGTAAAAATTCTCAGTCAGCTCTTCTGCCAACAACTCTGCAGAATCTCACCTGTCGGAAAAGAAACATTAGTTGTCAGATGCCATTTTCAATTGTTTTCTCAATTTAGTCTTGATTTCACAATATTTTATTTACAGTGACTCAATCCTCTTGACGTAAATATTTTATTACAAGACTCTAGGCCTTCAGATGACCCCAATTTCACACCATTTACAGGTGTCCCAATTTAGAGAAGGTATGAAGACATTATGAAAAATAGGCCGATGAAATCGTCAGATTTGTACCCATACGCGCAACTAGTAGAAAGCTGTATGACGGAGGGCCACCACGGATGCTGACATTATGTACACCATACAAGGTATGGGTACATATAGAAATGGATTGGAGGAGTGTCTAATTTGATGGATAAAGGGTTAATATCTCTGGATCACATTATTAGATTTACATAAAAAACTATACAGCACATCAGTAACCTGAATAAATATATAAAGAAACCTGACAATCGGATTGATCTTTTTTGAGTTATCTCATGCCAAAGGGATTGGAGGAATTTTCAATTTGAAGGATAAAGGGTTAATATCTCCGGATCAAATTATCAGATTAACACCAAAAACTATACAGCTCGGCACATCAGTAACCTGAACACAAATATAAAGTAACTTGACAATCCAAGCAATATTTTTCAAGTTATCGAATGCCAAAGGGATCGGAGGAATTTTCAATTTGAAGGATAAAGGGTTAATATCTCAGGATCAAAATAACAGATTTACACCAAAAACTATACAGCTCGCCACATCAGTAACCTGAACACAAATATAAAGTAATTTGACAATCCAAGTAATATTTTTCAAGTTATCGAATGCCAAAGGGATTGGAGGAATTTTCAATTTGAAAGATAAAGGGTTAATATCTCGGGATCAAATCATCAGATTTACACCAAAAACTATACAGCTCGGCACATCAGTAACCTGAACACAAATATAAAGTAACTAGACAATCCAAGCAATATTTTTCAAGTTATCGAATGCCAAAGGGATTGGAGGAATTTTCAATTTGAAGGATAAAGGGTTAATATCTCAGGATCAAATTATCCGATTTACACCAAAAACTATACAGCTCGGCACATCAGTAACCTGAACACAAATATAAAGTAACTTGACAATCCAAGCAATATTTTTCAAGTTATCGAATGCCAAAGGGATTGGAGGAATTTTCAATTTGAAGGATAAAGGGTTAATATCTCAGGATTAAATTATCCGATTTACACCAAAAACTATACAGCTCGGCACATCAGTAACCTGAACACAAATATAAAGTAACTTGACAATCCAAGCAATATTTTTCAAGTTATCGAATGCCAAAGAAATGGCTACGGATGCCGGACGGACGGACGGACGGACGGACGGACAGATGGACAGACGGACGCTCCAACATTTCGGGTTTATGGGCTACCAAAAAAACATTTTGTATGTCCAAAACCTTATTTTACCCAGAACACCACCCCCTCCATCCTAGAACTTATATTTAACCCTAACCCCACCCCTCCACCCCAAAACCACACCCTAACCCTACCCCACCCTGACCCTAAACCCTAAAAGCCCACACCAGACCCTAACCCCCACCCACCCCCGGGACCTAACCCCCACCAACCTTAAGCCCTACTCTGGGGCTACCCCTAACCCCCACCCCACCCATGACCCAACCCCACCCTAGCCAAACCAATAGGATTAGGAGCTATTTTTTGGTTTAGGGGCTACTAAAACTAAAACCCCACCCCTGACCCCAACCCTACCCCCCCCCAGGACCTAACCCTCCCCAACCTTAAGCCCTACTCTGGGGCTACCCCTTACCCTAACCCCACCCCACTCCTAACCCTAACACTACCTTAATTTGGAGGTAGCCCCTAATAATAATATCCCCTAAACCCACAATGTTGGCCCGGATGGACAGACGGATGGACAAATGACGGATGGTCACCCCGGATGCCGGCATTATGTGTACCATACATAGTATGGGTACACATAAAAATATATACATTCTCTGTATCTCTTTAACATTTGAGAATAACTTTCTTAATAATACGACCATAGAAACCCAAAGAAAGGCATGGCAATCAAACGTAACAGGATTCGGCTGGGCGTTTTTAGGGAATACTTGATTTTGCTTCAAATTCACCTGTGCACAACCGACTTTTATAAAGTCTTCAAAACTGAGGGAGTAGACTTGAACATGGATAGGGCACCTTGTTTTCAACATGCAGAAAGGTGGGGGTGGGGGGAGGCTAAATCATGAATATGTACAAGATGCAAGACATGGATCAGCATGGTATTAATATTGCCTGGTTAAAAGCCCATAGCAAATTAATAAAAGACAATTAGGATGGAATTATTAATCTTTATTCATAACAAATCATCAAACACAATAATATACATGAAATATCAATATAATATGCACATCCAAGTGTAAAAAAATAAATCAGCCCCAGTGAAGAAAAATCAGCCTGGTCGACCACCTTGCCAGGCCTATCGATCAGCCTGGTCACGATTCTAAAATGCAAGCCCTGACAAGTGCCATATTGATTAACCCATTCACACACATGTGTCTTTCTGTATTTATTACAACATGCCTTCACGTCTATAAAAACAATTATTAGAAGGACACTCAGCAATTCATTTGACAACTTCTCCCCTGAGTTCCAATGTGTTCTATGTGCCAGCTGGCACATAGAACACACTGGAACTCAGTGGACAAACTCTCAACAAAAAGAAAACATTTTATCGTCAACCACATTTGCGAGGGGAATCTGTGTTACTAATTTTAGCTATCGCTAGCGATTCAAATTGTAATTGCAGTGCACGATTTCTGAAAAATTCCAATGAAATTCCGCTTCTATTTCAAAATAGTCTGTCAACAATTTCCATTCCACATGCGGAATAGATTTTCATTTTTTGCATAGTTTAGTGTTTCTGAAGATGGGGGATTTCATAGAACAGATGTGTAATAATTTTAGTGATCTCTATCTTCCATGTGTATCAATATCCATGTACTAGACTGTTCTGAGCACATGAACAGCAAGTACAAGTAGATGTAACTATCACTTGCTTCTGAAAAGCTGAGAAATATATTTTTATGGCAACCAATGGTATTCCATGTCGAAATATCAACATGGACTAATGCATGTTCTGATGTTCACAGGATCTTCATTAAGACCGAAAAGGATGGGGTTTGGACTCACTGGTATTCAACCTTGTTGTAGTTATCACTTTGAATGGATCACTACCTCAAAGAGTTTTGACATTGTCTATTCTTAATATTCCAATGGTGATAACTAGAGACTGGCAGTTTCGTTTTTTTGAAGGAAAAAACCTCGGTTTCGGTTCCAGTTTTCTGTATGAAAAGTTTTTAAATATGGATGTATTACGAACAGGTTTATTCTAGGAACATTCGTAACTGAATAATGGATAGATGCAATCAAGATATAGGGCCTAGCTTTCGACAGAGCCATAATGTCAGAACAAGTTGTCAAACAGTTTGCTTTATATTATTTAACAAGTGCCGTCACTGGTAACATGGGTGGTAAATAAGAAATTTGCTGCAGAATGTTGAAAAAACGCCATGGAAATGATACCTATGTATTTTCTGACAAATTAGTGAATAAAACAATTGAATCCATTCAATCAATGTGTTCTTGCTGTCATTTCTTTCCCAGAATATTTCGGATAATTGGGTGACCAGATACAAAACAGACTATAACATTTCTATAGCTTGTTTTGGAATTTCTGTACGAGAAAAATAGTGTTCAGAACTTGAGAGACGAAGCACTTCAAATAAGAAATTGGCGTTTTATTAAGAGGGAAGTCGGAATTGTTGATTGGTATAGATACAAGATATGGACAAATAATTAAGTACCATGACCTTTTCTTCGAAGTTTGAAAACAACATCCCACAATTCGTCAATCCTGTCACTAAGTTTCATTTGTTTATGAATATTAATTAATGCAGCTGTTATGCCTTATGGGTAAGGGCGCTTCGTACCCTGTGTTTTGATCTCCATTGTGTGGTTCTTCTGAAACATGACTAACATGAGCTATCATATTTTTAGTGTTAATAGATATGCCCAGTGGCTTGTTTTTGTTAGTTATTAATATTCCTTAAGTTGTCATTAATAATGTCTTAATGGATCAGTGTTGTGGGGGCTTCTCTTTATCTTTGTTTCTGTTTCTCCATCATGTGTATGCACAGGGAGGAGGACAACTCGGACCAAAGACCACTCGGCCCAAGAGAACAAGGACCTGTTTCCAAGACAACTCGGACCTGTTTCCAAAACAACTCGGACCTGTTTTAAATACAACTCTGACCAGTTCTGAAGACAACTCAGACCCAGTTTTAAGACAACTCGGACCTGTTTGGAAGACAACTCGGACCTACATCAAAGACAAGTCGGACCAGTGTTGAAGACAACTCTGACCAGTTTTTTAGACAAGTCGGACCAAAATCGTTAGAGAAAGAGTCATGGCGGATTATAATATTAACTGGTGAGTGGATGAGGGGTCCAAAGCAAAGAGGCCTTTTTGGCCTGCCTCATAAGGAGAAGCCAGGTTTTTAAGAGAGCCTTGATGTCAAGTTGGGGGTGGGGGATCAATGTTGTTCAAGCTGAGGTCACAGTCACTGGAGCTTAGGAGAAAACCTTGGAAAGAAAATGAAAATGCATGCCAAATGTGTAATCTAGGCGCACTGGAGACCCTGGAACACTTTCTGTCTTTAATATTGGCCTGAGGTTTCTTCAAAATAGGTCCGAGTTGTCTTAAATTCTGATCTGAGTTGTCTTCAAAACAGGTCTGGCTGGTCTTGAGCCGAATGGTCTTTGGTCCGAGTTGTCTGTAATTCGTATGCACATACACCATTACTGCACTTCCTGTGATGTGGGGCTACACCATCTTCGAGGGTTAAGAACTCAAGATATAAATATTATGTGCATCTGAATTTATTCATAGTTTCTTTCTGGGATTATATGTGTAAAAACATTGAAGTAATGAAAAAAAATTCAGTTTGAGATCGCTTCTTATAATTTTTTAAACATGGTACTGAAAGTGACAGGGACATTTTACCCACTTCATCATTGCAACTGAACAGTCATTAATATTCATAAGTTCAGAGTTCACAATGGCAAGTGTTCATGGAAACGTTGATCAACGTGTTTCCTAGTTTTATCACTTTCTCAGATAGATAGAATAAATAAAAACAAACACTCCCTGAAATGATTTTGTGAGTATTTTTTTTATTTCCAGCACACATTGTCACCAACCTGAACATTTAAGTTTTCCTGTTTGCATTTTTGGTGTAAAGATTCACGTTTCGGGGTGGGGGGGGGGGGGGGGGGTGGGGGGGTGGGGGGATGTGTATGGTCAACGTCGCTCAGCCGGCCATGTGAGCTCTCTGACTGGCCACCTAACCCTATAACAAATCAACAACCGTCAAGAATATTAATCGACTGACGGACCTATAGACATTCCAAAGGGCAATGCTCCGTATGAATGTTCGTCGTTTGATTGGTGTATTCTGGGCGATTGCTGTAGTGGACAGAAATTCACAGAAAACCGTGAAGAAGGTTTTCCAGGAAAATCTCGGTTCGGTTTTTCGGTTTCCAGAAAAAAAATGGAACCGAAAACCGCCTGTCTCTAGTGATTACCCATCTCGCAGTTGTCCTCATGACATGACTATATTCAAACTAAAATTTACCAGGTATCACCAAAGTGGTCAAAGAAAAGGACATTTATCTTGTGCATACTAGGCATAACAAGATCTCCACTATTGCTTCAAATGACATTGTTGGAATTGGCCGACTAAAGTTGTTATCCAATTAGATTGGAAACCATCAATCTCATTCCTCATAAAACTGCAGGATGAATTGTTCAGAAAGTCAACAATAAAGAAAAGGATGAAGTCTAAAACTTTCTGGGATTCTAATTTTTTTAACAACTGAGATGGTTTCAAATCGAATAGAATCAGTGAAAAGATTAGAATGTTCGCAGGGCCCTGAAAAATAAGGCCCAGTTTTCCAGAACTTTCCAGTAAGACCAAAAAATACCAAGAAGGCCCCAAGGAGCCTTAATCAACCACCTAAAGAGTTGTTTAAAGGAAGATTTAAGACCTCATTTAGCATCTGTGAATAGTTAAAACTACAAACCCAAATATGAATCCACGCACATGATTTGAACTTGCTTGAATGTGATCCCCAGTAAGGATGCTGAATATCAAATATCAAAAGATTCTGACTAGTAAGTCTAAGAAGATTTTTAAAGAATATTACTCATATTGCAAAAAGTTAAACTTCACGCTCCCACAGGGAGGCCAAATATGAAACCAGGGACTTAATTAGAACAAAACAGAATCTGACCCCATGAGGATGCTATATACCAACTATCAAAAGATTCTGAGTGCTGGATCCAAAGAAGAAGAATTTTAAAGAATATTCCTCATATTGCACTACATTAAAATTTGGGCTTGCATCAGGAGACCAAATATAAACCCAGGGACTTGATTTGAACAAAATAGAATCTGACCCCATGAGGATGCTCTATACTAAATATCAAAAGATTCTGACTGGTGGATCCGATGAAGAAAAATTTTAAAGAATATTCCTCATGTTAAACTATGTTAAAATTCGGGCTTGCATCAGAGCCCAAATATAAACCCAGAAACTTGATTTATACAAATATAAGTAAAAGACTTTCAAAGAATTTTTCTCATATTGCACAAAGTAAAAATTCAGGCTTCTAAAGATAGCCCAAATAAAAACCCAGGGTTCTAATTTGCATGAACTTGAATCTGACCACTATAAGGATGCTGCATTCCAAATATCAAAAGATTCTAACTGGTGGATCTGAAGAAGATGATTTTTAAAGAACTTTTCTCATATTGCTCTAAGTTAAAATTAGGGAGCCCATATATAAACAAAGGGACTCAATTTGAACTAACTTGAATCTGACCGCCTCTAAGGATGCTGCAAACCAAATATCAAAAGATTCTGATTGGTGATTCTTGAGAAGATTTTTTAAATTTTTTAAAAAACATTTTGGATGCAAGATATTTTGTGATGCCCTAGGAGGCATGTCAACTTTATTTGAATAAACTTGAATGGAAATATGATGTGGAACAGGTGTACCAAATTTGGTTCAACTCGGTCCAATAGTTTATGAGAAGTTGATAATGTAAAGTTCACGCTGGATGGACTGACAGTTGGATGACGTGTAAACAGAAAGTGATCAGTAAATCTCCTTGAACTTCACACAGGTTAGCAAATAATATATTTCTGGGAGTTTCCAAAACCTGTAAACTACCCAGTTAAATTTTCTAGTGGCTTCCAGAAGTAGTTTTTGAAACCTGCCAATGGTGTCTACATCTTGACTGCCTAATAATGATGGCAGAGGATTCCAGTCCAGTCTTTGGCTTTTTTATAAAGAATAACCAAGACTTAATTTGAAAACTCTACCAAACTAATTTGCCTTTTGTTTGGAAGAGAACAAATTTTCTGTTGAAGTCGAAATTTTATTTATAGGGGTTAAAAATGTTTTTGGCTTGCATTACTCATAACAGGAAGACAATGTTCTGTAACCTGTCAAATCATCTTTCGGTTATGAACATGACTTGGAGCTACTGTGAGTAGGATTAAATAGGGCTGATCAGCTGATTGGTTAAATATATTTTAACTTTGAAACCATTAATTAAAATTTTGATTCGTCCACTTTAGAAAGGATTAAAAAGTTTGTTTGTAATTTGGTGCCGGAATGTGTGAGAATCTCTCCAAAAACATGAGGCATGGGAAAAAAAGTGTGAAGGTCATTCAATGCAAGACCATACAGGAGTTGTGAAAATTCGAAATTTAAACTGAAATTTCATGTGGCAACATATATTTTTTTCCAGTTTAATTTTTTCAAGAGATGATGTACTTTGTAGATGTATAGGTATTTTTTTTCAAAACAACTTGGTGTGTTGTACAGAGAGTGAAAGGTTAACACTGTGGTCAATGGGATTTATTTAGGTATTCATAACCTTTCACAAACACTGGCACCAAGCTTAAAATTTCTTGAAAAATGCATGCTGAAAAATTCAATAGTTCATGTTCAGCTAACCAATATGCAAGTTTTAATTAAGCGCAGCTGAGTGATTGAAAAATGTACAATTTGTGAGCTGCAGGTGTTCAGGATTTACTATATCTGATAAATATTACTTCAGCACATACAAATATTTGAAATAGGAGGGTTTAAAGACTGTAAACAAACCAAATTAACCATTTTAAACTTATTCATGAATGGGTTTTCAAATTCTTAACCCTCTTCCTCTATATCTGACATTGACCCTGGCTTTTAAAGTTCTGATATAAATAAATAAACTAGCGATGTGACTGTCCCACATGGATCTGTCGATCCCTTCCCCTCCCCCCCCCCACCATGATTATTCTTAGATGAAAAGGATCATAACTCTTGTAAAAAAAACGTCGCATCGAAACTATAATCGCAGATGCACAGGTTCCCATGGTAGTGACCAATCATACCAAGTTTCAAAGGAATCGACCCATATATTTATTTATTGGTGTTTAAGGTCACATACTTATGCACAATGGCTAATCGGGACGGTGACAGTTTCACATGTGGAGGAAGCCAGAGTACCCGGAGAGAACCACCGTGCATCAACGAGCAATTGTCAGCTCTTCAACATTCTAACTCTGTTCAAGCTCCGTTCAAGCAGGGTTACAGCAGTTGAAGACATGTGCACCATCGACGTGCAGTATGCCTTAGTACACGGCGTAATCGTGCCCCCATGTAGGCAACCGGGATAAAGTGCCTTGCCCAAAGACATAACGCGGGTCATCCCAGAGGGGGGTCAAATTCGGGACCTCTAGCATAGAAGTCCAACAGTTTCCTACTGAGCCACCGCACTCCCATATAAAAATCTCCACATAAAATTCAGGCATTTTAAGACGAAAAGGGGCAGAACTCAGAGAAAAAAAAGTCCAATCAAAACTATAATTGCGTGTGCACAGGTTCCCATGGTAGTCACCATTCATGCCAAGTTTCATAGGAATCAACCCATAAACATCTGAGAAATTCTCTGGACAAAATTCTAGGCAATTCAGGCATTCTAAAATAAAAAGGGGCATAAGTCTGGTAAACAAGAAAAATGTTACTAAGGTAATACATGCCCCCCCTCCCCCCCCCCCCCCCCCCCTTGTGACTTTCACCTTGCAGATGCGGCAGAAACTAGTGCACGCAACACACCTTCTGACTGTCCTTAACATTTGTAAAAAGTTTAACAATTGTACTATGTGACCTTGACCTTACGGACCCCTGCTGTGGTGTGTGACACATCCACCCGTTGTCCTTTATAATTGAGCGATGTTAGATGATTGTGGCCCTAATAGTTTTGGAGTTATGCTTGAGACACGATTTGTGACCCTGAACATATGAAGATCAATTGTGACCTCCACCTTGCAGATGCGGAGGAAACTATTATATGCGGCACACCTTCTGACTGTCCTTAACATTTGTAAAAAGTTTAACAATTGTACTATGATTCGTTTTTGTGTTATGGCTGAGACACGAATATTGACCGATTTTTAGTGTGACCTTGAAATGTGACCTTGACCTTGAATGTACGAACACGGCTATGGTGTGTGACACATCCTCCCATGGTCCATTATAATTGTGTGAAGTTTGATGACTGTGGCCGTACCCGTTTTCGAGTTATTGACACACACACACACACACACAGTCTTGTCTACCCTAAATACCGAGGTACCCCATTGTTTGTCCTTTGTGTGGACTAACGGTTTCTACCTCGTTTTGCTGGTACAGTTCTGGGAAAACAACCAAGGTAAAGGGTTTCTTTTGTCTTTTGTACCTCGGTAAGGTGAAACACGCAAACTCTTTTGTCTACTTACCTCATCCAATCGGTAAGACAAACCCACACACACATGGATGGACACACACACACTTTAATCACTATATTTCACCCGACTTAAGGTCTGATCGAAGCTATAATTGCAGGTGCACAGGTTTCCATGGTGGTGAACATTAATAGCAGGTGCACAGGTTTCCATGGTGGTGAACATTAATACGAAGTTTCGAGCAGATTGGTCCATAAACGTCGGAGAAAATCTCCAGACAAAATTATGTCTAAGGACGGACGGATGGACAGATAGACAGATGGACAAGGTGATTCCTGTATACCTCCCACAACTCGTTGCGGGGGGTATAATAAATAAACAAATAAATTTAAAGTCTGCAGCTTATTGAGTCTAAAATCATTTTCAACAGACAGGGTTATATCATGACGGTCGTGGTCACAAATTGAGAGTTTATCAGAGGAGACAGTAATCTTGTGTATTTGAGGTTGGCACTCTCCTGTACAGTTGAACCCTATTAAATTAACCCTTTACCTAGCATGAAAGGCAGATGGCACTTGCAAACAAAATTCTTGAAAAACAAAATTTTTTAATTTTTTGCATCAAAAACCTAGATTATGAGCCCTCATTGCAAGGAACTAAATGAGTTTGTTCCAATGAGAGGCCATAAGCTGTGTTTCAAGATTAAAAATGAAGAAAAAAAGAAGAAAATTGAATGGAAATTTTTGTGAATAGCGCTGGCCATCACATTAAGTAAAGGGTTGATATAAGCTTTGTGACAGAAATATATGCAACTAGCGGGTGAATACCCGGCATTGCACGGGAGAAGATGGTTATATCAATATACCCTCAGATATGATCGGTGCAGCCGTTTTCAAAATAGTCTGTATATATAGGTCAAGGTCACCCCACACGGGCACCCCAATAAAGTCAAAATGATCGATAAGTCAATGTACCCGCACATATGAGATTTTAGCCCGACCATCCCAGCGGTTTTTGAAATAAAAGGTCAAGGTCACCAATTTCAAGGTCAAGGTCACCCCGCACGACCCCGATGGGTTAATATACCTGCACATATGAAATTTTAGCCCGATCGGCCCAGTCGTTTTCAAAATAAAAGGTCATGGTCATCAATTTCAAGGTAAAGGTCACCCCACACGGGCATGGCACCCATCTCATGTTACTCGCAGGGACGAATTACCCTTGTGTAAAAAATTTGAGATCGATCGGTCGAGAAACGTAGGAGTTCACCCGGAACAAAGATAGATAGAGAGAGAGATAGATAGATAGAGACATACAGACATTCGCATTTATATATTAGACTAGCGGGTGTTACCCGGCGTTGTACGGGAGATGATGGTTATATCAATTTACCCTCAGATATGATCGGCTCAGCCATTTTTCGAAATAGGTCAAGGTCACCAATTTCAAGGTCAAGGTCACCCTGCACGGGCACCCCGATAAAGTCAAAATGATCGATGGGTCAATGTACCCGCACATATGAAATTTTAGCCCGATCGGCCCAGCCGGTTTCGAAATAAACGGTCAAGGTCACCAATTTCAAGGTCAAGGTCACCCCGCACAGGCACCCCGATAAAGTCAAAATGATCGATGGGTCAATATACTTGCACATATGAAATTTTAGCCCAATCGGCCCGGCCGTTTTCAAAATAAAAGGTCAAGGTCATCAATTTCAAGGTCAAGATCACCCCGCAGGGGCTCAGCACCCATCCCATGTTACTTGCAGGGACGAATTACCCCCGTGTAGAAAATTTGAGATCGATCGGTCGAGAAACGGAGGAGTTTACCCAGAACAAAGATAGATAGAGAGAGAGAGAGAGAGAGAGAGAGAGAGAGAGAGAGAGAGAGAGAGAGAGAGAGAGAGAGAGAGAGAGAGATAGATAGATAGATAGATAGATAGATAGATAGATAGATAGATAGATAGATAGATAGATAGAGGCATACAGACATTCGCATTTATATATTAGACTAGCGGGTGTTACCCGGCATTGCACGGGAGAAGATGGTTAAATCAATATACCCTCAGATATGATTGGCTCAGCCGTTTTCAAAATAGAAGGTCAAGATCAACAATTTCAAGGTCAAGGTCACCCAGCACAGGCACCCCAATAAAGTCAAAATGATCGATGGGTCAATATACCTCAAATGAAATTTTAGACCGATTGGCCCAGCCGTTTTCGAAATAGGTCAAGGTCACCAATTTCAAGGTCAAGGTCACCCCACACTGGCACCCCCGGTAAAGTCAAAATGATCGATGGGTCAATCTACACGCACATATGAAATTTTAGCCTGATCGGCTCAGCCATTTTTAAAATAAAAGGTCATGGTCATCAAGGTCAAGGTCACCCTGCACGGGCACGGCACCCACCCCACGTTACTTGCAGGGACGAATTACCCTCGTGTACAAAATTTGAGCTCGATCGGTCGAGAAATGGAGGAGTTCACCCGGAACAAAGATTACAGGAATCTTCATTCAACCAAAGTATGATTAACTCTTTATCTAACATGACTAGTACACATTTGTAAAAAAAACATTTCTTGAATAACTGAAAATGTTATTTTTTTGCTTAAAAAACACAGCTCAAGACCCCTCAGTGGAATGAGCTCAATACCATCACCTATGTTTTTGAGGCAAATATTGAAAAAACAATGTAATTTTGAACAATAATTTTTGTGAATTGCACTGGATGTATAAAATCATTATGTAAGGAAAAGGGTTAATTCCTGGCAGTCTGGCAAAAAAATTTAGTAGCTAATCCATAACATAGTATCCAGAAGGTGATTCAGTATTGACATCCGTTATCTTTATATGCTTTTACTAACTAATGTTACAAACCTGAAGACACAATAAGCAAATTTATAGCTAACACATGGACCACTGAATAGTCCATGAAGTGGTCCATCACTGTGAATATGGTCCATCACTGTGAATTCATACATCAAATTAATTCTCAAGTTTCTTCTTGGCTAGTACATAATCTATAGACTGATGTCCATTCAACAAGTGGCTGAGCTCCTGAACAAATCCCCCATGAACTTACTAAGTTTCTCAGCTTTGTTGAAACAGATCAGGTGGACTATAAGCTTACACACTGTATTTGAATTTGAAGTACTTTTCTTGTCGTGTATACAAATTTATGAATCAGCACAATACTTTGCACACAGAAATAGGGATGTCATCTATACCCAATGCACAATTAATGGGTCAAATTTGTACTTTAGTGTGAATGGAGTGGCGCAAGAACTAATTTAAAGTTTAGGGTAACTGTGACTTTGACCCCAGAATGAATAGGGTTCTTCCTCCTACCATGTCCGACCAACACATCAAGTATCAGCAAAGGAAATGGTTATTTATGAAACAAAAACAAAGATATCTTCAGACAGTGATGGAACAAAAACCAAACTTCAAATTTGTTGATGGGCTAATGTTAACATATTTTAGGCAAAACTTCTTGATTATGAAATTTGACTAATCTCCAAATATCACGCACATATTATACATAAAAAGAAGGTTGTGGATCCAAAGTAATAAATATCTACAACTAAACTGGTAGCGTTCCAGTGATTCTTAAAAGTCTATTACTCAATTTTGGTGATAACTGGAAGTAGGTTCTATAATAAAAGAGTCAATGACACTGTAGCTCAACTTGATAAACTTGAACTTGGTAACTGAAATGGCAAAATTGAAGATCGCTGGCTCCAATGTTATTTGGTGAAATTTAAACATAACAGCATTGTGTGTGCACAACGTCAAGAGTAATCCAAGCATTTTTAAATGCAAACTGTAAGGCTGGCTAAAGGAAGAATGTTGATACACAAATGCAGTAAGTTCAGAGGTTATTGTAAACGGCAACTTTTTTCACAGAAAAGAATGCTAATCAATAGCTCTTATCAGGAGGTCCAGCCTAATGAGCACACCAAGTTCAAAAACAATCCTAAGATAAATGTGCCCTGTAGGCCATATCAAATAAGAATGTTGATGCACAAATGCAATAAATTCAAAGATTGTTGCTAACAGCAACAGTTTTTGATGGAAATGAAAAGAAAATCAAGACCTATCTTTGTCACCCCCGCATAAGCATACACAGTTTCAAAACAACCTGATAATGAATGTGCCCTCTGAGGCATGCCAAATGAAGATGTTAATGCACAAATGCAATAAGTTTGAAGGTCATTGCTTGTGGCAATGTTTTTTTGTTTTTTTTATGGAAATTCATAAATATACCCTGCAGAGAGTGCAAAAGGGATAAGTTGCTGCACAAATGCAGTAAGTTCAAAGGCTGGTGATAAGGACAATAATTTTTTTTAAGTTCAAAGGTCATTGACAGCGGCGAGAATTTTTGATGGAAATGGAAGAAAATCAATTGCTCCCATCCAGAGGTCATCCCAAACAAGCATGCCAGGTTTCAAAGCAATCCAATAAAAATATGAATGTGCCCTGTAGAGTGTGCCAAAGAGAAATATTGTGGTCTGACTAAACTAAGTTCTAAGAACGTTGCCAGCAGCAACATTTTTTGACAGAAATGAAGAAAATCGATAGCTCCCATCTAGAGGTCACCCTAAACAAGCATGCTAAGTTTCAAATCAATCTGATCTTAAATGTGCCCTGTAGGGTGTGCCAAAGGGAAATATTGAGGTTTGACTAAACTAAGTTCTAAGAATGTTGTCAGCGGCAACTTTTTTTTACGGAAATAGAAGAAAATCGATAGCTCGCATCTAGAGGTCACCTCAAACAAGCATACCAAGTTTCAAAGTAATCCAGTCAAAAATGTGCACTGCAGAGAGTGCCAAAGGGAAATATTGATGCATAACTGCACTAAGTTCATCGAAGGTCATTGCCAGCGGTAACATTTTTTGATGGAAATCGAAGTAAATCGATAGCACCCATCTAGAGGTAACTCCAAACAAGCATACCAAGTTTCAAACCAATCTGATCATAAATGTGCCCTGTAGGGTGAGCCAAAGGAATATATTGATGCCTGACTAAACCAATTTCAATGGTTGTTGTCAGTGGCAACATTTTTTGACGGAAATGGAAGAAAGAGGATAGCTCCCATCCATAGGTCATCCCAAACAGGCACACCAGGTTTCAAAGCGATCCGATCATAAATGTGCACTGCAGGGAGTGCCAACGGGAAACATTGATGCATAACTGCATTAGGTTCATTGAAGGCTATTGACAGCGGCAACATTTTTTGATGGAAATCAAAAATCAATATCACCCAACTAGAGGTAACCCCCCAAACAAGCATATCAAGTTTCAAACCTATCTGATCATAAAGGTACCCTGTAGAGCATGTCAAAGGAATATATTGATTCCTGACTTAACTGAGTTCAAAGGTCATTGGAGAAAATCGATAGCTCCTCTCTGGAGGTCACCCCAAACAAGCATACAAGGTTTCAATGCAATCCGATCATAAATGTTCCCTGTAGGGTGTGCCAAAGGGAAATATTGAGATCTGACTAAACTAAGTTCAAAGGTCATTGTCAGCTAGAAGAAAATCGATAGCTCCCATCTAGAAGTCACCCCAAACAAGCACACCAAGCTTCAAAGCGATCCAGTCAAAAATGTGCACTGCAGGGTGTGCCAAAGGGAAATATTGATGCAAAACTACACTAAGTTCATTGAAGGTCATTGCCAGCGGCAACATTTTTCGACAGAAATTGAAGAAAATCGATAGCTCCCATCTAGAGGTTACCCCAAACAAGCATACCAAGTTTCAAACCGATCTGATCATAAATGTGGCCCACTGGGCGTGCCAAAGGAATATGTTGATGCCTGACTAAAGTGAGTTCAAAGGTTGTTGACAGTGGAGAGATTTTTTGATGGAAATGGAAGAAAATCAACAGCTCCCATCTAGAGTTCACCCCAAACAAGTATGCCAGGTTTCAAAGCAATCCGATCATAAATGTGCCCTACAGGGAGTGCCAAAGGGAAATATTGAGGTCTGACTTAACTAAGTTCACGAACGTTGCCAGCAGCAACATTTTTGACGGAAATGGAAGAAAATCGATAGCTCCCATCTACAGGTCACCCCAAATAAGCATACCAAGTTTCAAAGCGATCTGATCATAAATGCAACTTGTGCGGTGTGCCAAAGGAAATTGTGGACGTACATACGTACGTATGTATGCCCGCCAATATGGACGTTCGTACGTCGACGGCCGAGAAGTGATGACAATTTGTCAAGTTGAGCTAAAAATGCGTAGAATATGTTTTTCTAAGAAATTTCCAGATTTTTGCGATATTTTGGGAGAATCACGATATATGTCAACAAAGGATTTCAAAACATTATACCATGTTGTTATCATTACATGATGTGTTTGGCAGGAGTCATATTGCAACCATTTTCAAAGTGAAAAAAGCATTGGAGTAAAGGTGTTTGTAGTCGTGTTATGTGCCTACATTTGCATTGAGTAAGAAATCGTTGTGTTCAAAAATAGGCAACAAAGAAACAAAAACATGTTTTCCTGAAGTTGCAAAAGTTACTAAAATTCCACTGCAAATTCATTTTGACATCCCCTCAACACCCCCACACTTGGGTGCATTGGACATTTGTCTCCATTTTGGTATAAAAAACAATACACCTGGTGCTTTAAATAATTTCTCAACAGCATTTCAATATAAGGGTTGATTTTTTATTGCATTATGTGGATATGTCCATAAGATAACAAAGGACTTGACCTTTGACACCAAGGTTTTAAAATGAATAGGGTTCTTTCACCCAGAATGTCTAACCTACATGTCTTCAAAGATATCTTTAATTATGAAACAGAAAACAATTTTAATTTTAAAGTCTTTGTGACCCTGACCTTCAGCACAAATCCAAAATATACTGAGTCAAAAAAGAAAGAATAATAGAAACCAATGTGAAAAAATAGCATAAAGAACGAAATCTAATAGTTCTAATGTTGCATGTTTGTGGACAAGAAGTCATGCAAAGAGGTTAATGACATGTTGTTGTTGTCCACCCAAACGTATACAATTTTGCTACAGATTTCAAAATAGCATGTGCTACCCGAAAATGTCAAATTTAATGGGTGACCAACAATTTTCTTTGTGTTATGTTGTGCTAGAGAGCCTGGGTTAATGAGAAAACATGCTAGTTTTTGTCTTTCGACATTTTAAAAAATGCCAAGGTTAACCGAAAATCAGAGGTTGCATGCCATTGGTATGCATGAGGCTGGGATACATCCAGATGAGCTCGCTGCTGAGTTCGGAGTCACTGTGGCCACTATTTACCGCCTTATTGGAAAGTATAGAACCACTGGATCTACTGCCAACCGACCGCGTTCAGGTCGACCAAGAGTTATGACCCCTGCACAAGACTGACACATCAGGACGTCTCACTTGCAGGATCGCTTCATTCCGTCGACGAGGACAGCAACAATATTACTCCTGGTAGAACAATAGAATCAGTGCACAAACTGTCCACAACAGACTCGCTGAACACGGCATCCGAAGTAAGCATCCATAGCAGGGACCAATCCTTACCCAACATCATCATACGGTCAGAATGGAATGGGTACGTCAGCGTGTTCACTGGACTCAGCAGCCTTGGAGCAGATCTTTTTAGTGATGAATCACGATTTTCTACGGCACGCTGATGGTAGGGCAAGTGTGTATCGCGGACGAGGAGAACGGTTTTCTGATGCTTGCGTGCGGGAATGTGACTGTTTCGGCAGGGTGGTGTAATGGTTTGGGCAGGAATTTCCTTGCACCATCGAACACAGTTGATCTTCATCGATGGTAATCTATATGGACAGCGATATATGGACGAAATTCTTAACGCTGTTGTTGTCCCATTGTTCAACGATAACGTCGGATTGCAGTCATTCCAGAAAGACAATGCCTGATGTCATGTGGCGCGTATCTGTCGTGACTTTCTTGAGGAGCAAAGCATAGAACTTCTTCCCTGGCCCCCATTTTCACCAGTTTCACCAGTTTTGTCACCAATCAAGCATCTTTGGGATCAATTGGACCGTTGGTTATGACTTCATGATCTTCAAATGTTAGGCAATTTACGTAATGTTCCAAGGCAGGAGTGGAACTCAATACCACAGGGTGACATCCAGAGACTTATCAGGTCCATGCACTGTTGCTGTCTTGCCATCCAAGAGGCAAATAAATGGTGGACATACAAGCTATTGACTGCACGTGTGAACTTTTCATTTCACCCTGAATTGCGATGTCCTGACAAGACGCTGGCAACAGTAAGAACGTGAAATTATGCAAATTCATACAGCTAGACTCGAAAGATGAATTTTCAATAATTTGGTTGGGATTAAATTCGATAATACTAAAAAATTGCTCCTCAAAGTTTATTATACTTTCTTTTTTGACTCAGTATGGATTCTGTTCTCCCATCATGCATGCCTAATCAACATATCAAGTTTGGTTACAATCTGTCAATCAGATTTTAAATAGAGAGCATAAACAACCTTCAATAGATGGACAAATATGCACATTTAATGACAATCCCCCACCTCACTCATCCTAGAAATTACTGCTTTGAGGGATAAAAGAAAATTATGAAACAATTCCTTCTCTTTGAAATTCATCTGCCACATTGAACAAGCACTGCCACATTTGTGGGATTTGTGTAAGGTATTTGCACATGCAATGCAATACTTGTAGGGTTTGTACAAGTTATTTGTTTCTGAAATAATCCTTCAGATAAAAATGCCTTTCACTGCAAGGTTTCTTTTATGGACTACAACCAGACATGAGACAAGTAAAAACATGAACAGAAACACATTATTCCAAAGATGCTGATGTTCACGAAAAACTAATCCATAAGTTTACTGCTTAGTGCAGCCTGATGCGATGTGTGAAAGAGTCCATATGAACTTCAAAACATCATCACCAGGAACTATCGGTTCTTTTGCTAGCTGATATTTTTTTTCTGTTTTATATTGTAAAGAAAGTCTTTTAAGTATCACACATTATTTCAATGGGGTAAAAAATCAATATGAAAGACATTGTCTCATGGTGAGCACACAATTTTCTATTGAGCTGACAAGCTGATGAAACCAAAATTGGCTTTATTTAATAAGAACATTTGTAGCCACATAAAATTAAAACATCCATCTGGTAATAAGAAAAATATCATGTGGTTTACTTTATTGACACCTAAGCCTTGCAAACCTGACTGCTATGTTTTTAGACAATTGAAAGCTGTACAGTTGTAACAGATTTGACTTCAACTTTGAAAGAAATTTATTTATCTATCTATCTGTGTTTGTCACTTCCAGAATCTATGGCTATATCATGACCACACATGAGTAGGAAGTCATGTTGTGCCAATTGTTCATACAGTACAAGTCAAAATAAGTTGTAGGATAACCACTATGAACTATGTATCTTTCTCTTCCTACACTGATAGGACAAGAAGCTGACATCATTTACTGGAAAGCTCTCACTGAGAGCTTTCCAGAAAATGATGTCAGATTCTGATCTTATCAGTGCAGGAGCAGCAGTATACTTAGTTTTTTGTAGTGTTGAAACGATTACCTATTTTTCAAAGTCGACTAGTCGACGGGAGTAATCGATTCAAAATCGTCTAGTTGGCTTTTCTGTTGAAAACATAATTGTCTCAGTAAATTAGGTGTTAAGAGACTGCTACATGTAAGTTAATAACCCTTTCATTTAATGACTCGTTTGACAGGTGTTTGATGAAGTTTCCATGTCAAAGTCATGAACGTGAACGTAGCTGTTCTCTTTTTCGTATTTTGAGTTTTTTAAAATGTCATGCATATTATAGCTTTAACCATTCAGTAAAACAATTAGGATACCTGGGAAGTGCGTGCCTCCTATTCCTCTGTTTGTACAGTGGAAAAAGTACCCAATGATGTTAAAACAGAAGTTTCGTGAATTTGTAAAATGTCTGAAGTGTGCCGCCATTCGACCAGTGCAATTAATTAAAAACTCCCGGATCAAATTTTGTGACTGACAGTTTCCTCACCTTCATATCCGGTCTTCGCCAGCTCGCACCCAAACAAAATCAGTGCTTGTAATGCTGCTGAAATCTAAGTTGTAACATTATCGGCATCAACAACCGACAATGATTGCAATGATATCCACTTCTCAATACAATTTAAAATAGGTCCACCAGGAAGCAGAAACGTCTGATGTTTGTAATCATTAACCCCCACTATTGGCATTTTACGACTTCATCTTTGAGTTTCCCTGACTAGTCGACTGGCAGATTTCCGAGTCGATTTTTCCGAAAATCGAATCAACTTCGACTCATCGTTTCAACACTAGTTTTCTGTGGTTATGCTACAGCTTATTTTGACTTGCACTGTACCTATGCTGCCAACTTAAGAGGACTTCCAACCTAGGTATTGGTAACCAGATCCCTGTTTCAAGTTCAGCAGAAGTTGTTCGCCACAGTGAACAAACATTTCTCCACTTCCTGGGGTTCCCAATGGGAAAACATTTTTAGATAACATCACAATGTGGGAAGAGTGGAATTATACCTAACCACCTGGGGTGCAGAGTGGAGTACTTTTTCAGAAAAGAAACAGAGTTAATGACTGGGTGGAACCTACACACAGTGAGCATTACTGGGGTAAAAGTTGTATTATGCTGGTGATACAGTGGAACCCTGTTAACTGAATAATCACCTTGTTAGTGAAAAATATTTATTTAACAAGAGTATTCAATTAACATGAAACTAATTATTTTCCTGTAGGGATTCCTCTGCCCTCTTTGGGAAAGGGTTCACGGGCCATGCAATTGGGAAAATTTGCATCATGGAGGCTCCAATTGGGAATTTGTTTGGGTGAAGAAACATCTACACAAAGAATAAGAAATGTTACCTTCATATTGAATTGAGAACATTAATACAGAAGCTTCTACATGTATAGTACATGTCATAAGTTTTATAACAAACAGCCTCATGAAATCAGTCTATTATCTCTTATTAAAAGAACTTTTCTTATACTGTAAAATAATAAAGATATTTATGCATGTTGGGCTTTGCAGTTGTTTCTAGGTAAGTCTGTGGCTTTGCAGTTGTGTCTAGGCAAGACTTGGCTGCCTATATAGACAGCCAAGACTTGCATAGAAACAACTGACAAAGTTCTTTGGATGTAACTCGCAAATGTATCTAAAAACTGTGTGTCTGGGAAAGTCTTGGCTGCCTATATAGGCATGAGGCAGAAATTAGCCCCTTCCCCCCTGACCTACATTAAACCTTTGAGGTTTTTTGTCTGAAATAATTGCTGAGCAAATGTATTTTGTGACACCTGCAATATCATTCAGTTTTAGACAGTTACAAATTTGTGACAGTAAAAGAAAATCAATATATTCTATATCCACTTACCTATCTGTAGGACATCTTTTACAGCTTTAGCTTTGTACAAATGTTCACCTTTTTGAAATTCTTCAGCATTTCCATTTGCTAAACATGAATACAATCTGAAAAAGATCAAAGAATGTACTCACTCAATACAACAAGAAAATAGCATCACACAGCAAAGCAAATCCCCCAATCAACAATGAACAAAGACATAAGCAAAAGTGTAATAAACTATATATAAACATTATTGAATCTGATAATTACAGTTCAAGTGATCACACAATCATTAAAATTTCCTATAAAATGAAAAACAAGGGCAATAATTCTAAAAATAAAAACAAGGGCAATAATTCTATCAACACAGTTTTCATATTTGTCCAAGACAATGTCAATAATAAGCAGCATGCCAAAAGTTATTGAAATCTGATAATTAGTTTTCAAGTTATCACATGAATGTCAACATAAAAAAATAAAGTAAAATGGAGTGGGCAAAGGGCAATAACTCTATCAATTTTCAACAAATCAATGTGATTTCCACTCTAATTCAAAACACTGTTAATTTTAAGCAGCATATAAACATTTATTAATTTCTGGATTTTATATATATACTTTTCAGGTAAACACATAAACATTAAGGCTTCTGGTAACATTGAACAAAAAAGGGGAAATAACTCTCTCAATTTTCAAGATGTCATCATCATCGTTTAACTTGTCCAAGACATTATTAATACGTAGCATGAAATCAAACTTTATTGAAATCGAATGCTTGCAGTTCAAGTTATTGCATAAACAATGAAATTTCAAGGAAATACAACAAACAAAGGGTAATAACGCTCTCAGTTTTTGAGAAATCTCTGTGGGCTTTGAACTTGTCCAAGACAATGTTAAAAAAGAGTAGTCTATCAAATTTTATTAAAACCCGACGTTTTGTAATCATAGTACTGTAATGGGGACTTAAGATTCATGTGCGAATCAGAATGCACTTCACAAGGAAAACAATGATAATCAATTTTGATTCTTGTAGAAAACTCACTTGATTCTTGTTACAGATTCTAAAACTGTCTCTAAAGTCCTGATATTTTTTTTTTTTGCTGCCTCATAATAAGGTAACAGCATTTTCACTTGGTAGTGGTGTCATGTGATGTCTTGGCTGCCTATATAGCTAGCCAAGACTTCACTAGAAACCACAGTGAAGGTACTGTAACTATCATCAGTAAGACCATTCTCCACACCCCCCCCCACCCCCACCCCCCCCCCCCCCCCCACCCCTTAAAAGCCTGCATGTTGGAACATGCTATACATGTAAGACAAGAAAACTCACCAAACTTGGAACTTGGTCATTTTGGGTTAAACAACTTTAATAAATATACAAATATGAAGTTTGTTGTTACTAAGAATATTTACTGGTTGCACTGACAAGGGTACAACACTACTGTCTAATTCTAAATTACTTTACAACTGAAAATTGATCGCTGCAGGATGAATTTGCAAGAATCAAAACTGATACTCACAAACCATGACAAATTTTAAGGCATATATGCTGCTTCATATTAACATTGTCTTGGGTGAGGTGGAAGTTGAAAACTGAGAAAGTTAATTCCCATTGCCCTTTGGGTATTCCGTTTTACTTTGATTTTTCATAAAATTGTCTTGGATGAGGTAGAAGTTGAAAGTTGAGAAAGTTATTGCCCATTGGCCTTTGGGTATTCTGTTTTACTTTGATTTTTCATATTTATGTGATATCTGGAAAAGTAATCATCAGATTTCAAGAACATTTGGAATGCAGCTTCATATTAACATTGTCTCTAGAAGTTTGAAAACCATGATCTGTTGAAAATTGATATCATTACGCTCCATAAAGAAGATCTTCTGTTTCTCAGGCCATTTTTTGTCAAATTACATGGGGGTTGGTGTTTTTAGGCTTTCCCAAACCCAGTTTGGGAAAGACTCTTGTTGTTATTCTTTTTCAAAATTTTTCTTCTCTATTTTTATTTTTTTTTTTTCCTCCCTGAATTTTGTCTGTTGAACTGCTCAAAAACAAGCTGTACGATTTTGACCAAATTTGGCATACTTATGTAATGTCATAAAATCTAGTGAAATGCGCTATCGTCATATCTGTGAAAATGTGTATTTTCAAAATATTCTGCCAAAACGTTCAAAATTTCACCATTTCTCAAATGTCTCAAAATTGTTTACAGTTATTTAGCTCAAATTTTCCACACATTCAGAGCATAATATGATACACAACATTTCAACATTAACCCCCACTGGCTAAAAATAAAATGAATATAGATTTTTTTCTTCAAAATTGACCAACTTCAAGGGCAAATTTCTCTAATTGCAAGGTTGTTGCAACAATTATTTTGGTATGATAGATGCAACAATGATTGCAGAAGAAAGTTACTGTTTACTTTTTAATCTCAGATTTAACCCTCAAGCACAATGAGCAATGAGGGCGAGATTAAGAGTACCATTTGAAAATGCCAAAATTAGCCAACTTTGGTTGCTTTTTCTATCATTTTGGAAATGGTTAATTTCAAACATTTTTCATGTACGTATTCACAATTGACTACCGAGCATATTTTCTGTTGTAAGCTTGGTTGTAAAGTTTAACCCTATCCCATTCTGGCTGCATAAAAGTGGGTACCGTCAAAAAAAACTCAAATTTTTTCAGAATTTGGTAAGTTTAGGTGGCGATTTACTCCATTTTTAATTGCTTGAGCTTTGAATGTTTTCTATAGCTGCATGCAGCAGTCAAAGTATGACAAATTTTGTTCTATATGTTATTATTAAAAGTTTAACCCTTGGCAGATTTGAGACTTCCCATAAGGGTACTGTCGGAATAATTGTTATTTTCGCCAACGTTTACATGCACTTTCTCAGCACTGGAGCCATATTGTCTCAAAACGTTTTCCATGAGAGGATTGGGCCTTCATCCAAGAACAATTTTGCTGTTATATATTTTATTCAAAGTTTTAACCTTCACCCAGTTTTCGGGCCTTGAATTTGAGTGCCCTAAAATTCTTCATAAAATTGGCTAATTTGGAGCTCACTTTTCTTCCATTTTTGAAAGGAATATCGAATGAATGATCGCGATCAAAATTGGATGTTCTCATCTAGACATTATTTGGAGTCATCCTACCAAGTTACAATGAAATCCCCTCATAAATATGGCCTGTAGACTGTGCTAAAGGTTTTTGGGCTTCGGGCACCTTTAGCCGTCACAGCTGCCCAATCATGTCCAAAAGGGAACGTTCTCATCTAGACATTATATGAAGTTAACCTACCAAGTTACAATGAAATCCCTTCATAAATATGACCTGTAGACTGTGCTAAAGGTTTTTCGGGCTTTGGGCTCGGGCAGCCATCATGGCTGAATGATCACAACCATAGGGGACAATCTCATCTGGGCATCATCTGGAGTGATCCTAAGAAGTTACAATGAAATCCCTTCATAAATAGACCTGTAGACTGTGCTCAAGGTTTTCGGGCTTCGGGCCCCTGTAGACGTCACAGCTGCCCAATCACGTCCAAAAGGGAACTTTCTCATCTAGACACTGTATGAAGTCAACCCACCAAGTTACAATGAAATTCCTCAATAAATATGACCTGTAGACTGTGCTAAAGGTTTTCGGGTTTTGGGCTCGGGCTGTCGTCATGGTTGGCAGATCATGCTCAAATGGGGAAATTCTCATCTAGACATCATAAGGAGTCATCCTACCAAGTTACAATGAAATCCCTCCACATTAAACATGACCTGCAGACTGTGCTAAAAGTTTTTGGGTTTCGGGCTTGGGCAGCCATCACAGTTGATAGATCATGCCCAAACGGGGACGTTCTCATCTAGGCATTATACAGAGGCATCCTACCAAGTTACAATGAAATCCCTTCATAAATACGACCTGTAGACTGTGCTAATGGTTTTTGGGCTCGGGCAGCTATACCGGTTGCCCGATCGCGACCAAAAGGGGACGTTCTCATCTAGACATGACCCCAAACGTGCATATGAAATTTCGTGACGATCAGACAAGAACTGCGGGGTGTAGCCCGTTCTAAAGGAAAATGTGAACAGACGTCACAGACTTACAGACTAACAGACTCACAGACGAACAGACTTCCGCACACGTGATGGCAATAGCTTATCTTAACTATGTCAAGTTAAGCTAAAAATGATTTACATGTTCGTATTTACAATTGCCTACCGAGCATATTTGCTGTTGTAAGTTTGGTTGTAAAGTTTAACCCTATGCTTGTTCTGTTTGCAAAAAGATAGGTGCAGTCCAAAAAAACTCTCGTTTTTCAGAATTTGGTAAGTTTATGTGACGATTTACTCCATTCCTAATTGATTGAGCGCTGAACGTTTTCTATGGCTGTATGCAGCAGTCATAGTATGACAACTTTTGTTTTATATGTCATTATTAAAAATTTAACCGTTGGCAGATTCGAGACTGCCCATATGGGTACGGTCGGAATAATTGATATTTTCATAAAATCACTGGATATTGATAAGCGTGCAGTGGTAGTTTGGAATAGAAGTCCGAAAATGCTTTCAAAATTCGGATTCACAGTTCAATTCCAAGAATATTTTCTGTTATAAGGTTGCTGTAAAGTTTAATGCAATCCCTGTCTGAGATGCATAAAGATAGGTGACGTCGAAAAAAACTCTCATTTTTTCAGAATTTCGTAGGTTTAAGTGACAATTTACTCCATTCCTAATTCATTGAGCGCTGAATGTTTTCTATGCCTGCATGTAGCAAGCATAGCATGACAACTTCTGTTTTATAAGTTATTATCAAAAGTTTAACCCTTGGCATATTTAGGAGTTCCCATGTGGGTATAGACGGAATAACTGTTATTTTCGTAAAATCAATCCCTGAATACAGTACAGTCGCCATGGGCAGTCACTTTTCCACATGTCCACAGTGGTTGTGGAAAACCGTGGGCAAATTACCTTTCATCTGCCCACAGAAATTCTGTGGACAGAGATTTTTCTAGACCGTGGGCATGCTACCTACTTGCCCACGGAATTAATAACTAACACGGCAATTCCCGTGGAGTCCACATGATCTAACTTTTTATTACACTGCTATAATATTTATGTTACGTAATTTTTCTACACGATAGGAATAAGAAAAAAAAATCTGTTAACATCGGAACGATTTCAAAATATCAGACTAGTTTCTGTTCTCCCCTGTCACGACAAATTCCTGGGATAATCCAACTGACGAAAATGCAGAAACTAAAAAGCTTGTGGACCATGTGATATTTATCTACTCATCTGTTTGCCATTTGTTAACCCTTTACCTAATGCTAAGAGTAGACGTCACTCGTGAAAAAAATTCTTGTACAACTAAACATTTTCATTTTTTGCTTCCAAAACATAGGTGATGACCCCTCATTGGAATGAGCGTGACACACTCGTTTGAATGAGGGGTCATAACCTATGTTTTGGAAGCAAAAAAATGACTATATTAAATAGACTGAATGGCGATTTTCGTGTATACCGCTGGCCGGTTTTAGCCGTTATGTTAGGTAAAGGGTTAAATAAAAAAGGAGGGATATTTCCACCAATTATGAATTTATCGTCACCAAATAAAGCCTCTCCAGCTCCCCTCACGGCGTCATTTTTCTCTTCCGCTTCCGCAAAGTTCCAGTTCGTTTTCTAGACAGCTACCGGTTGTCTTCGAAATTCGAATCAATAAAATAATTTCAGAAAAACAAAAACATGTTTTGTCTTGGGATTTGTATCAGTCCCCCTTCCCCTAAGTGACTGTTGTGCTCCGACTCAAAACGGCCTCCAATCTGAATGAAATCATGTAGGCAATGGCGGATCTAGGATTTTTAACAGCGTGGTAGAGATTGGGAAGGGATTGGTGGGGTTTCCGGAGAAAATTTAAAATTTTTTCAAAAGATTTCCATGCACCCGAGACAACGAAAATGGATTATATATCCACAATGTGCAACGCATCGCTATGAAAAAATAGGGTGAACGCCGAGAGCGCCTTTGATGGGAAGTTTACCCAATCATTTATACCCATGTTGCCTCTTCTACCCCAAGCATTGGTTACCGGGTCATAATCCACCAGTAAAGCAGGGCAATGAACAAGCACTGCTTCACTTCCCGGGATCCCCACGTGGGTCGGTTCATTACAGGTGGGGGAAGCATCTCTCGAGTATTCGCTTATCAATACCCTGATGTTGGTTTTTAAGTTTTTAACCCTACCCCCGTCGATATTAATAAAAGTTAGCCCCAGTGGTCTGCGTTGAAAGGGCAAGACATGGTGGGTGTCTGTGACAATAAAAGTTTTCAAAGAGATGAACAGTGACGTGGCGTCAGACAAGACAGATCCATGTCTCATGAACACAAGTCGTTCGAAGTTTTTAATCCTTTCAAATGCTGCCGTATACAGTATACACATGCCATAACTTCTGTAAAACTACTTCAGAAGGATTACAGCAGGTCATAAATCATAAACACAAGAGCACCATTAATTGCTGATCAAAATATGTCAATCAAGTTAATTAATTTAATCATTGATGACGACTTTCATATTGCACTTTTTAGTGAATAATTCCGAAGTAATTTATCGATGTGGCCAGGTTAAAAAAACGAAATTAATTTAACGATGCAATTTTATTGTACGCTGAACTATCAGAATTACTCCGAAATTATGCGACTTTCATATTGCACTTTTTAGTGAAGAATTCCGAAATTATTTATCGATAGGGCCAGGTTAAAAAAACGATATTAATTTGACGATGCATTTTTATTGTACGCTGAACTATCAGAATTACTTCGAAATTATCCACTAAAAAGTGTGACTTTCATATTGTACTTTTTAGTGAAGAATTCCGAAATTATTTATCGATAAGGCCAGGTTAAAAAAAACGATATTAATTTGATGATGCATTTTTATTGTACGCTGAACTATCAGAATTACTCCGAAATTATCCACTAAAAAGTGCGACTTTCATATTGCACTTTTTAGTGAAAAATTCTGAAGTAATTTATCGATAGGGTCAGGTAAAAAAAAAAACGAAATTAATTTGACAATACATTTTTATTGTACGCTGAACTATCAGAATTACTCCGAAATTGTCCACTAAAAAGTGCAACTTTCATATTGCACTTTTTAGTGAATAATTCCGAAGTAATTTATCGATAGGGTCAGGTTAAAAAAAACGAAGTTAATTTGCCGATGCATTTTTATAGGCGTATTTGGTCATTCTTGTCTGATAAACACTAATTTGCCCGAATAATTTTTTACATTATTATCAGAACCTGAAAAAGATTCAAGGCCTGGGGGTGCTGTCATGATTAGCCTCTTTCTGCATAAATATATAACATTAAACACAAATAAATAAATAAATAAATAAATAAATAAATAAATAAATAAATGGGCTTCAGTACTTTCCCCGAGCTGATGTTCCTTTGTCAAAATATTTTCAGGCCGAAAATTCTAGAAGCCGAATGTTCCCCTTCCCGCCCGAGCTAAGAGTTGTCAACGAAAGCGAACGAATTGTTCAACAGTCGATCAAAAATCAGATTTGGTTTAACAGAAAGATCATACCAATACATAATTGCATATCAGCGATATTCCCAGGTGCACTCTTTTATTTTCAACTATTTTTTTTCGTTTTGTACACATTTTTTTCAAAGAACTCGTTCGCAATCGACATGGGTTTGTCACTGTATGTCTTGTTTTCACAGTGTGGGTTGTGCTATTCACTTTTCAGGTTGAGAAAATGTGACGTAATTTTGACAAGTTATCAATTTTTTTTCCTTTTTGTAAATACAAAAATGCCCATATACCTGTGCTTGCAAACTGAAATGATAAAGAAATAAATATTTTTAAACAGAGTCCTATTCTATCAAGACGTATTAAAAATTACTTCCAGCTTCATTTCTGTGGGCACACGTGTTTCGGATTAATTATGTGGACACTGCCGTCCGGCATTATCATCGTTCAGTAATCTTTTCCACAGAAGTCCACAGGCTTTTGCCCACAGAACTACATGCCCACAGAAGAAAACCAGTGGGCGCCCACTGTGGATATGTGGAAAAGTGACCGTTCACGGCGAGTGTACTGTATATTGGTAAACATGCAGTGGCCTTTCGGTGGTGCTACATGAAGCCGCAAATAGTTAAGGTTGAAAAGTTCATCAAATAGACAGATATAATGCCCAACTCATCCGGTGACAGGTAAATAATGAATGGAAAAGTTGTTGAATTGAGAATAAAGTAGGGACGAATCGTGCCCTTGGTTTCCACCTGATCCACGGTATTTCCACGTGGTCTCGGCACTTGACAAAGATACTAAACTGTCAGGCAGGGACAGTAGAAAACATTCTGAGAATTCAAAGTTTCTACTTTGCATGGTCGGGACATCATTGGCGTATATCCGACATTGTATCTGTTCAAACAAGGAGTCCGGTTTAACTGGTAGAGTGCCAGACCAATTGTAGTGCGAGAGTTTGTTCACGTGGATTTGTCTTATTGCAATTTATTGGAGAATCCCTGTGAACACTCTGCAATGGATTGCAACAGGACGACTCCATATGGACAAAATGTTTTCTTGTTTCAAATGAGTCTGAAACAAATCCAGAGAACATGAAGACTTTTAGTTGTGGTACCAATACCTTCCAGTGAGGCCCAAATATGGGCTTCTAGCACCCAATCAATAGACAAAACGACATAACTTGTACTTCTGATGTATTATTATATTATTGTCAACTATTATTATGTTATTTGTTATACTGTACACTTGACCTTAAAGGTGTAAAAGTGCAATAAACTGAATTGAATTGAATTGTTCAATTTGAATGTCAAATTAGCCAGATGACGGCTTTTTCACCACCGGGTCGAATTGTCAGTTTCTGCCGGGACGGTATAAATAAGCAGTTTAACTCAAACCTTTCTGTCCCATATGAATGTGCGAATATTTAAAGCTGAACAGTTCATCAAATAGACAGATATAACGCCTAACTCAGCCGGTGACAGGTAAATAAATGAAAGTGTCAATGACACTGTAGCTCAACTTGTCAAGACAAAGACATGTACATGTATAGTATGTGACACAGCAATGACAAACATCTAGGTAATGACCTGATAACAAAGGTACATATAAAGTATTGTAACGGTCTGTACATAAATACTGAGCGTTGCCTGTAACAAATGTATAGGTAAAGTATTGTAAAGGTGGGTGACAGTCAGATGCTGAACTAGAAAAAATCTTTGAGTCCCAGAGTGGGTCTGACTGAACCCCAAAATATTTGTTCTCATAGCACAGTGATTACAAAGGCACCCCAAAACACACTCGTTCCTGTCCCAAGGTGAAAACAAAAGTACTCAAGAAGTTTTGTGAAGATCAGTTCATAAATACGAGCTGTATAGAACTTGTGACAAAAACTGATTGGACCTAATTTCGGTACAAAATGGCCACTGGCAGCCATCTTGAATTTTGGACCGTACCCAGAAACACTCATTCTCATCCCAAGGAGATAACAAAGGTACCCAAGAAGTTTTGTGAAGATCGGTTCATAAATACAGCCTCTACCCTGAGCCGTATTGACATGTGTGCTTACATTGTGTAAGTTGCACTGAATAAATCAAAGTTCATCTAATTTGCATAATTTCTGCACGAAAAAAAACCCCTTACAATATGTGATGTATTCCATGTTACTAAACATTCATACAAAAATTTATTAAAATCAGAACTTTCATACAGAGGTTCTATACAAAAGACTGATTGCACTAATTTTGGTACAAAATGGCTGCTGGTGGCCATCTTGAATTTCGGACCGCACCCAAAAACACTCGCTCTCATCCCACGGTGATAACAAAGGTACCCAAGAAGTTTCGTAAAGATTGGTTCATAAATATGGCCTCTAGTCTGAGGTGTATAGAAGTTGTGTACAAAAAACTGATTAGACCTAATTTCGGTACAAAATGGCCACTGGCAGCCATCTTGAATTTTAGACCGCACCCAGAAACACTCGTTCTCGTCCCAAGGTGATAACAAAGGTACCCAAGACATTTCGTGAAGATCAGTTCATAAATACAGACTCTAGTCTGAGCCGTATTGACATGTGTACTTACTGTGTGTAAGTCGCACTGAAAAAATCAAAATTCATCTAATTTGCATAATTTCTGCACGAGAAAAAAAACCGTATTATATGTGATGCATCCCATGGTACTAAACATTCACACAAAAAAATTATTCAAATCAGGGCTTTCATATGGAAGTTCTGTGCAAAAATCTGATTGCACCTAATTTTGTACAAAATGGCTGCCATCGGCCATCTTGAATTTCGGACCAGACCCAAAAACACTCGTTCTCGTCCCACGGTGATACCAAAGGTACCCAAGAAGTTTCGTAAAGATCGGTTCATAAATACGGCCTCTAGCCCGAGCCGTATTGGCATTTGCACTTACAGTGCTGAAAGTAACCCCAAAAAACATCAAAATTAGTCTAATTTGCACAATTTATGTACGAGAAAAAAACCCGTATTATATGTGATGTATCCCATGGTACTAAACATTCATACAAAAAATTATTCAAATCAGAGCTTTCATATGGAAGTTCTGTACAAAAAACAGATTTCTGCATCGTCGGTACAAAATGGCAGCTGGCAGCCATCTTGAATTTCGGACCGCACCCAAAAACACTCGTTCTCGTCCCACGGTCATAACAAAGGTACCCAAGAAGTTTCGTAAAGATCGGTTCATAAATACGGCCTTTAGCCCGAGCCATAGCAGCTTGGCACTTACAGCTCTGAAAGTAACACTAAATAAATCAAAGTCAGTCTAATTTGCATAATTTACGCACGAGAAAAAAACCCGTATTATATGTGATGTATCCCATGGTACTAAACATTTATACAAAACTTTATTCAAATCAGAACTTTCATACAGAAGTTCTGTACAAAAAACTGATTTTTGCATCATCGGTACAAAATGGCCACTGGCAGCCATCTTGAATTTCGGACCACACCTAAAAACACTCGTTCCCGTCCCAGGGTCATAACAAAGGTACACAAGAAGTTTCGTAAAGATCGGTTCATAAATACGACCTCTAGCCCGAGCCATAGCCAATTGTTGACGTACGGACAGACGGACAGATGGACGGACGGATGGACGGACAGACGGACGACGGGCCATGACAATAGCTCAAATTTGACTTCGTCAAAGTTGAGCTAAAAATGGAAAAGTCGTTGAATTGAGAATAAAGTAGGGACGAATCGTGCCCTCGGTTTCCACCTGATCCACGCTATGTCCACGCGGTCTCTGCACTTGACAAAGATACTAAACTGTCGGGCAGGGACAGTAGAAAACATTCTGAGAATTTCAAGTTGCTGCCTTGCATGGTCGGGACATAATTAACGTATATCCGACATTGTATCTGTTCAATTTGAATGTCAAATTAGCCAGATGACGGCTTTTTCGTCACCGGGCCGAGTTGTCAGTTTCTGCCGGGACGGTCTAAAATAAGCAGATTAACTCAAAACTTTCTGTCCCATATGAATGTGCGAATATTTAAAGCTGAACAGTTCATCAAATAGACAGAAATAATGCCAAACTCGACCGGTGATAGGTAAATAGTGAATGGAAATGGCATTGCATTAGGAATAGAGTAGGGACGAAGCGTCCCCGCGGTTTCCACGCGATCCACGTTGTTCCCACGCAGTCACGCCACTCGACAAAGATACTGTCCTGTCGAGCAGGGTTAGTAGAACAACTTCTGAAGATTTCATGTATCTGCCTTCACTGGTCTGGACGCAGTGGGCGTATGAGCGACACTGCTGTCTGTTCAATTTTAATGTCAAATTAGCCAAATTACCACCTTTTCGCCATTAACCCATGCGCAATTTCTGTCCACTTCTCATTTTTGGCAATTATCTAACTGTTATCCAAGGACAATTTTGCTGTTATATGTTTTATTCCAAGTTTTAACCCTCACCCAGTTGTCCGACCATGAATTGGAGTACCCTCAACTTAAACATGTTCATTCAAATACCAAGATTCAAGATTAGTCCATGTCTCTTTTCAGACACTCAGTCTGTAATTGATATTCACACATAAGGAGCATAATATAATACACTAAAATCACTACACAAATATTTCAAAATTAACCCCCTATTGGCCACAAATGATATGAATATATCATTTTATCTTCAAGATTTACTAACTTCAAGGGCAAATTACTCATAATTGCGAGGTTGTTGTAACAATTATTTTTGTATGCATAGATGCAACAATGCTTGCAGAAGAATGTTACTGTTTAGTTTTTAATCTCATCTTTAACCCTCAAGCAAGTGAGGGTAAGAGTACCATCCGAAAATGCAAAAATTAGCTAACTGTGGTTGCATCTTCCTGTCATTTTGGAAAGGGTTAATTCTAAATACTTTGTTCTGCTATAGGTAGAGATGCCTAATGAACAAATCTAAGTTATGCTTTGGGGCTTAACACAGCATAAGCTTTGGCCATGTAAAGAATAGTACTGTCAGAAAAAAATTTATTTTCAGTGAATTTTGCGAACATCTGTACTCATTTCCTCTAATTGCAAGGTTGTTGTAATAATTATTTTGGTATGGATAGATGCAACAATGATTGTAGAAGAAAGTTACTGTTTACTTTTTAATCTCAAGATTTAACCCCCAAGCAAAATGAGGGCGTGAATAAGACAACCGTGAGAGAATGCCAAAATTAGCCAACTTTGGATGCTTTTTGTTTATCATTTTGGAAATGGTTAATTTCAAACACTTTGCTTTGCTCTTTGTAGTCTGCATTTTCACATTGGAAAGTTGGGAAAGCCTGTAATTAGTCCAACAAATTACAATTCTCTAGTTTATTTTTTTTTTCCTCCTCGAATTTTGTGTGTTGAACTGCTCCAAACCAAGCTGTACGATTTTAACCAAATTTGGCATACTTAAGTAATGTCATAAAATCTAGTGAAATGTGGTATCGTCATGTCTGTGAAAACGCGTATTTTCAAAATATTCTGCCAAAACCGTCAAAATTTCACCATTTTTCAAATGTCTCAAAATTGTTTACAGTTATTTAGCTCAAATTTTCCACACATTTAGAGCATAATTTCATACACAACAAACACCACTCAAAACTTTCAACTTTAACCCCCATTGGCCAAAACTGACATGAATATAGATTTTTTCGTCAAAATTGACCAACTTCAAGAGCAAATTTCTCCAATTACAAGGTTGTTGTATCAATTATTTTGGTATGGATAGATGCAACAATGACTGCGAAAGAAAGTTACTGTTTACTATTTAATCTCAGATTTAACCTTCAAGCACAATGAGGGCTGGAATAAGAGTACCGTTTGAAAATGCCAAAATTAGCCAACTTTGTTTGCTTTTTCTATAACTTTGGAAAGGGTTAATTTCAAACACTTTTCAAGTACATATTCACAATTGACTACCAAACATATTTGCTGTTGTAAGTTTGGTTCTAAAGTTTAACCCTATCCCATTCTGGATGCATAAAAGTAGGTGCCATCAAAAAAAATCCAATTTTTGCAGAATTTGGTTAGTTTAGGTGACGATTTACTCCATTTTTAATTGATTGAGCTCTGAATGTTTTCCATAGCTGCATGCAGCAGTCACAGTATGACAAATTTTGTTCTATATGTTATTATTAAAAGTTTAACCCTTGGCAGATTTGAGACTTCCTATAAGGGTACTGTCGGAATAATTGTTATTTTCATCAAAATTTACATGCAATTTCTCAGCACTGGAGCCATATTTTCACAAAACGATTCCCGTGAGAAGATAGGGCATTCATCCAAGAACAATTTTGCTGTTACATGTTTTATTCCAAGTTTTAACCCTCTCCCTGTAGTCGTGCCTTGACTTGGAGTACCCTCAACTTGTACATGTTCATTGAAATACCAAGATTCAAGATTCCGCCACATCTCTTATCAGACACTCAGCCTGTGGTTGATCTTCACACATTTAGAGCATAATATGATACACTAAAATTACCATGAAAATATTTTGAAATTAACCCCTATTGGCCACAAATGATAGTAATATAGAATTTTATCTTTGAGACTGACTAACTTCAAGCACTAATTTCTCTAATTGCAATGTTGTTGTAACAATTATTTTTGTATGCATAGATGCAACAATGCTTGCAGAAGAAAGTTACTGTTTAGTTTTTAATCTCATCTTTAACCCTCAGGCACACTGAGGGTAAGATTTCCATTCATAAATGCTAAAACTAGCTAACTTCGGTTACATTTTACTGTCATTTTGGAAAGGGTTAATTTTAGATACTTTGTTTTGCTATAGGCGGAGAAGCTTAATGAACAAATCTGCTGCTGTAAGTTATGCTTTGGGGCTTAACCCAGCAAATGGTTTGGCCACATAAAGAATAGTATTGGCTGACAAAAATTGATTTTCAATGAATTTTGCAAACATCTGTACTCATTTCCTCTAATTGCAAGGTTGTTTTAGCAATTATTTTGGTATGGATAGATGTAACAATGATTGCAGAAGAAAGTTACTGTTTACTTTTTAATCTCAAGATTTAACCCCCAAGCAAAATGAGGGCGTGAATAAGAGAAATGTGAGAGAATTCCAAAAAATAGCCAACTTTGGATGCTTTTTGTCTATCATTTTGGAAATGGATAATTTCAAGTACATTGCTTTGCTATATGTAGTCTGCATTTTCACATTGGAAAGTTGGGAAAGCCCAAAATTTGTCGAACAAATTACAATTCTCTAGTTTTATTTTATTTTTGGAATTATTTCTTTGCCATCAAAATTTTATGTTCTTTTTAAGCTTGCTTTAGTTATAAAAAGAGAGCAAGTGTCGGCCAAAAGGACCATGCAGATTTTTTACTTTTTTAGGCTTTATACAATGCTGCATATAATCCCATCATTGGCGGACTGGTGTAACTTTTTATCAAATTTGATCTTTCAAATGTTTTCAGGAATCGCATGCATTACCATATTCATAACATCTGATTAATTTATTGGTGTTTAAGGTCACATATTTGTGCACAATGTCTAATTGTGATCACAACATGGAGATAACGCAAAGTTTAGTCAATCATTTATACCCAATACCCACATTGCCCATTTTAGAGGACTTCCACCCCAGGCACTGGTAACGGAGTCCTATTTTATGAGTAAAACAGAGCTTCTTTACCACAGTAAACAAGCACTGCTTGACACTTCCCAAGGTTCTCATGGGAGATCAATAGTCGGTAGTAGTTTAATGAATAATGTTATTATTAAAAAGTGTGTCATGGACCTTAATTAACTAAAATAAGCAAGTATTTGATGCCTACAATAAATGCGCTTGACGGAGGCCTAAAAAAAATATATGTTTGTTTCCTCTAACCCAACCGACCGTATTTCAAACCGCCGAGTCTAAGCATTTTATTGAAATCACAAAAAAAAGAGAGTTTTCCATGTTAAGAATGGAAGAGGGTTTGTGATAACTGTCAGAAGACAGAATTTATTTTATTGTCCTTCATAATTGTTTAGAGAAGAGATTAGCAAGCATATTCCAGTCCCAGTCAGCTTTAGGGCAATCGGAAAACTGTCCGCAGTTAATTGAAAACACATGGCTCCAATCTCAGCCAATGGCTTTCGTGCTTGAAAGGAAATTTTGCGATTTGAGATAAAGGATTGCAGGCAGCTTCTTTTTCCAACTTGGAATCTATTGGGAGAGGCTGGGTAACAGGTCCCACAATTCGTGGCATGATATTTCTGTTTTTTCTTTCTCCTTGTCCATTCCTCCTTTTTCGTGTGTCGCGATTCCCCTTTCTCGTTTTTAGTTTCGATTAGTTCGTATTTCCGCGTGTTTGTTTGCTGATTTTATTTCAGCTTTCCAAACGGCTAATTCTGAGGATTCTGAATCTCACCACAAGATTCTTTAATGTTTTCCCCATTACCCACAGTGTTAAACAAGAGGCCCCAGGGGGGCCTGAGGGTGCTCACCTGACATGGTAGCCTAAATATCAACCCAGAGAATTGATTTCAACAAGTTGCATCTGCTCCTCCTAAGAAAAGCTTATACCAAATATCCAAAGATTCTGACCAGTGGATCTAAAAAAAAAAGAAGATTTTTAAAGAATATTCCTCATATTGAACTAAGTTATAATTCGGGCTCCCAGAGGGAGCCCATATATGAACCCAGGGACTTGGCTTTAACAAACTTGAATCTCACCCCCATAAGGATGCTGCACACCAAATATCAAAACATACCGACTGCTGGATCTGAAGAAGATTTTTAAAGAAAATTCCTCATTTTGAACTAAGTTACAATTCGAGCTCCCACAGTGAGTCCAAATATGGACCTAGGGACATGGCTTGAACAAACTTGAATCTCACCCCCCTAAGGATGCTGCATACCAAATATCAAAACATTCCGACTGCTGGATCTGAAGAAGAAGATTTTTAAAGAAAATTCCTCATTTTGAACTAAGTTATCATTCGAGCTCCCACAGTGAGCCCCAATATGGACCTAGGGTCATGGCTTGAACAAACTTGAATCTCACCCCCCTAAGGATGCTGCATACCAAATATCAAAACATTCTGACTGCTGGATCTGAAGAAGATTTTTAAAGAAAATTCCACATTTTGAACTAAGTTATAATTCGGACTACCACAGTGAGACCAAATATGAACCCAGGGACTTGGCTTGAACAAACTTGAATCTCACCCCCCTAAGCATGGTGCATACCCAATATCAAAAGATTCTGCCTGCTGGGTCTTGAGAAGATTTTCAGAGAAATTTGCCTGAAATGCACTAAGTTCAAATTTGGGCTCCTATACTGAGCCCAAATATAAACCCAGGGAGCCGATTTGAACAAACTTGAATCAGATCCACCCCAACAATGTTGCATACCAAACATCAAAAGATTCTGCCTGCTGGATCTGGAGAAGAAGATTTTTTTTAAGAAATTTGCCTGAAATGCACTAAGTTCGAATTCGGGCTTCTATAGTGAGCCCAAATATGAATCCAGGAGGCCGATTTGAATAAACTTGAATCAGATCCACCCCACAATGTTGCATACCAAATATCAAAAGATTCTGCCTGGTGGATCTGGAGAAGAAGATTTTTGAAGAAATTTGCCTGAAATGCACTAAGTTCGAATTCGAGCTTCTATAGTGAGCCCAAATATGAATCTAAGGAGCTGATTTGACCAAACTTGAATCAGATCCACCCCACAATGTGGCATACCAAATATCAAAAGATCCTGCCTGCTGGATCTGGAGAAGAAGATTTTTTAAGAAATTTGCCTGAAATGCACTAAGTTCGAATTCAGGCTTCTTTAGTGAACCCAAATATGAATCCAGAGAGCCGATTTGAACAAACTTGAATCAGATCCACCCCACAATGTTGCATACCAAATATCAAAAGATTCTGCCTGCTGGATCTGGAGAAGAAGATTTTTAAGAAATTTGCCTGAAATGCACTAAGTTCGAATTCGAGCTTCTATAGTGAGCCCAAATATGAATCCAGGGGGCCAATTTGAACAAACGTGAATCAGATCCACCCCACAATGTGGCATACCAAATATCAAAAGATTCTGCCTGCTGGATCTGGAGAAGAAGATTTTTTAAGAAATTTCCCTGAAATGCACTAAGTTCGAAATCAGGCTCCTATACTGAGCCCAAATATGAACCCAGGGGGCCGATTTGAACAAATTTGAATCAGATCCACCCTACAATGTTGCATACCAAATATCAAAAGATTCTGCCTGCTGGATCTGGAGAAGAAGATTTTTTAATGTTTTTCCCATTGCCTACAGTGTTAAAAAGTGCTGACTCAGCACTTTTTCAAAGTCTTGAAAAAAGTACCTTGTGATCAAACAGATAGGGTTTTTTTTAACCATTCTATTCTACTGGATAAAAGTAAGCTTTATACAAAATAAGAATTCTCTGTGCCGTGTAGTTTTGGAGATATGGCAGTTTTAAGGTTTTTCCTATTTTTAGCTCCCGAGGTTCCCACGGGGCAATGAGAAAATTTTTTTTTGCATCAATCAACTACTTATGACCTATTATCATCTCATATCAAATCTGGTTCAAATCGACCTCATAGTTCTGAAAATAGAAATTTTAGGCGTGGCCAAAATTTTTCCCATCCCGTAACGAAGACAAATAATGCCCAACAAACTTCTCTTGAACAAACTTGATTCTAAACCTCAAAAGGACTCTGTATACCACATATCGAGTCTCTACTACTGGTGGTTCATTAGAAGATTTTCAAAAAATTTGGCCATTTTTTCCCCACCCCTCTGCTCAATATGAGCTGAAACCTAATTTGCATAAAAATCAAAATGTCCCTATATAACCACTGTTTACATGAAATTGAATTAAAATGTGGCCAGTGGTTTAGGAGAAAGAGGCTCAAACACCACCTTCACGCAGGACGAAGGACGGACAGACGACGGACGAAGAGTGATAAGAAAAGCTCACCCTGACTTTCAGTTAGGTGAGCTAAAAATGCTGACTCAGCACTTTTTCAAAGTCCCGAAAAAATACCCTATGATAAAACCGATAGCAATTTTTTTCTGCCGATCCATTCTTTTGGTCCTAAGGAAGCTTCACACCAAATAAATATTCTCAGTGCAGTGCAGTTTTGGAGATATGGGCGTTTTAATTTTTTTCTATTTTTAGCTCCTGCAGTTTCCATGGGGCGACGGGAAAATTTTTTTTGGCATAAATTAACTATTTATGTCTCAATGAAACCTCACATCAAATTTGGTTCAAATCAGCCTCTCAGTTTGGAAAATAGAAATTTTGGGCGGGGAAAAATTCTTGCCCCTCCCATAACAATGGCAAATATAGCCCCTAGAACGTCTCTTGAACAAATCTGAGTCTACACCTGAACGGAAGCCGCATACCTAATATCAAGTCTCTGCTACTGCTGGTTCATGAGAAGAAGATTTTTTTAAGATTTAGGCTCACTTTTTGGGCGTCGCCCTACCAAGGAGCGGGCCAACTTGATTTGAACAAACTTGAATTGACATATGATAGGGAACATGCACAGCAAATTTTGTTGAATTTGGTCCAGCAGTTCGTGAGAAGTTGATAATGTAAAGTTAACGACGGACGATGGACGGGCGATGGACGGAAAGAGGTCAGTAAAGCTCCCCTTGAGCTTCGCTCAGGTGAGCTAAAAAGAAAACAAAAGAACAAGAGGGTCTAAATAGCTAGTAATCACTCACCTGGCAGAACAGAAGATGAAACTGTGATTTCTATGGCAACTATAAGTCACAATTGTGGCCATGTTTGCAACCTGATAAACATTGCATGAGGATCGTTGGTAGAGGGTGTCCCAGTCATCAATCATGAGAAGTTTCAAAACATTTGGCCTTGTAGTTTCAGAGAAGATTTTTCCAAATTGACTAATCAGAATCAAAGAATGCCACTGGCAGCCATGTTTTTCATCCAACAGCAACAAAATGAGAAACAGTTGTAGAGAACCTCCCATAGACCATTCCTGCCAAGGTTGGTTCACATCGGCTGAGCGATTCCAAAGAAGATGAAAATGTGATTTCCCATTAGGTTTCTATAGTAACTAATTGCAGCCTTGTTTGTAACCCGATCAACATTAAATGAGGATCGTTGGTAGAGGGGGTCCCAGTCATCAAGCATGTGAAGTTTCAAAACATTTGGCCTTGTGGTTAGAAGATTTTTGAAAATCCACCAATCAGAATCAAATAATGCCCCTGGCGGTCATGTTTCCATCCGATGGGAACAAAATGAGGATTTTTTGTACAGTACCTCCAATAGACCATTCCTGCCAAGTTTGGTTCACATCGACTCAGTAGTTCCAGAAAAGAAAATGAAAATGTGATTTCCCATTAGAGTTCCTACAGTAACTATAAGCCCCAACTGTCGCCATGTTTGTACCCTGATCAACATTAAATACGGATCGTTGATGGAGGGTGTCCCAGTCATCAAGCATGTGACGTTTCAAAACATTTGGACTTGTAGTTTGAGAGAAGATTGTTCAAAATTGACTAATCAGAATCAAAGAATGCCTTTGGCAGCCATGTTTTTCATCAACCAGGAACAAATTGAGAAACAGTTGCAGAGAACCTCCCATAGACCATTCCCACCATGGTTGGTTCACATCGGCTCAGCAGTTCCAAAGAAGATGAAAATGTGATTTCCCATAGGGTTTCTACAGTAACAGTAAGCTGCAATTGTGGCCATGTTTGCAACTCCATCAACATTAAATGAGGATCGTTGGTAGAGGTGGTCCCAGTGATTGATCAAGCAAAGTTTAAAGACATTTGGCCTTGTTGTTTCAGAGGAGAAGATTTTTTAAAATCCACCAACCAAAATCAAAGAATACCTCTGGTGGCCATGTTTTTCATCTGACGGGAACAAAATGATGATCGTTTGTAGAGGATCTCGGATAGACCATTCCTGCCAAGTTTGGTTCACACCGGCTCAGCGATTCCGAAAATCTAAAAAGTTTACAGACGATGACAGATGCCGAGTGATGGCAAAAGCTCACATGGCCTTTTAGGCCAGGGGAGATAAAAATGCAACTGATTTTTAGAATAAATCTCACAAATTGATGGCAGTTATTCTGTTGAATGCCAGTTATGGATTGTATTGCAATTTTTCAGTTTCTTAGCATGAAGTTTTTCTTAAAAAAAAACTCAATAGTTTTGACTTGATATATTGGATTCAATTCAGTTCTGCGCTCTTGCCATATTATCTGGAGACAGTTCACATTTGAGCTCTGCAAGTAAAATTCTGGCTTGAATCAAATATCAGATGGAATCAAGCAAAGGATATTGAATCAAACCTTGAATTGAATGTTGATCGAGTCTGTCAGTACCGGTAAGTTACTTACATTGGGTCTACATTTCATAACTGGTTGCGAAAACTTCTAACATCAATTAAATTAAAAAACTCTCTGGAATGAATTTACTTTTTCTGTGTTCTCATAGACAGTATTATTAACCATCTGCACACTTGTGTCAATATACCTAAAACAGTCTTTCAATTTAGAGGTGTGTCATCGCACTTGCGCACCATCGCGCACGCAATTTTGGAAAGCTCTGCACCATTAATGCCGCACCTTGGCAAAAAGCAGCACGCTATATGATCGCCTGTTTGAATGTTCAAATTACCTTAACACAAGTGGAGTTAATGCTCATCAAGCATCGATAGCAAGTGCCCATGGCCTTATGCAGTAAGATACAACTACATGGTACAGTCGCGGTGTAGGTTTCACTTTCAAAAGAAGTCCGGAATACAGCGTGCGTATCATAGACGGTCTGTCACTATCATACACACGCTGTTTTTGTAACTTTTTCACAACAGCAGAGTATTTCATAAATTGGGAAAATGGCGCTTGCGAATTAGAAATGGCCCGTGCCACACTTGGGGCACCTGCATTTTACAAAATCGAAAGACTAACCTAAAATGCAAGCAGCAAATTCTCCCATAATGCAACTGTGAAAATAACCATTTCAATTTTGTTTGACAACAGCTCAACCCTTTACCTAACATATCATTCACAAAAATCAACAATTAAATTTTAGAAATTTTTCAATTTCTGCATGCCAAACATAGCTCAAGTTCACCCCGATGTGGGGTCATAAAGTATGTTTTCGAGGCAAAAAATGGAAAATGTTTCTCGAGATATTTTGCAAGTATCATCTTCTGGTGATGTTCTTGAAGTGTTAAGCCAAAATGGGTTGAAACTAGAGAAACAGAATTTACAGCACCCAGTAAATTCAAGTCTGTGTGTAAAGGGTTAAAGAATCAGGAATAAACTATACAGAAAGAGAATTTATGGAGGCTTATTTTCAGGAGTAAAATATTTTTAAACAAATCAGAAGTGGGTTTTCGTTAACAGTATTTACAGATATTCATACTGGAATCAGAACAGTTATTTATAAGAAACCAGAAAAGGCATACATGTGACCAGCATTCAAAGGGTTCGATACTCGAATCAGAAATGGACATTTTTGGCTCTGCCCACTAATTTGAGTGATGAAATACGTTCATAAACTTTAGAAATGCATTAAGGTGTAATAAAATTAATTTCCCAGTATTTCTGAATAATACGCACTTGATGACTTTGGTGACCTCTTTCAGGCAGACCCCTAGGTGACCTCCATGACCTTGACCCATATTTTGAATTTCCATCAAGTGTCGACTCATTTGGTGTTAGTTCTAGGTCCATTCATTATACCACGATTGAGATATGAGAATGACCCACTTTCAAAAATGTTGGCTACGCCCACTTTTTTAACATAAAAATGCATGTATGGACGTCAGGAATGCTTTGCGGTTGGGGGGGGGGGGGGTCAAAAAATGTGATTTCCAGCAATTATGAAAAATGCACTTAATGACCCCTAGGTGACCTCCTTGACCCTGACCCATATTTTGAATCTCCATCAAGTGTCGACTCATTTGGTGTTGATCCCAGGTCCGTAGGTCATACCACGCTTGAGATATGGGCGTGACCCACTTTCAAAAATTTTGGCCACGCCCACTTTTTTACGTCAAAATGCATGTGTGTATGTCAGGAATACTTTATGGATCAAAAAATGTGATTTCCAGCAATTCTGAAAAAATGCACTCAATGACCCCTAGGTGTCCTCCGTGACCTTGACCCATATTTTGAGTCTACCTCAAGTGTCGACTTATTTTATGTTGGTCCCAGGTCCATACGTCATACCATGCCCGAGATATGGGCATGACCCACTTTCAAAAATTTGGCAACGCCCACTTTTTTACGTCAAAATGCATGGGTGTATGTCAGGAATACATTAGGGGTTCAAAAAATGTGATTTCCAGCAATTCTGAAAAATGCACTCAATGACCCCTAGTTGACCTCCGTGACCTTGACCTATATTTTGAACCTCTATCGAGTATCGACTCATTTGGTGTTGGTCCCAGGTCTGTAGGTCATACCACACCTGAGATATGGGTGTGACCCACTTTCAAAAATTTTGGCCACGCCCACTTTTTTACGTAAATATGCATGTGTGTATGTCAGGAATACTTTAGGGCTCAAAAAATGTGATTTCCAGCAATTCTGAAAAATGCACTCAATGACCCCTAGGTGACCTCCGTGACCTTGACCTATATTTTGAATCTCCATCAAGTGTCAACTCATTTGGTGTTGGTCCCAGGTCCATGCGTCATACCACGCCTGAGGTATGGGCGTGACCCACTTTCAAAAATTTTTTGGCCAAGCCCACTTTTTTATGTCAAAATGCATGTGTGTACGTCAGGAATACTTTAGGGGGCCAAAAAATGTGATTTCCAGCAATTCTGAAAAAATGCACTTAATGACCCCTAGGTGACCTCTGTGACCTTGACCCATATTTTGAATCTCCATCAAGTGTCGACTCATTTGGTGTTGGTCCCAGGTCCATATGTCATTCCACACCTGAGATATGGGTGTGACCCACTTTCAAAAATTTTGGCCACACCCACTTTTTTTTTACGTCACAATGCATGTGTGTACGTCAGAAATAGTTTAGGGGTCAAAAAATGTGATTTCCAGCAATTCTGAAAAATGCACTCAATGACCTCTAGTTGACCTCCGTGACCTTGACCTATATTTTGAACCTCTATCGAGTATCGACTCATTTGGTGTTGGTCCCAGGTCTGTAGGCCATACCACGCCTGAGATATGGGTGTGACCCACTTTCAAAAATTTTGGCCACGCCCACTTTTTTACGTAAATATGCATGTGTGTATGTCAGGAATACTTTAGGGGGTCAAAAAATGTGATTTCCAGCAATTCTGAAAAATGGACTCAATGACCCCTAGGTGACCTCCATGACCTTGACCTATATTTTGAATCTCCATCAAGTGTCAACTCATTTGGTGTTGGTCCCAGGTCCATGCGTCATACCACGCCTGAGGTATGGGCGTGACCCACTTTCAAAATTTTTTTGGCCACGCCCACTTTTTTATGTCAAAATGCATGTGTGTACGTCAGGAATACTTTAGGGGGTCAAAAAATGTGATTTCCAGCAATTCTGAAAAATGCACTCAATGACCCCTAGTTGACCTCCGTGACCTTGACCCCTATTTTGAACCTCCATCGGGTGTCGACTCATTTGGTGTTGGTCCCAGGTCCGTAGGTCAAACCACGCTTGAGATATGGGCGTGACCCACTTTCAAAAAATTTGGCCACGCCCACTTTTTTTACGTCAAAATGCATGTATGTATGTCAGGAATACTTTAGGGGGTCGAAAAATGTGATTTCCAGCAATTCTGAAAAATGCACTCAATGACCTCTAGTTGACCTCTGTGACCTTGACCCATATTTTGAACCTCCATCGGGTGTCGACTCATTTGGTGTTGGTCCCAGGTCCATAGGTCATACCACGCTTGTGATATGGGCGTGACCCACTTTCAAAAAATTTGGCCACGCCCACTTTTTTTACGTCAAAATGCATGTGTGTAAGTCAGGAATACTTTAGGGGGTCAAAAAATGTGATTTCCAGCAATTCTGAAAAATGCACTCAATGACCCCTAAGTGACCTCTGTGACCTTGACCCATATTTTGAATCTCCATCAAGTGTCGCCTCATTTGGTGTTGATCCCAGGTCCATGCGTTATATACCACACCTGAGATATGGGCGTGACCCACTTTCAAAATTTTGGGTCACGCCCACTTTTTTACGTCAAAATGCATGTGTGTAAGTAAGTCAGGAATACTTTAGGGAGTCAAAAAATGTGATTTCCAGCAATTCTGAAAAATGCACCCAATGACCCCTAGGTGACCTCTGTGACCTTGACCCATATTTTGAATCTCCATCAAGTGTCGACTCATTTCGTGTTGGTCCCAGGTCCATACGTTATACCACACCTGAGATATGGGTGTGACCCACTTTCAAAAATTTTGGCCACGCCCACTTTTTTTTACGTCAAAATGCATGTGTGTACATCAGGAATACTTTAGGGGGTCAAAAAATGTGATTTCCAGCAATTCTGAAAAATGCACTCAATGACCCCTAGATGACCTCCGTGACCTTGACCCATATTTTGAACGTCCATCGAGTGTCGACTCATTTGGTGTTGGTCCCAGGTCCCTAGGTCATACCACGCCTGAGATATGGGCGTGACCCACTTTCAAAACACCCCCACGGAGAACCCTAATGCCCCAGGAATCTGAAAAATATTCAGTGCCGAGAACTTGTGGCTGTCTATCAGCATGCCAAAAATCAACGAGATAGGGCAATTCGTTTTCGAGTTATCTTGCGGACAAAAAAGTGATGAGAAGACAGAAGAAGAAGAAGAAGAAGAAGAAGAAGAAGAAGAAGAAAAAGAAGAAGAAGAAGAAGAAGAAAAAGAAGAAAAAAAAGAAAAAGAAACTGTGCAAAAACAATAGTCTGTGTGTTTCACACAGACTAATAATATTATGTACATACATTCATGTCAGGTTTTATTACTTCAGTTCTTATTCCAGTATTACCTGTACATGTAATTTGAATAGAACTGCATCTACAGTGTGCATAAACAAAAAGATGCACTTGTCACAAATGCCTATATAATATTACAGCAACAGTCAATAAAAATATGATAGCATGCTGGGAAAGTTGACTGGAGGCATTTCAGAATTGCATATTCATAGAACAGTTAAATTGTATGATAACAAACTTGCAGCATTAAGGCTACTAAAGTACATGATAAATGCAATGAACGTTCAAATCTCGACTGTGATTCCAATTCCACCACAGCATGACACATACCATGAAAAAAACTCTTTTCCACAGAACACTTTTAACATTGATATCAATTTATAAAATGCATACCACAGAAACATTACTACCCAACCAAAGAGAAGTAAATATTTAATATTAGTCCTTTATCAAACAATACAAACATAAATGGTCAACACTATTTTTAAAAATTGACATAAAATTTTTATTATTTTTTCAATTTTTGCCTCAAAAGCATTGCTTATGGCTCCTCATTGGAAAAAGGTCATAAAAGGCCACAGGGCCTGAAGCGCTCACCTTGAACAGAACCCGGTATAAACCGAGTGCAAGAATAAATCTACATTAAGCAATCCATCTCATTGGGATACATTGTCAATTCTTGAGCACCTCAGGAGTGACTAAAATAGTGCAACTATCATGCCTTTTCTTCTGTTGATCATAATGTAAAAAAGTGGAGCTCCCCTATGGAGGTTCTTGATACAACCTATGTGGATTAATCTTAGTTACACACCTCTAGAGTGTACTTAATAATATGGAAAGATTCTGACTGGTGAATCTGAAGAAGATTATTGAAGAAATATTAAGCCAGGGACCCAATTTGAACAAAGTTGAATCTGACCCAAGCCCCCCCCCCCCCACCCCCCCTCCCCCTCTCCCCACATGTTGTATACCAAATAGGAAAGGATTCTGACTGGGAATCTGAGGAAGATGATTTTTAAAGAAATGTTATATTGCACTAAGTTAAAAATCAGGCTACCATGGGGAGACCAAATATTACCCCAGGGACCCAATTTGAATATATTTGAATCTGACCTCCCGAGAGATGTTGCCTACCAAATGAATTCTGGCTGGTGGATCTGAAGAAGAAGATTTTTGAAGAAATTCCCTCATATTTCACTAAGTTAAAATTCGGACTCCCATAGGGAGACCAAATATTAACCCAGGCACTCGATTTGAACCTCCTCCACCCCCCCCCCCCCCTCCTCCCTCTCCCTTATGGATGCTGTATACCAAATATCAAAAGATTCTGATCCGTGGTTCTGGAGAAGAAATTTTTTTTATATAATATTTGCAAATATGCTGACTCAGCATTTTTTCAATACCCCCTCCCCACAGAGCACCCTGACACAACTGATGGCACTTATGTACTTATGACCCAATAATACCAGATATAAAATTTCATTCAAATGGGACTATAGGTTCAAAAAATTGAAATTTTGGACAAAGGCAAAAATCTTGCCCCACCCATTTCAAAAGCAAATTATATTGTTCCACGAACATTGTTTGAACAAATTTGATTCTTCCCCTCAAAAGGAAGCTCCATACCAAATATCAAGCCATTGTACCCACTGGTTCATGAGAACATTTTTTTTAGAAATTTGGAACATTTTCCACCACCCTCTTCCTATGGAGCACGGCAACTTTATTTGAACAATCTTGAATTGACATATGATAAGGACCATGCATATCAAATTTGGTAGAAATCGGCTCAGGGATTTAGGAGAAGTCAATAAAGTACAGTTCATGCCGGCCGGCTGGACAACAGACAAAAAGTTATCATTTTAGCACCCCATGACTTTCAGTCAGGTGAGCAAAAAAAAATGAATGAGAATAGCATCTGAGATTCAATATTCTCGTATTTCCTTTGCAACAGGTTAGATTTTCTAGAGTTGAAAGAAGTGTGGACAGAGAATCGAAAATCTTTGCTTTTGTGACCCTAGTAGTGTAATCGGGCTATAATCAGTCTATCTGAACATGGAATAAACCTTTTAAAATTCATATTCAGTGTTTGTTAACCATCTGCACATGAATGTCAAAAAACTTAAAGTGGTACATGGTTCCCATTCTTGAAATGCAATTATGAATTTAACCAATTCTATCTTGTTTGACAGAGCTCAATGAGCTCTGCAAACAAGATTTCATTACTTAAATTCAAAGTTGCATTACGGAAAATTTTGCATGTTGAAATTTTAAAACTTTGACATCACATTGTAGAGGGTTAAACAAATGTTTCTTTGGGGTTTGTGCAACACAGAAAAAGAACAGAGCTAAGGCCCCACAAAGTAGATCTTCTGTTTGTCAGGCCATTTTTTGTAAAATTGCATGTGGGTGGTTGGCTTTTATTTTTGTAATTATTTTTTTGCCAACAAAAGTTCATGTTCTTGGTTTGTTTTATGTTTCAGCCTCATAATCTACACAATAGCATGGGTGGTGGTATATTTTGTCCCTCGAGTGCAAGAAGGTTTTGCAATACTAAAGCATTGCAAAACCTTGTTGTACTCAATGGACAAATTTATAAATTTTATTAACTTGGGTAAAATATCAGATATAAACCATTTAATTTTTACTTTTTTAAGTTAGTATTCGTTAAAAAAAAGAGAGCATGTGGCAGCCATAAGGACCATGAGGGAGGACCTGAGAAAAAAGATTTTTAACTTTTTTAGGTGTAAACAAAAGGTACTTCTGATAAAATTACAGAATTATTACCTATGATGGAGAAAAAAGGATCAAAACTTCACTCACCTTATGTCTTCTTCATTCTCAGGAAAACTCCAAAATGCTATCCGAAGTTGTAACAGTTCTGGAATTGGTTGAGGAAATGACTCTACAACTTCAAATGGAATGTGACACGCTATTGCTTGGGCTGTTACCTCCACAAGTGATGTTACCTTTCTCTCTGAAAAGAAAATGTTCCCATGTATGAGATAATTAAGCAAAACACTTTGCATAATGAAAGTGTCAGTGTCACTGTAGCTTAACTTGTGTTTTGTGTTTGATGAAAAGGATAATGTTCAATGTTTATGAAAGGATTATGAAATAAGACAAGAATTGTTATAATTGGGAATATGTTCATTTCTGTTCCCTGTATGCTATGTGTGTACACTGTACTAAAGAGCTGAGGGGTGGGATAATATGACCTCACAGTTAATGTATGTGGCCCTCACAGTTAACGTATATCAACGAAAGTTACCAAGTTACAGTGAAATTATTCCAAAACGAGTCATCCTATCAAGTTACAATGAAATCCCTTCATAAATATGGCCTGTAGACTGTGCTAAAGGTTTTTGGGCTTTGGGCCCCTGTAGCCATCAGTTTCCCAATTGCGTCCAAAGGGGACGTTTTCATCTAGACATTATATGAAGTCAACCTACGAAGTTGCAATGAAATCCCTTCATAAATATGACCTGTAGACTGTGCTAAAGGTTTTTGGGCTTTGGGCTGGGGCAGCCATCATGGTTGAATGATTGCAACCAAAAGGGGACATCCTCATCTGGGCATCATCTGGAGTGATCCTACGAAGTTACAATGAAATCCCTTCATAAATATGACCTGTAGACTGTGCTCAAGGTTTTTGGGCTTCGGGCCTCTGAAGCCGTCACAGTTGACCAATCACGACCAAAGGGGGATGTCATCATCTAGGCATTCTATGGAGTCAAACTAACAGGTTACAATGAAATCCTTCCATTAATGTGACCTATAGACTATGCTAAAGGTTTTGGGCTCGGGCAGCTGAATGTTCGCGACCAAAAGGGGACGTTCTCATCTAGACATTATTTGGAGTCATCTTACCAAGGTACAATGAAATCCCTTCATAAATATCACCTATAGACTGTGCAAAAGGTTTTCGGGCTTCAGGCCCCTGTAGCCGTCACAGTTGCCTAATGGTGTGCAAAAAGGGGTTGTTCTCATCTAGACATTATATGAAGTCAACCTACAAAGTTACAATGAAATTCCTTCATAAATATGACCTGAAGACTGTGCTAAAGGTTTTTGGACTTTGGGCTCGGGAAGCCATCAAGGTTGAATGATCGCAACCAAAAGGGGACATTCTCATCTGGACATCATCTGGAGTGATCCTACAAAGTTACAATGAAATCCCTTCATATATATGACCTGTAGACTGTGCTCAAGGTTTTCGGGCTTCGGACACCTGTAGCCATCACAGTTGACCAATCACGACCAAAAGGGGATGTCATCATCTAGGCATTATATGGAGTCAACCTAACAGGTTACAATGAAATCCTTCCATAAATATGACCTTTTGCCTATGATAAAGGTTTTTGGGCTCGGGCACCCATCAAGGCTGAATGATCGCGATCAAAATGGGACGTTCTCATCTAGACATTATTTGGAGTCATCCTACCAAGTTACAATAAAATCCCTTTGTAAATATGACTTGTAGACTGTGCTAAAGGTTTTCGGGCTTCAGGCCCCTGTAGCTGTCACAGTTGCCCAATCACATCCAAAAGGGGACTTTCTCATCTAGACATTATATGAAGTCAACCCACCAAGTTACAATGAAATTCCTCAATAAATATGACCAGTAGACTGTGCTAAAGGTTTTTGGGTTTTGGGCTCGGTCAGACGTCACGGTTGGCAGATCATGGCCAAATGGGGAATTTCTCATCTAGACATCATAAGGAGTCATCCTACCAAGTTACAATGAAATCCCTCCATATTAAACATGACCTGCAGACTGTGCTATATGTTTTCGGGTTTTGGGCCCGGGCAGCCATACCGGTTGACCGATCGCGACCAAAAGGGGATGTTCTCATCTAGACATGACCCCAAACCTGCATATGAAATTTCGTGATGATCAGACAAGAACTGCGGGGTGTAGCCCGTGCTAAAGGAGAATGTGAACAGACTCACAGGCTTCGGCACGCGTGATGGCAATAGCTTATCTTGACTTTGTCAAGTTAAGCTAAAAATCACTGTAAAATAGATTATGGCACTGGCAAGATCAAACTAAAGGTTCAATTAAGATGTATTCCTAATGAAAATTATTCAATTAACAGGAGTATTCTACTAACAGGAATGTGGTCACTTTTTTGTATTTTAAAGATAATTTGAGCATTTCTTCTATTATATCTTGCTAATTTACAAGATAAAATATATTAACACTTAAGCTCCCATACTGCCACGCCACAAACTGCTCTTTTATATCCGTCTGAAAAAGTTGTCCGAAGTGTATTCTTCCTTGAGAACTTTACTGGTAGGATGGATGTACGAGTTTTGACAACTTTGTTGGCTGCCTGCCCAGGCTGCTGACAATGATGTATAAACACTATTTAGACATCTGAGCTGTGTACATATATGTATGGTAGTTATTAACATAAAATGTCTTCATTGGATGTACTGAAGCCAAAGAGGTCTAAATAAGAAGGGGAATTTGATGACTTTAGGGTAATTTCTCAACATCGTGGGGGAATGGTGGCACAGTGTACTAAAGTGTACTGCACATCTATGGTGCACTTGTCTTCACCCAATGCTAACCCTGCTTGTGAGGGGTCAGGACATTGGGGAGTCTGACAGCTGACCTCCATTGCTCAGCAATTCTTTCCATTTACTCTGGCTTCCTCCACCCGTAAAACTGCCCGACACGAGGTGGCCTGGCTGTCAAAAGTGTCGTTAAATCCCAATAAATAAATAAATTTCTTGACATAACACAAGATTTTTTATTCAACCGAAGTTTACTCTATAAGGTCTATGAAACTAACAGGTCCAATTTGTACTGAAAATATGGTAAGTGGTTAACCTTCTGTACACGAATGTTGATATATCAAAATTACAAACTACAAATTCTTCCCACAATGCAATTAGTAATTTAATCAATTCAAGCTCACTAAGCTCTGTCAAAAAGATTGAACAGGTAACATTCTTAGTTTAATTACGTGAAAATTTACTTCTTGAAATTTTCTTATTTTGACATCAGTGTGCAGAGGGTCAAAAGAAACAGAAAACAAGAGACTTTTGAACAATTTTCAAAAAATATTTCTCATTTCTCTAAATGTCCTGCACTGACATTTCACCGTATGTTCTATTAGAAACTGTTGAACACCTGTGTACCTCTGACATACAATAGTTTACAAATTGCAGTCTTGGCATGACTCTGTAACACACAAATAGAATTATCCACATTATCAAATGGAAATTTCAATGAAATAAAACCACAATCAACTATGTATAATATCCTCATTGTAAGCTTTTATTTGCAAAGAAGTATCATACCTGGAAAAGTAACATATAATTAACCTCTACAAAAAGTAATGTTCACCTGAACCCATGATAAATCAAACAGTACCAGTCAAGTACTCTGGAAGCAGAATTCTATTTATATCAAACAGAGAAAGTTAATTAGCTGTCTGACTGTTGACCCTTTCCAAAAGGGTAAATATTTCTGTGAAAACAAAAATTAAAGTATTGTGAGTATAAGAGGATTTTGATTGAGACACATTTACACAGGCGAACAGAGAATTCCTGAATAAAATACTGCAATATCAAGATGAACCATGAAAACAAACAAAAATAGTCCTCTCTGTCTGCTGATACGCCGATAGAAAAAATAAACTTGAAACTAGTAATGTGGGGGCAGAGGTTTTTCAATCATATAATATTAAAGGGCTGAGAAATTATGATTTTTACTGATCGACACTTTAACACTTTACCTTATGAATCGGCCGCATCCGCTTATGTAATTTACAAATTAAGCAGTTGAAAAAAATATATTTTTCAAAAATTTCAATACTGACCCCTCAGTGGAACAAGCTCAATGTGTAAAACGCCCCCCCCCCCCCCCCTCCCCAGTAATAACACTAGTTTCCAGGTGGGAATGCAGTGACTGTGTGGTCAGAATACTGGCCACAAGGTCCATGGTTTGATCTTAATCAGCAGCAACTGCTTCAAACTGGGCAAGAAAGTGTGGACAGAATCCATCCCGTGAGGAGATTCTTTCCTTTGTGCTGGTCTATCAACACACCAAAGGACAGCCAAATTTGATTATCCACACCCGAGCTACAATAAAGTGAAATGTTCAAAGGGATGGACTGAATCCTATTTTTGGAGTCCAACAAAGGCCACAACTCTGGCAATCAAGAGCAGACAGAATTTGTTCTCTGGGAGATCTTTCCTCCCCACACACCATGCTAGTCTATAAACATACCAAATTCAAAAATTCAATTACCTTCACCAGAGTTACAAGAGGAATTGTTTATATGAAAAGATGAATGAATAGATCCCTTGACTATCATGCACCCCCCCCCCCTTCCCCTCCCATATACTGATCTTGGGGACATAATAATGAAGTCTGAATGTTTGACTATTTTTGTGAATAACACTGACCATATATGATCGTTATATTGGGTAAAAGGTTAAACAGAAAAGGAAATATGATCCATTATATCTTGACAGAGGAGACTAAGAAACGGAGACAAGATGTGCATGTAAAGGGTTACATTTCATTTAGTTTACAGCATTTGGTTCTTTAACTAAATAATTGTCTCCAAGTGTGAGACTGCTTGCAAATTCTTAATTTTTATATAAAAATATATGTATTATTCAGTGCCTAGTTGCAAGATCCTCACAAAACTCTTTTTGAAGGATTCATGACCTATTATAACAATGAAAATGACAGATTCCAATTAGAAATGGACTGAGGCAAAGAGATGCTTAACCCATTTACAAGATGAAGTCAAAATGAAAGCTGTACCTCTTATTTAGTATCGCAACATATTTTTCAATAAGAGAAGATATTGTTTATAGTTTATAAGGGTTTAACCCTTCACCCAATGCAGACGATATCAATTTATTATTTTAAGGGCTAAAAAAAATTGATGAATTTGTCCCTTGAGTGTAAGAAGGCTTTGCAATGCTTTAGCATTGCAAAGCCTTCTTGCACTCAAGGGATGAAATACACCACCACCTATGCTATTCTGTAGATTATGAGGACTAAAACTTGAACCAAGAACATGAACTTTTGATGGCTAAGAAGTAATTACTGAAATAAAAAATAAAATGAAAAACCGCTCGCCCGCATGCAATTTCACAAATAATGGCCTGAGAAACAGAAGATCTACTTTGTGTGGCCTAAATATCATTTTTTATTTTTTTTTGAAAAATTTCAACAAAACCATATCATGTGACCCCCTCATTGGAACGAGCTCAACGAGGCGATTGGTTGGGTAAAGGGTTAAGCTCATTTTTCTGCTTCCATGTTAATATCACGAGAGCAGCATGAGTATAAAGTTTAGACAGTATTTACAACTATGCTGTCCACTTTAGATGACACTCACTCCAGGTATTGTTTTTTGGGTCCTATCATACAGTAGATCCCACGTAACTGGAGATCTCTTAATAGAATAACTGTGTTAATTGAATAAAACTTCTAAACACAAGAACATTTATCATACTTTTACCTTCAATAAAAATTTGACTTGCTGACTGCAAAAAGGCTACACAGCAAACTCCTGTTAATTGAATAAAGAATGTTATATGACGAGAAATGAGTTTGATAATCATCAAATCCCCCTTGTTTATAAGCCTAATTGACCTTCATACATCCAATACAGGTATTTACACATGTATGTAATCTATTATATATATTGTGTTTGCCAGAGTTTTATGAACTCTGTCCACCAAGATATAATAGAATAAATTATCAATTTATCTCTAGAATACAGCAAAGTGACCAAAGCCCTGTTAATGGAATACTCCTGGTAGTTGAATAATTTATCGTGGCAAAGTGGCTATTCAGTTTACAGATTTCCACTGTACCAATAAAGAAGAATGTGATTAACTCCTCACCAGACAAGTATTTTTAAGATATTTTTCATCAAATCTAGTCATGGCTGCTGTAAAGCAACCATGACTAGATTTGATGGAAAATTCATCTGCATTTAATTCAAGAAATCATTTGTGGACAATTCCATTTAATTACAGGGGGAAATTCGATTAAATATGGGCAAATAATACATCTTCCAGTGGAAAGAGAAATCCTGTCTTGGGCAGAAATATCTGCCTGCAGCATTAAGGAGTTAATCCTCCATAAAAAGGGATAAGATGATACTTGAAATTGTTTTTTATTTAATTATTTAAACTAAAAATGTCAGTTTTTGCTGACCTCATTGGAACAAGCTTGTTGATTTCTTTCCAATGAGGGGTCACAAGCTATGTTTAGGATTATTTATTTGTTTATTGGGGTTTAACAACACTTTCAACAGCCAGGGTCACCTCATGTAGGACAGTTTTATGGGTGGAGGAAGCCAGAGTATCCATAGAGAATCACTGAGCAATGGTGAGCAACTGTAAGACTCCCCAAAGTACTAACTCCACACAAGCAGTGTTAGTATTGGTTGAAGACAACTGGACCATCGATGTGCAGTACGCCTTAGTACACAAAGCCTCCATGCCCCCACATGGGCAATTGGGATTAAGTGTCTTGCCCAAGGACACAATGCGGTTCCTGCAGGTGTGATTCAAACCGAAAATCTCTCTGCTTGCAGTCTGCGTCTCTACCTACTGAGCCACCGTGCTCCCTATGCATTGGATGGAAAAACAAAATTTTAATGGTGATTGTTGTGCCTCATACAGGTTGAATTTAGCCAAAACCCTAGATAAAAGGTTAACCCAGTAAACAACCTGCCCCCCCCCTCCCTCCTCCACTCCCTAGTATTCCATGCTGAGGTTACTTTGCTTATAGAGTATTGTTACAGTATGATGTGGATCAGCTGTAATCAACATGTGTGCAGTGATGTCCATGCATGTGTTTAACAGGTTATAAAAAGCATCAGCAAACTTTTAAATAATGAAGCGCTTGGTTGTACCCTATGCTTCATTAATTTTTGACAATTATTCCTATAATTAGTGTTTGTGGAAATATTGTCCATGTCCACACTTGCAAAACAATTTCTTGAATTAAAAAAATTCAATTTTTGCCTCAAATACATATAGCTTATGACCCCTTCACTGAAACCAGCCTTATGAGCTTGTACCAATGAGGGAACTTGGGAGGCAAAAATTGAACCAACTGAATTCCGTTTTTTTTTGTGAACAATGCTGGCACAGGATTCAGCTGTTAACCCTTTACCTAACATGAAAAGCAGACAACACGTGCAAACAAAATTATTGAGTAACTTATTTTTTTCATTTTTTGTCTCAAAAACATAGGTTATGACCCCTCATTTGAACGAGCTTCCAAAGAGGGGTCAAAACCCATGTTTTGGAGACAGGAAATGAAAAAAATAATAAAAATTAATTGGCGATTTTTAGCTCTGGCCGGTTTTGGCTGTTATGTTGGGTAAAGGGTTAAATGAGATAAAAGGCTAACAATTTACTACTGTACACAATATGAAAATTTGTTATTTTAATTATACTTTTCTCAAATTATTCACAAAATTTCAACAAAATCATCCATCTGAGAGGCCGACAAACATTTGAAAAATATTTTTTTTCAACTGCACAATTTGTATATTAAGTGGGGTGGAAGCATCAGATTTATTAGGTAAAGGGTTAAAAGGAGAACATTTTCCTAATGACCTACATCACAGTAATCACTGAGGTAGGTCTCTTGGCATTGAAAGTGTTAAGTTAATGTTACCTTCTGTTGCTAGTGACAGAAGCTGTATTTCATCTTTACAAAATAGTGGTACTTTCAACATTTGAGAGATGTTTCCTGTCAATAAATTGACGTGTAGATATTACTCTTGCAGCATGTTATTGAGCTGTACATCTAGTGAAGACACTCAAGATATGTTCAAGTGTTTGTCTGCTTCCACATTTAAAGTTGTTATTCAAGTAAACAAGAGAATAGCCATTTCACTATCTGACACACCCATTTTTAAACTTGTACTACCCATTTTGAGAAATGAATTTCAAATTCCATGTTTTTCTCAGCAAATAATTTGACCCTTCAAATGGACAAGCAAAATGAGAGTACTTATGTATTTTGCAGATCTATACAGTGGGGTCCCTAATCTATATATAACTGTATGACCCTGTTAATTGAATACAATGCCAAAGCACAAAACCATTTACCATACCATCATAAAAATATTATACCTGTTAATTGCAAAAAGGTTATGGAGTAAGCTTCTGTTAATTGGATAAAAATCTTGCACAATATGTTGAGAAATTACCTTGACAATCTCTGAATTCCCATTGTTTATATACCTATTTGGCCTCAGCACATCTAATGCCCCATGAGCTCTGTCAACCAAGATATAATAGAATACTTGCTCAGTCTTTTTCCAGTCATTTATCTTTGTTGATATTGAATTAATGAATATCTTATCTCCATTAAATCATACACCAATACAGCAGGCTACCAACTGTTCCATGGGACACTAATGCCCCCCCCCCCCCCCCCCCCCTTTATGATAAACTATATTTAGTGGTTAACAAAGTTCAAACTAGAGGCTCTACAGAGCTTGTAATCGCTCACCTGAAACTACATATAAAAATGTGATTTCCCATAGGCTTTCCGTGGTAACTATGAGATGCAATTGTGGCCATGTTTGCAACATTACATCAACATTACATGAGGATCATTGGTAGAAGGTGTCCCAGTCTTCAATCATGTGAAGTTTCAAAACAATTGAATCCATCAAACAGAATTATAGAAGGTCTCTGGTGGCCATATTTTCCAACCAACAGGAAGAAAAAGAGGTTCATTTGTAGAGGGCCTCCTATAGACCATTCTTGCCAAGTTTTGGTTCACGTCAGCTCAGTAGTTCCAGAGAGAAGATGAAAATGTGATTTCCCATAGGTTTTTTCTATAGTAACTATAAACCGCAATTGTAGCCATGTTTACAATACGATCAACATTAAAATGAAGAACATTGGTGGAGGGTGCCCCAGTTATCAACCATGCAAAGTTTCATAACATTTGGCCCTGTGGTTTCAGAGGAAAAGAGTTTTCAAAATTGACCAATCAGAATCAAAGAATACTTCTGGTGGCCACGTTTTTTCACCCAACAGGAATAAAATGAGTAACAGTTGTAGAGAACCTCTCATAGACAATGCCTGCCAAGTCTGGTTCACATTGGCTCAGTGCTTTCAGTGAAGATGATGAAAATGTGATTTCCTATAGGGTTTCTATAGTAACTATAAGCCACAATTGCAGCCATAATTGCAACTCGATGAAGATTAAAATGAGGATCATTGGTAGAGGGGGTTACAGTTATCAGTCACACTAAGTTTTCAAACATTTGGCCTTGTAGTTTCAAAGAAGATTTTCTTGAAAATGCACACATTTATGAATTCTGTTTCAAAAAAAAAAAATCAGTAAAAGAAGGTTAAATATTTTGAAAATTAGAATCTTCCTCAGTCAGTATTCTCTTTTAAAATAGCTTTGGATAGGTAAAGGGTTACAATCAAACACATTTTTCTCCAAATTCATCAAATCTTAAAAGATAAACAATAATTACGGTCATCTAAGCTGACATGATAAGTGAATATAAATGAAAACTTTTCAGGTGTTCCAAGCACCTGTCATCACTCAAGATTTTCTAAGTAACATGAGACTAATAATCAACATTCAGTTGCCATTGTTTACAGTTTTACAAGTCAAAATAAATTGTGTAGGAAAATCCTATAAACTATGTATCTTTCTCTTCCTACACATATAAGACCAGAAGATGACATCATTTTCTGGAAAGCTCTCACTGATAGCTTTCCAGAAAATGTCAGATTCTGATCTTGTCAGGGCAAGAGCAGCAGTTCACTTAACCCTTTACCTAACATGAAAAGCAGATGACACTTGCAAAACAATTCTTGGATAACTAATATTTTTTTATATTTGTCTCAAAAACATAGGTTATGACCCCTCATTGGAACGAGCTCGATGAGCTCGTTCCAATGAGGGGTCATAACCTATGTTTTTGAGACAAAAATGAAAAAACAATGAAAATTAATTGGCGATTTTTTAGAATAGCGCCGTCTGGTTTTGGCCGTTACGTTGGGTAAAGTGTTAATGCATTGCAGTTATGCTACAGCTTATTTTGACTTGTACTGTATACAGAATATTTTGGGGTTTTTTTTTTCCAGTTCTCAGTGGAGAAAACTGGAACCAACCCTTACCAGATTCTCAAAAACAAGTATTTTGCTGACAGTACTGATCTTCATGCAGACAGGAAAGGCATTGGGTTAAGCATTTTAATATAGCCTCTGGTGGCCACATATTTCCATCCTCTCAAAGACCATTCCTGCGAAGTTTGGTGACGTCTGCTCTGTAGTTCCAGAGAAGAAGATGAAAATGTGATTTCCCATAGGGTTTCTATAGTAACTATAAGCTTCAATTGTGGCCATGTTTACAACCCGATGAACACTAAATGAGGATCATTGGTAGAGGGGGTCCCAGTCATCACTTATGTGAAGTATCAAAACATTTGGCCTGGCAGTTTCAGAGAAGAAGATTTTTTGAAAATCTACCAATCAGAATCAAAGAATGCCTCTGGCTACCATGTTTTTCAACTCACGGGAACAAAATGAGCATCGTTTGTAGAGGACCTCCCATAGACTATCCCAGCCAGGTTTGTCTTCACGTTGCCTTGATTTTCCCAGAGAAGAAGAGGAAAAAGTGATGAGAAAAGTTCAAATGGCCTTTTAGGCCAGGTGAGCTAAAAAGGGGTCATAACTCAGACAATGAAAGTGTCAATGACACTGTAGCTCAACTTGTCAAGACATGTACATGTATAGTATGTGACACAGCAATAACAAACATCTAGGTAATGACCTGATAACAAAGGTACATATAAAGTATTGTAACGGTCTGTACATAAATACTGGCCGTAGCCTGTAACAAATGTACAGGTAAAGTATTGTAAAGGTGGGTGACAGTCAGATGCTAAACTAGAAAAGAAATCTTTGAGTCCCAGAGTGGGTCTGACTGAACCCCAAAATATTTGTTCTCATAGCACAGTGATAACAAAGGCACCCCAAAATACACTCATTCCTGTCCCAAGGTGAAAACAAAGGTACCCAAGAAGTTTCGTGAAGATCAGTTCATAAATACGAGCTGTATAAAGTTGTGACAAAAAACTGATTGGACCTAACTTCAGTACAAAATGGCCACTGGCAGCCATCTTGAATTTTGGACTGCACTCAGAAACACTCGTTCTCGTCCCAAGGTGATAACAAAGGTATCCAAGAAGTTTCATGAAGATCGGTTGATAAATACAGCCTCTAGCCCGAGCCGTATTGACATGTGCACTTACAGTGTATAAGTAGCACTAAATAAATCAAAATTCATCTAATTTGCATAATTTCTGCACGAAAAAAAACCCCGTACTATATGTGATGTATTCCATGTTACTAAACATTCATACAAAAATTTATTCAAATCAGAATTTTCATACAGAAGTTCTGTACAAAAGACTGATAGCACTAATTTTGGTACAAAATGGCTGCTGGTGGCCATCTTGAATTTTGGACCACACCCCAAAACACTCATTCTCATCCCACGGTGATAACAAAGGTACCCAAGAAGTTTCGTAAAGATCGGTTCATAAATACGGCCTCTAGCCTGAGCTGTATAGAAGTTGTGTACAAAAAACTGATTAGACCTAATTTCGGTACAAAATGGCCACTGGCAGCCATCTTGAATTTTGGACCACACTCAGAAACACTCGTTCTCGTCCCAAGGTGATAACAGAGGTACCCAAGAAGTTTCGTGAAGATCAGTTGATAAATACAGCCTCTAGCCCGAGCAGTATTGACATGTGTACTTACTGTGTGTAAGTAGCACTGAATAAATCTGAGTTAGTCTAATTTGCATAATTTATGCACGAGAAAAAAACCCGTATTATATGTGATGCATCCCATGGTACTAAATATTCATACAAAAAATTATTCAAATTAGAGCTTTCATGTGGAAGTTCTGCGCAAAAATCTGATTGCCCCTAATTTTGAACAAAATGGCTGCCAGCGGCCATCTTGAATTTCGGACCGGACCCCAAAACACTCGTTCTTGTCCCATGGTGATAGCAAAGGTACCCAAGAAGTTTCGTAAAGATCGGTTCATAAATGCAGCCTCTAGCCCGAGCCATATTGGCATTTGCACTGACAGTGCTGAAAGTAACACTAAATAAATCAAAGTTAGTCTAATTTGCATAATTTAAGCACGAGAAAAAAACCTGTATGATATGTAATGTATCTCATGGTACTAAACATCCATACAAAAAATTATTCAAATCAGAGCTTTCATATGGAAATTCTGTACAAAAAACAGATTTCTGCATCGTCGGTACAAAATGGTGGCTGGCAGCCATCTTGAATTTCGGACCACACCCCAAAACACTCGTTCTCGTCCTACAGTCATAACAAAGGTACCCAAGAAGTTTCGTAAAGACCAGTTCATAAATAGGCCTCTAGCCCGAGCCATATCCAATTGTTGACGTATGGACAGATGGACGATGAGCCATGACAAAAGCTCAAATTTGGCTTCGCCAAAGTTGAGCTAAAAATGATTGCACCACACTGAAAATCAAACCCATCTGGTACATTGTCTACAGTAAGCTATATTTCAAGTGTGATTGAAATCAAACACCTATAACTCAAGTTACCATCCAGAAATCAATATCAACATGTCTTATAAAATTTTGATTCATTTCATTCAAACTAAAGTTATTGTCCAGAAACCAATAACAACATGTCTTCTAAGTTGCAAAAGGGCCATAACTCTGCCTAAAAATATTGGACCAAGCCCACTATAAATCCCAACAAGTACTATGTGGTTATAAACCTATGTATAAAATTTTGTTTCATTTCGTTCAGTCAAGCTAAAGTTATCGTCCAGAAACCAAAAACAACTTGTCTTCTAAGTCGATAAAAGGCCATATTTCTGCCAAAATATATCGGACAAAGCCCATTATAAATCCCAACCTGTATTATGTGGTTATAAACGTATGCATGAAATTTTGTTTGATTTTGTTCAGTCAAATTAATGTTATCGTCCAGAAATCATATTCGGGACGAACATTCGCGATAACGTACAGGACAAATGTACGGATGGAATGACAAGGATAACACTTAATGTCCCCAGCCAGATTGACGGGCACATAAAAATTCCACACAAACCTCTTAGTATCAAACACATATATGACAGGTGTAGGCCTTTAAATTCCCCAAATTAACGAAAATAAACACTGTTCCAAAATATGATAGCATGCTCAAATTATGGGTTTAGTTGAATAATTTTCCGAATAAAAGTATCCAGAATTGTCCTCACAAGCACCCAATATCAAAATCGTTTTGAAAAGGATACTATCTGGGGCACAACTGCAATGAAATGGTTAGTTTTCAGTCTATATTTTCAAAATTTTCTCACTCCTTGCTGAACCACTGTGCCAAAATTATAAAACTAGAAGTTGAGTCTGTTTTATTCCAAGGCAGCAAATTGTGTCAATGTATTAGTGCACAGTTGTCTATATCATAGTTTATCTTTTGAACCTCTTAGTTTGTTTATTTATTGGGGTTTAACAACACTAACAACAACCTGGGTCACATCATGTCGGTAGAGGAAGCCAGAAACACTGCAAAGTGGCAAGCAACTACTAGACTCTCCTACTTGCTACATGAGCAGAGTTAACAGTGGTTGAAGGCAAGTGTACCATCAATGTGCAGTGAGATACCATGGCCTCAGTGCCACACATGGGTGATCTGGATTAAGCTGAATGCTCAAACCACTGAGTCAAACCATCTAAGTATATACAGTTTGGCCAATCACCCAGAGGTGGACTGGACCAGACACCCAGCACTGTACTGCTATGCTTCCATTCTTGGAAGTCTGCTAAAAGGACAGTATTTCAAACAGATTGGTCTATCGGACCTGGTCAGCGCATAGTGGACAAAAACACATTTTAAAATATGTGATGCTAAACTGGATTTGAAAACGTTAGTATGTTGATTGTTGCAAAATTGTGAGGATATGGTCCCACGATATCTCATAAACTGTCTGTCCAAAATCTAAGGAGAGTGCAGAAGAGTTCTCTAATGTTGTTATATCAAACTAATTACTTCAACACTTTCAGCATTTTAACAAATTTCACTCTAATCTGTTTACACAGGGCAGGTAACATACAACAAATTAAGCATTTATGTTGTTCCTCTCATGAAAATTATATTTGGTAACTGAAAGAAGTGACATCTGTAACTGTTTCTATATCTTGCTAAACTATGTGGCTGGGGGGGTGCACGATATTCAGATTTGAATACATGTACCAGTGTTGATATCAAAAAAAAGTATCGCGATATACTGGTATATAGAAAAAGGCGGTAAAGCAGGCACTTGGGAGAATGTTGGCTAATAATTATGGACCTGCAAATTGCCCAATTTGATCGAATCGAATATCAAATCGAATTGGAGAAAATGAATCAAACTTTGAATCGAGTCACAGTTAATGGATATGTTTCTAAAATAATACCTCCCCCCCCCCCCCCCCTTATTAAAAGACACACAGTTATGTAGAGTGCATTTTTTGCCTCACAACTTCCCATAGTATAAACTGAGATATAAACCAATATACTAGTTATTGATTGAAACTATTTGAATTGTTGACTTTGTAGCTTCGAAACTGCAGCAATAAACATTTGTAATGAACCTGGTTGATACCTCACTTTTATCACATTTTCTTGGAAAAAAAACTTCATTTCAAATCAGATCAACTCCATTCAGTCATGAAGCCATTTGCTTAAAATAAAACAGCGGAATATCTAAAATGAAACAATAATTCAATGCCAAATGGAGTTGATCCGCTTGTACATTAAAGCCTGCTCTACTTCTGTTTATATAATAATCAGGGGTATTCTTTTAGAAAACCGTTGCTTTTGACGATGTATCCAGAAACTGTGTTCGATCAGAACAATACTCAATATAAAATAATGTGATCATGTTGTGGAACAAATCATGTATTGAAGTTGAACAGCTGAACAACTTTTCAAAGTTTGAAACTTGAAATTTTAATAAATGGTTATGGTCATAATGCACAATAAGTTGAAATGAACATTTGTAGTGGTAGCAGTGTTGGTAGCGATGTAGCTACATTGTAGCTGCATCGCTACATATACTGTTACCGCTACAAATCAGTTGCGTTTCTACTCAAAACAATACTCAATATAAAATAATGTGAACAATTAAAATCTGTAAACATTCACGGTTATAGCCGAAGTATATTCCAACTTCGAATGAAATTGAATCGAATATTGACTTTTGAATCGAATTTCAAATTTTCAAAGGAGCCTACTAATAATATATGCCCCGATACCAACTGCAATACCTTGCAGTGATTGGTCAATGCCTCGTTGATTTTATTTTATGTCGCCGGGCATGCGCACATGTCTACTGTCAGCGATTCTTATGTCCACTGTCAAGGAAAGCATCTTGGCATGAGCAACGGTTCATCGCAATGTCTTTTTTCACTTGAAATCAAATGAGACAAATACATTTCACTGAAGTAAAATACACACAAAAGTACTGTTATTACGTACAAAAAGATTAGTTATGTAAACATGGGTAATTATTTATGAAACTGATTAGATTATAAGGTCTCTTTTCATTAATTTACTGTAACATAAACTGAAACGAACAGAGAGCATCTCGCCCCGTTGATTGCATACGTAAACACTGAATGAAGGGAAATCACTCCAGACTGTTATGATAAAAGTTAACACCTTATCGAAACAACGTCTGCTTTCTAATATTCGCTGTACAACAACAAATTTTAAAATGATTCGAATGAAGCGAAGAACGGGACATATACGTTATTCTGTTTGTTGACAGGGGACATGGTCTCATGTTCCCTGCATGAAACATATATTCAACCTCGGCTGATGCCTCGGTTGAATATAAATTTCATGCAGGGAATGTGAGATCATGTCCCCTGTCAACAAACAGAATAACTTATAATGCTGAGAATATTTCATATACTGGGTATGAAGTTTATTGATAAAAGCGAACAAACTAATATTTCCCATGAGTCTTAAAAAAACATGTCTGTTTGTCGATACATGGCACAGTTCAAAGGTCAGAAGCCGGAGTCAGGTAATATCTTGCAGTTAATAGTTTCTCCGAGAAGGAAAAAAAAACTTCCTGTTCTCCAATCAGCTGTTAAGATTTTTTTTTGAAAACTAAGTCTACTGCATCTTATATCACATGCTAAAAATGAATATCGTTAGAGACGATATACCGGTATTCCCATAGAATGGATGATATTCAACCGGTGAAGATTTTAATACCGGTATATCGAAATATTGTGCAGCCCTACATGTGACCCAGTGAAATTATTACTATTATTGCAGATTAGGTATAGCATAACCTTGACTATCGGGAAAGATGAAGGAATCCACAAACATTTGAAAACAAGGGCTATGCAAGGCATGGGCCACTGCCACCGACCTGTAGGCATGCTCAAAGTAGCCTTAAGGGTATTGTTGGACAGAAAAATTTTCTTAGTTGAAAGAGTGAAAAAACGACAGAGGTCACCACAAGATACCCCGGAATCCTCCTTCAGAGGTTGGGAACATAATAAATCAGTAGGAAATTATGATACCACATTGCATAGTCCTTTAGAAAGAGCACAATGTATAGAACTGTGATCACAAAAGTAAATAGACAATTTTAATCGGAATATGGCAGGGTTGCAGCCAGGTCAAAATTCTCTGTCTGCTTTCCTCCCCACAACAAAATCTCACAAGTCGCAAAAGGTACACAAGAACACTGAATCTGAGATACTAGTTCAGTTTATTTTACTTGATATGGTCTTGATTTCACAATATTTTACTTTAGAACTCTCGAGCCACTGGTGTAAGTGCCACTTCATTTCAATCCAACATATACTGATACTGCTAGAGCAAAAAACATGTTGGACAAACATATAACCAATAAGATATTATTTATGAGCCCCCTCCCAAACTTGTGTACCTGTCACAAAGATTAGGGCCTAATACTGTGGGGTACCATTTCTATGTGGGTGCATGAAGTAGAATAAATCTGTTGGGCAATACACTCTTTAGAATGTATAGAATGCATATATTGATTCAAATCTAGAAGTAGTTGAAAGTCTATCTGTCACTATGAGAAACAAGAAAAACTGTGAGCACTGCTCACTAAATGAAACCACCCACTCCCACCAAGAAACATTTTACAACAGTAAAAGTATGTTTAATGTAGAGAGCACAAACACAAATTCCATACCCCCCCCCTCCCCCAATGTCAACTGAATTTGACAAAGTTCATTTTTTAATATGGGAAACTGTAAAAACGAAAATATGTGAAAAGAAAATAGGAGGTGCAAATCTTCCATGTATGTAAAAGGTCTGAGAGTTTCAATGAAATCCGTTCACTGGTTTAGGAAGAGTTGCAGATAGCAGATATGTAACCCCCTAAAGCATAACTGATGGACGGATGTACAGACATACAAACGGACATAGTGAACACTATATACCACCCACTTTTCAAGTGGGTGGTATAATAAAGAATAGTCTGTGGTCAAGTTCTGCTATTCACTTTTTCTTTCAAAATTCCAAGGGTGAATTCTCTGTGTGTTAACATATAATGTGTATTGACCCTTGAGTGCAACAAGGTGCCATCTGCTACCTACATGTATATGCAGGACAAGAAACTTACCACAATTGGAACTAGGTCTTTAAGGGGTTAAACTATTGTGGATATACAGTACGTGGAGAGTGTTTTATCACTAAATCACCCGCAGAGTGGAGATTCCACCCGAGCAACAATTGCAAATTTTGTTGCAAAGCATAACCAGCACCAGTAAAGTTTCAGCCAATAGACCCCCAGGTTAAACCCGGAGGTCCATTGGCTGAAACATTGCTTGTGTTTTTTGTCGATATATACAAAATTTGAAAGTTATAGCTTGGGTGATAACTCCACTCCGCAGGTGATTTAGTTACAATCCACTCTCCACGTACTGTATTACAAAACAAGCCAAGACCAATACCAGGTCTGGACCTGCGTCGCTGCATGCAACTGAATCAGCAAACAGGAAGTGGCTGCATGGCAGATCTGAAAATTGCATACACGATACAACTGATCATTATCAGGCTCCAGATGAAATATAAAATCAATCCCTTGCATAGAAGCCGAGAAAAGTTTGACGAAAAATTTCAATGTTCAGTGGGTACAGTAAAACTTCAAAGTATTGGCAAACAGGAAGTGGCTGCAGGGCAGATCTGAAAATTGCTTACATGATACAACTCATCATTATGAAGCAGCAGACCAAATATAAAATCAATCCCTTGCATAGAAGCTGAGAAAACCTTGACGGAAAATTTCAATGTTCAGTGGGTAGAGTAAGATTTCAAAGTATCGGCAAACAGGAAGTGGCTGCACGGCAGATCTGAAAATTGCTTACACGATACAACTCATCATTATGAAGCAGCAGACCAAATATAAAATCAATGCCTTGTATAGAAGCTGAGAAACCCTTGAAAATTTCAATGTTCAGTGGGTACAGTAAAATTTCAAAGTATCGGCAAACAGAAAGTGGCTGCACGGCAGATCTGAAAATTGCTTACATGATACAACTCATCATTATGAAGCAGCAGACCAAATATAAAATCATTCCCTTTCATAGAAGCCAAGAAAACTTTGACGGAAAAAGTGTTTCGGATGGACGGACGGACAGATGGACTGACGGACGGACTGACAGACGGAGTCGAGCGGTTACTAGACCTGCTTCGCCGATGGCGACGCAGGTAAAAAAAAAAAGGAGATTTGTTTTTTTTTTTAAAAATGGGATATGTATTGGTAACCGTACTCTCAAATTCTAAATTAGTAAAAATTGATTCTTGCTGCAGAAGTTCAAGAGAAACAATTCTCGGGAATCAGGACAAATTTTAGGCCAGAGGCATGGCATGGAAGCTATAGACATCTACATTTTGATATCAACCAGCACACAGAAATTTCTTAATGAATGTACAAGGCATAGAAGCTATAGGATCCGAAAGGATTTCAAGGATTTCAAGGACACACTTGTCATGTGTTTCGAGCGATGGCAGCAAAACTCAAGACTTAAAATCAAGATCTTATCCCAAATGAACACATGGAATTTCATGATAATCATCTCAGGGATGTGGGGTGTAGTGTAACAACAGTTTCAGCAATGAAATCAAAGTTTACCAACAATGGCGATCTCTTCAAATCTGATAGCGTATGCCTGGATGTAAATTTTTTGATGTAGTCTTGATTTTGCAGAATTTTATTTAGGAAATCTCAGCCAATTTATTTATTTATAAACTGGAGTTCAACGACACTTTCGACAGCCAGGGTTACCTCATGTCAAACAGTTTTATGGTTGGAGGAAGCCCAGAGAGAACCACCAAGCAGCAGCGAGCAACTGTCAGATAGGAGACAGCTTATATAAGCTTCGTCTTGCTGCTGAATCCTTTTTCATAAATTTGTAATTCATCAGGTTGTCTTAAACTTTATTTAAACTAGTATGTTTTCTGAAATAAAATACTGATTAAATAAAACTGTCAGACTCCCCAATGCACTAACTCAACACAAGCACGGTTAGCATTGGTTGAAGACAGGTGCAGCATCAACGTGCAGTACACCTTTGTTTGGACTGCAATGATACGTTTTCTCAGGATACGATGCATATCACGATACAATCCCCACGATTCGAGATGTATCACAGTACACTTGTCAATCATCAAAAAGTGAGGATACAAGAAGTAAATCTGCAGCTATGGACCACTGAGTCACACAAATTAATATAATTTACCAGTCTGTCTTGTATTCATCCCCGAAAGGTTTCTGAAGACCTGAAAGGTGCCATCAAATATGTAATGTTATGACAGTGAGAAATGATTTGGCAAATGCAGTAATCGTGGCATCCCCAAACTTTCAGGTGTGCTCAACTTTCTTTTAGTTAGTTGAGAATAAACTTTGAAAGTGTTGTCTACAAGTCATGTTAGATACATGTATTTAGATACTCAGATACCAATATTTTTAGCAAAGAAAATGCACTAAAATCGGGCTTTATCTGACTGTCTGGATTGCCACAAATAGATGTTTTTAATGGATAGTTTCTTCTCACAAATCAGCCATTATGTGATGCATGTTGATACTTCCTATTATGGAAAAGGCAGATGTAGTCATACTGGATATAAGCAGACATCGCTTCCAGTGCAGAGTTGACAGTACCGTTGCAACCCATGCATGGGCAGTGATGTCCACGCATGAGTTTAACAGGTAATAAAAATCATAAGCAGCAAAATTTTTATTAATGAAGCACCGGGTGTAAGGTGCTTCATTAATCACATTTTTGACGATGCTTCCTATAATTGGTGTTTGGAATGTAAAATTATTGCGTCCATGGAAATATTGCCCACCTGTGGAAAGTGACTAGTCCATGGCGGTTGAACTATAGTCTGTAACAAAGTGTACAATTGGGCAACATATCCCCTTAATAATACCAGATTATTGTCTTATTATTGCCAGATTGCTACAATCAGGGGTTGCTTGATAAACAGTTTCTTTACATCTAATTTTGCAAGTGTTTAACAAAGTTTTTATCTCTTTGTATTGCCATATTGTGCAACATTGTTACTCGGCATTAGTTGCTTCATCAACTTTCCACTTTATTATCGGCAGAATGGCTGTATTGTAAATACAGGGGTGGTACTGCAATCGCCCTAGCCACCACCCATACCAGAAGTTTGGTGGGGTAATTAACAGGCTAGTTGAACCAATGTTTTAGAGGTGTATCCCAATTTAATACTGTGTTCACATAAATGAAAGTGCCAACAGAATTTAGTATTGTGGAAGACTGGCAGTACTGAGTAATGTTAATTCCTGATAAAAATTTTCTGGTCTCGTCCCACAACCAGAAAAAAACTCACTCTGCCTGCTCTGCCTCTGCATTTAATATATGCCAACTATAAATAGCACCTTACTGGTATTATATTTGCTCATGGAATCTTGTTTGCTGGGAAGTGACAGGAGTGTTTTGAAATCCATACATTTATCATCTTCAATGGGTGATTTCAGGAATTACATGGCGTTATTTTGTTGAAAAAAAAAGAACTTCTCGAATTCCAAAGTTTATCTCCTCTGCAAATCTTCCCACCTCTCCATATAATTCATTTCCCTTTTTGTAACAAAGATTATACAAATGTTTGTGCCCATGCAATGCAATCCCACAATATATCCTCAATGGCTTAACTTGAAAAAACTGGAATCATGTACTTAAAAAATACTAAATGTCAAAAGTTTGTTGGGTATTTTGTCCTTGTGACGTCCATTTATTTATTGGAGTTTAATGACAGTTTCGACAGCCAGGGTCACACCTCGTGTCGGACAGCTTCACGGGTGGAGGAAGGCAGAGTACCCGGAGAGAACCACTGAGCAATGGTGAGCAACTGCCAGACTCCTCAACATACTAACTCCACACAAGCAGGATTAGTACTGGTTGAAGACAAGTACATAATCGACGTGCACTATGCCTTAGTACACAGCACCACCATGCTCCCATGTGGGAAATCAGGATGAAGTGGTTACTTCCATTACCAACAATATAAAAATATGGAGTCCAATGAAACACCTAAATTTGAAGCCAGAAGCTTGAGTTGAACAAACTTGTAATATATCACTACAAAGTTGTCGAAATTCAGTCGAATGTGATAGCATTTGGGCCAGTGGCTTGTGAGAGGGAGGTATTTTTAATGGTTCCCTGTTCACTTAAAAATCTCCTTCAGATTCACCAATCAGTGTTAAAATGAGGAACCCAATGAGCCCTTCACATATGACCACAATACATGAATACACCACACTCGAAAACTCTATGAGAAGAAGATTACAGCAGAATACGGAAACACCTGTTGAATTGAGGCACCGAGTATTCTCATTCCGATGTTCAGAACATGTGTGATCATCATTATTTGACTGAAAATTACTACTGAGAATTTTCTGAATCAAATATGAGTGTGACGTGTACGCGGAGGGAAATACTGCGAGACTGACAGTTACCATCGCCATTTGCAGCATGTGCATACCAAATCCAGTCCAACACATAAAGAAGCACGGTGGTAGGCTCGCACTACTGGGGAATGTTGCTTGTTCTGTATACTGCCATGTAACATCACATCACAGGTTCATAACATGGACTCCTCAGAAAGACTTTTAGTTTCAAAAAAGTGTCTTTTGTTACAGGATTTCATTGAATTATCCCGTTTAACTTAGTTAAATATGTAGAAATAAAAACTGAAACCAAAACTGATCCTTGACTGACACTGAAACCGAGGCAAATTTCACAACCAAGCAGATCTATCCAAATTGGCCCACAGGTTTGCAAAATAGACACAAAAAATATTGCCCCCACTAGCACAAGCCCAAATATTGCCAGAGAAAGTTTTGTTTAACAAACTTGAATCTTGAGGATATAAGGAAGCTCCACACGAAATTCAACAGCATTGTGACTGGTGGTTTAATAGAAGATTTTTGAAGAATTTGGGGATTTTGAGGCTCAGATCCCCACCCATTAGGCTTAGCTACTTCTTTTCAGGGACCAGCCGTGAGGGCGACTTGGGCGATTATGTCACCCTTCTAAGCCCAAAGTCGCCTAGAAAAATAGTCGTGGCGATTACAAGTCGCCCTCTAAAAATTGGCCAAAATGAGGAAAGGCTGAACTGAGTGATGCAAGCTTTTCATGAAAACGATTATTTTCAAAAATCGAATGTGCTCGAGTGTGATAAATGGGCATTTTAATTCGTCAAATAAACGTCCATTTAATGAAATCACACGACAATCAATTGTCCATTGTCTCTTTTGGCGTCTTTTTTTATTTCTATTTTGTTACGTTTCAGTCGGAGCTTCAAATGTCAAAACGAAAATAGGTGACTTACGCGACTCAACAAAATAACTCAGTTTGAAAATAGGTTACGTCGCTTAGGATGCCGAAAATGCATACACAACGGATGTATTTTATAACACAGTATTTTTATTTCGTTTTGCTGACGACTGTTAACTGTTGGGCCGTCTATTCCCACAAAAACACGAATGGAATTGAAACACATGAAAAAATCTTTAGTGATGACAAGAAAAGCTTTGTACAGGACACAAGAGTGCATGTGGACGATCTTGAAAAAGGGTCCTCCTAAACAACGGAATGACACAAAATGACACCAGAATGCCATAAAAATGATGCGGAATGACATTTCTTTTACAAAATACTCGACCCCAGAATGTGTTTTGTCTATTAACTAACAAAGTACCTCCCAAGCAACCTTCTTACATCTAGTCCTGTTCACACTTTCAGACTTAGGAAATTATTAGCTTAGTAGACTTTGGTGAAAGGCAACCACAGGAGGGTGCTGGGGGATTGGCATGAAGAAGAGGGGAGGGGGTCATGAAGGAGAGGGTAGCAATGGGGGATTTTCAGTCAATAATTACTTGTGATTTTTTAACCTGGCATAGATGCCTCATAGACAACTGGACCTGGATTATTGGGACATTAATGGAGGACCACAAATTGAAAATATGAAGGGGCGGCGGGGGTGGTATATGAACATTCTTAATTTTCCCCACTTGCCTATGAAGTCTCCCTACATGACTCTGCAGTCTCCCTATTTTTTCTGGAGGGAGACATGGAGTCTCCCTAAAATTTTCCCCTAGGCTGGTCCCTGCTTCTATTCAACAAATTTGGAAGATTATCTCTTAAAGATAATTCATGCCAAGTTTGGTTAGGTTTGGTCCAGTGGTCAGAGAGAAGAAGACTAGTAGTATGCAAACAGTGCACAACAGATGGATGCCACAGCTCTTTTAGTCAGGTGAGCTAAATATCTTTTTTAATAAAACATTTTTTATTATATCCTTCTGATAAAAATATAAGGGAATAGCGAAAATGTAGATATTTCTTTTTCATCTTGACTGATACAAGACATGTGATTTCATTATTTCAAAATCATATTTTTCACCATCGAATCACAGTGAAAATAGTATCAACGAACATGAAATAAACTCGCTAAAATGTGATGGTGAAAAGTTGTAATTGTTATTTTGCTATTAAATTAGCATTCATTAACGTTTGTTTCTATGTGGCTTTTAGAGAAAACCTGAGGGAACTCTAGTTTCGTAGATGACTAATTTTCTTTGCTCAAAGGAACTCTTCTGTTTTGCAGATGACTAATTTTTGTCGCTCAAAGCTGTTCGTTGACAATCCGCGGAAGGCTTTTAAACTGAAATATTTGTCACTTTAGAATTAATTATTGTGCATTAATTTGGGATAAAAACAAAGATTTTTCTAGAATATGCAATGTATATAATAAACAGAATGCCTATGTTTTTTTGAGTTATTCTTGTAATTATTTCAGGAATGACTAGCAGATGAAGTATAAATTTTCAACTCACTACTGTTGTCGCTCATTGAAAATTTATATTTCACCAGCTGGTCACTCGTGAAATAATTTAGATATCCACCATGGGTATTTTCTATTCAATTTTTGTCTAAAAATACAGTGTATGGCCGCTCACTGGAACAGACTCAATTAGCTCATTTCAATGTCATACACTATGTTTTTTAGACTAAAATGAAATGAAAGTGTCAATGACACTGTAGCTCAACTTGTCAAGACATGTACATATATAGTATGTGACACAGCAATGACAAACATCTAGGTAATGACCTGATAACAAATGTACACATAAAGTATTGTAACGGTCTGTACATAAATATTGGCCGTAGCCTGTAACAAATGTATAGGTCAAGTATTGTAAAGGTGGGTGACAGTCAGATGCTAAAGAGAAAAGAAATCTTTGAGTCCCAGAGTGGGTCAAACTGAACCCCAAAATATTTGTTCTCATAGCACAGTGATAACAAAGGCACCCCAAAACACACTCATTCCTGTCCCAAGGTGAAAACAAAGGTAGCCAAGAAGTTTTGTGAAGATCAGTTCATAAATACGAGCTGTATAGAAGTTGTGACAAAAAACTGATTGGACCTAATTTCGGTACAAAATGGCCACTGGTAGCCATCTTGAATTTTGGACCCCACTCGGAAACACTCGTTCTCGTCCCAAGGTGATAACAAAGGTACCCAAGAAGTTTCGTGAAGATCGGTTGATAAATACAGCCCCTAGCCCGAGCCGTATTGCCATGTACACTTATAGTGTATAAGTAGTACCAAATAAATCAAAATTCATCTAATTTGCATAATTTCTGCACGAGAAAAAAACCTGTACCATATGTGATGTATTCCATTTTACTAAACATTCCTACACAAATTTATTCAAATCAGAACTTTCATACAGAAGTTCTGTACAAAGACTGATTGCACTAATTTTGGTACACTATGGTTGCTGGTGGCCATCTTGAATTTTGGACCACACCCCAAAACACTCGTTCTCATCCCACGGTGATAACAAAGGTACCCAAGACGTTTCGTAAAGATCGGTTCATAAATATGGCCTCTAGCCTGAGCCGTATAGAAGTTGTGTACAAAAAACTGATAAAACCTAATTTCGGTACGAAATGGCCACTGGCAGCCATCTTGAATTTTGGACCGCACTCAGAAACATTCGTTCTCATCCCAAGGCGATAACAGAGGTACCCAAGAAGTTTCGTGAAGATAGGTTGATAAATACACCCTCTAGCCCGAGCCGTATTGACATGTGCACTTTCTGTGTGTAAGTAGCACTGAAAAAATGAAGGTTCATCTAATTTGCATAATTTCTGCACGAGAAAAAAACCTGTATTATATGTGATGTATCCGTATTATATGTGACGTATCCCATGGTACTAAACATTCTCACAAAAAATTATTCAAGTCAGCACTTTCATATGAAAGTTCTGTGCCAAAATCTGATTGCACCTAATTTTGTACAAAATGGCTGCCATCGGCCATCTTGAATTTCGGACCGCACCCAAATACACTTGTTCTCGTCCCACGGTGATACCAAAGGTACCCCAAGAAGTTTCGTAAAGATCGGTTTATAAATATGGCCTCTAGCCCGAGCAGTATTGGCATTTGCACTTACAGTGCTGAAAGTAACACTAAATACATCAAAGTTAGTCTAATTTGCATAATTTACGTACGAGATAAAAACCTGTATTATATGTGATGTATCCCATGGTACTAAACATTCATACAATATTTATTCAAATCAGCGCTTTCATATGGAAGTTCTGTACAAAAAACAGATTTCTGCATCGTCGGTACAAAATGGTGGCTGGCGGCCAACTTGAATTTCAGATCGGACCCAAAAACACTCGTTCTCGTCCCACAGTCATAACAAAGGTACCCATGAAGTTTCGTAAAGATCGGTTCATAAATACGGCCTCTAGCCCGAGCCGTATTGAATTGTTGACAGATGGACAGATGGACAGACGGCCAGACGGACGACAGACAACTGACCATGGCATAAGCTCAAATTTGGCTTCGCCAAAGTTGAGCTAAAAATAACAAAATTTGTATGGCGATGTGTTTGAATAGTGCCAAAGGATTTAGCCATTACATTAGGCAAAGGGTTAAGTCAAATTTAAAAAAAATAAACCCAGATCATCATTATTGATAGGTTTCCACTGTATTGCAAATGAACTGAAAATCAATATATCCTTTACAAATTGCTCCTTTTAACATGGAAGTAATTAACAACATCAGTTTACATTTACCATAATCTTGGGTAAAGCTGAACTTGCTATCTTTGACAGAATCCATGTACAGGTGTACTGCTCATAATTAAATTTGATCTATATGTGTAATCCTAAATCCCTTGCTTAACACAGCCTTCAAACCCACCATATAAAAAATAAGTAGGTGCAAAATATTTCTTACTTTTCAATTGTAAAACTAGGTTTGACCCTCTTAAGTCATTATGTCTTGATGCCCACATTGAAAGTACAGAGATACAAAATGTCTGTACTGAAAACAATTTGGTTGTCATCCATATAAATTTATGATGCATCACAAATTTACATCTTTACTCTACTTCCCACATACAATTAACAGGTTATTAGTAACGAAAATATGATAGATGGTTTGGTGTTGGACAATATTTGTGTAATTAATAGGCTTATTCAATTTACCTTTTACCCAACGAATCGGCCACAACTGCCCATGAAATTTACAAACTGAGCAGCTGAAAAACAAATCATTTTTCAAAAAGTTTCCACAAACCATATTATGTGACCCCCCTCCCCCCCCCCCCACCCCAATGGGAAGAGCTTGTTGAGACCATTCCAATGATGTGTTACATGATATGGTTGGAATGGAATTTTTTTTAAATTTAAAATTAATTAAAACAAGAGGCCCCATGGGGCCTGAGGTCGCTCACCTGACATGGTAGTCTAAATATCAAACCAGGGACTTGACTTGAATAAGCTGCATATGCCCCTCCTAAGAAAAGAATATACCAACTAGATGAAGCGATTGTGCCGACACAATACACAGGATTTTCCTTCTATTTTCAGTTCCTGCACTTTTACATCCCAAAATTGAGATAAACACATAAAAAACTGATTTTTTTTTTATTTTTGGTCCACCGGCCCCTAAATTTTCAGTGTAAAAAAATAAATAAAATTTTTTGTCTTAAAACTGACCTAAACGCATAAAAAACAAAAAAAATGTTTCTAGATTTTGGTCCAAAATTTTATTTCTAAGTCCCACCCGACCCCTAAATTTTCAGTGTAAAAAAAAAACATTTGTTGTCTTAAAATTGACCGAAAGGCATAAAAAAAACCAAAAATTTTTTTTTCCGAATTTGGGTCCAAAATTTCTAAGTCCGGAGCGGGACCCAAATCTTCAGCCTAAATATGAACCAGGGACTTGGCTTGAACAAACTTGAATCTCCCCCCCCCCCCCACCCCCCCAAGGATGCTGCATACTAAATATCAAAAGATTCTTTTTGGTAGATTTGAAGTAGATTTTTAAAGAATATTCCTCATACTGCACTAGTTTAAACATTTGGGCTCCCATAGAGAGCCCAAATATGGACCCAGGGAATTGATTTCAATAAACATGTGAAACAATCTTCCAAAGATGTTATATGTGAAATTTGAAAGCTTTTGGAGCAGTGGTTTGGGAGAAAAGTAGTTTTAAATGTTTTTCCCATTACCCACAGTTTTAAAAAATGCTGACTCGGCACTTTTTCAAAGTCCCCAAAAAGTACCCCATGATAAAACCGAAAGCAATTTTTTTTTACCATTCCATTGTGTTGGTCCTAAGGAAGCTTCACACTAAATAAAAATTCTCAGTGCCGTGCAGTTTTGGAGATATGAGCGTTTTAATTTTTTTCTAATTTTAGCTCCTGTGGTTCCCATGGGGCGATGGGAAATTTTTTTTGTGTTTTGGCAAAAATCAACTAATTATGTCCCAATAAAATCTCATATCAAATTTGGTTCAAATCAGCCTCTCGGTTTGGAAAAAAGAAAATTTGGTCGTGGCAAAAACTCTTGCCCCTCCCATAACGATGGCAAATATAGTCCCTAGAATTTCTCTTGGACAAATCTGAGTCTCCACACCCAAAAGGAAGCTGCACACCTAATATCAAGTCTCTACTACTGCTGGTTCATGAGAAGAAGATTTTTTTAAGATTTAGGCTCACTTTTTGGGCATGGCCCTACCAAGGGGCAGGTCAACTTGATTTGAACAAATTTGAATTGACAAGTGATAGGGAACATGCACACCAGATTTGATTCAATTTGGTTGAGTAGTTTGTGAGAAGAAGTCGATAATGTAAAGTTAACACCGGACGCCGGATGGACAGACGGCGACGGCGGACGGAAAGTGATTAGTAAAGCTCTCTTTGAGGTTTGCTCAGGTGTGCTAATAACAAATTCTGATATTATGTGCATTGGGCAAAGGGCAAACCAACTAACTCAACTTAGAGACAAAATTTGCAATTCTTTTCTTGAATAAATAAAAATTTCCATTTTTGGCTTAAATAACACAGCTTTTGACCCTGTATTGGAATGAACTTAATGAACATGTATCAATGACTGTCATGGGTTAGGTCTGAGAGGCAGAAACTGGGAAAAAAAATAATCAATTTAAACAGCAGTTTCTCGGAATAGAGCAGGACAGATTCGGCAGTTACAGTTAAAACTAGAAGTCTTGTCATGAAATGCACACACATAGCACGTCAATCTGCACGTTAATCTACGTGCTATGACCATAGTAAGGCTATCAAATTCTGTACATATGGCATGTGCACAAGCAATGTTTCAGCCAATGGACCTCCAGCCATTGGCAGAAACATTGCCTGTGTTGGCTATGAGTAACCAGGAGAACCTGCCGTGCTTTGGATGCCCTTCGATATGGCAATTGCGCACAATTCCTACGTGCAATTAAGCCTAGATAAGCACACAGTTCCTGACAGGATTTCTAGTTTTAACTGTTGTTAATGGGTTAACATGAAAGCAATTTGAGAGCCTACTATACATGGTAATTCACTACCAAGAATCTACAGCTTAATTTAGTACAAACTTCAGTTTAGTGCCAGCATTGTGTAAGTAACCCAGCTTTCAATGTGATAAGCTTACATTAATTTTTATCAAATACAAAAGATTGTTTATTCCTTTGGAAAACTCAGTGTAAACCAGCGAAAGTTGACATAAGAGTTTTGTACCTGGAAATGAGACTATATTTAAAACACAAAAAGGTGACAACCCCACCTGGATTACTTAGTTGGCCTAGATATACAGTAGTATTATTTCCTCAATGACCTAATTCCATAGACCAAACACATTTGTAAACTGAAAAAGCATGTGGCCAAACCTGAACATGTTTCTTATCTCAGAACACAGAGTTTGATGTAATTTGCACTTTCATAATACAGTTGGTAACAAAGATCAACTTCACCAAAGGCATATTTCAGTTTGAGTCTATGCTATTTTCCCATCAGTTTCATAATACAGTTGGTAACAAAAATCAACCTCACAAAAGGCATATTTCAGTTTGGGTCCATGTTATTTTTCCAACAGTTTCATAATACAGTTGGTAACAATGATCAACTTCACTAAAGGCATATTTCAGTTTGGGTCTATGCTATTTTCCCATATCGGTATTCAAAAAAATACCATGGTATACAGGTATATCGAAAACTGTTCAGATATCTGAACAAAAGTACCACAATTGAGATTTGAGCCATCACAATTGGGACGAATCAGCATGCCTTGATGATGCGCTTCGAAACACCTTTACCCAACGCAGACCATATCAAAAGTTATTATTTTAAATAATAGTTTATCAGATTTTTCCAAAAAGTTCTTCAAAAACAATATCATGTGACCCCCTCATTGGAATGAGCTCAGCAAACTCGTTCCACTGAGGGGTCATATGATATAGTTTTGTTGAAGTATTTAAAAATTATTTTTTCAACTATTGAATTTCTATATTACGAGGACACATACGGACGTTTCCTTCGGTAAAGGGATAATATTATTCATTCGGGGCTACAATTAAAACTCAAGACATCTCGAAAATTAAATTGTGGGTAAATAAATAATGACGATAAACCGATATTTTTGTAACTATACCTGTATTCAATCGATATTGGTTTGAATACTGGTATATATCGGTTTATCGATATACCGTGCAGCACTACATATCGCCAAATTTCAAACTGCAGATTTTTTCCAGGATGCAACTAGGACTTTAACCAATTCAATCTTGTTTGACTGAGCTCAGTGAGCTCTGTTAAACAAGATTGAATTTGTCAAAATTCCTAGTTGCAGTATGGGACAAAATTACAGGTTGTAAATTTTGATTCAGTGGCACTCACATAATTGGATATCTGTTAACTGAATAACTTTGTTAATTGAATAGAACTAGAAACACAAAACCATTTTACCATACCCTTAGTAAAACTTTTACATGTTAATTGCATATAGGTTATCAACTCCTGTTGACTGATTGAAAAATCATGGTAATATGGCAAGAAAATACTTTCCCAATCACAAAATTTCCCTTCTTTATAGACCTATTTGACTTCACTACATCCAATACCAACAGTCCTGGTGACTTGGTCGATGACATCATCAAAATCTGCCTTTAACAAGAGGTCTGCATCGCAAAGCACAGCTAATGCCCCTGCCAGCAAAAAAATTTCGTGACTTGGCCGATGACATCATCAAAATCTGCCTTTAACAAGAGGTCTGCATCGCAAAGCACTGCTAATGCCCCTGCCAGCAAAAAAATTTCTATGTCGAAAGAGTGAAAATGGGCCATAACTCTGGAAAAAGTTGTGGAAGAAACTCACGGTACACAGGTATCGTTCCCCCATGATGTTCTATCACAACACCAAATATCATTCAAATCGGAGCAGCAGTGGCTGAGAAAAGAGAAAATGTTGATACAGACGGATGAACAGACAGATGGATGGACAGATAAACAAACAGAAGGACAGATGGACAAACAAACAGATGGATGGATGGACGAAGGTCTCCAATAGATACCCCTTCAACTTTTGAAGTCGGGGCACAATAAAAAGCGAATCTGAAATCACTTTTTAAAAATAAAGTCTTCCTTGAAAATAGGTTGACTTTTTCACAACCCCCCACCTCCCCAAAAAACTAATCTAAAAGACATTGTACTGAAATATTCAAATCTATAGTAACTAAGAATAAAATCAACTGATAAAAGAGAGGCTCAAGTGAGCCTAAAATGCTCACCTGGCTCAAATTGTCAAAACAGATGAGTGTACCAGCATGTGATCAGCAGTAAGAGCAATGTTTTTGATTTGCTATGACACAACCAAAGGCAAATTTTTTGGCCATTCATGTCTGCTGGTCCTAGGAAAGCTTCTCAGCAAACTCTGTTCTGTGAAGTATTAAAAAACAACATCCGAAAGAAATTTTGTTTTGTTTTAAACTATTGTGTTCTCTCTAGCACAATTTTGAACAAACTTGAATCTAACACCCCTAGAGATGCTGCATACCAAATATCAAAAGAATCTGACCCGTGGATCTGAAGAAAAAGATTTTTAAAGATTATTACCCAAGTTGCACAAGGTTAATATTTCAAGCTCCCACCGGAAGCCCAAATATTAACTCAGGGACTCGATTTGAACAAATTTGAATCTTACACCTCTAGAGATGGCACATACCAAATATGAAAGGATTCTCAACAGCAGGTCTGAAAAAGAAGATTTTTTAAGAAAGTTTCTCATATTGCACTAAGTTAAAATTTGGGCAGCAATAAATAAAGAGACCAAATATTCATCCAGGGATCCCATTTGAACAAATTTGAATCTACCCCCCCCCCCCCCCCCCCCCCCCATAGGATGCCCAAATATTAACCCAGGGACTCAAATTGAACAAACTTCAATCCGACCCCTGTAGAGATGCTGTACCGTATACCAAATATAAAAAAATCTGACTGTATGATCTGAAAAAGAAGTTAATTATTTGGGCTCCTCTGTTGAGCCCAAATATGAACCGAGGGGGTCGATTTGAACACACTTGTATTTGACCATCCTTTGGATGCTATAAACCAAACATCAAAAGATTCTGTTCAGTGGTTCTGAAGAAAACTTTTCTTCAATTTTTGCAAATATGCTGACTCCGCATTTTTTCAAACATCCCCTACAGAACACCCTGACACAACCGATGTCTTTTTTTTTTAATCCATTCTACTGGTCAAAAGGATGTTTCATAACAAATAACAGTTCTCTGTTCCGTGTAGTTTGGAAAATATGGGCATTTGAATTTTTTTCTATTTTTAGTCCCCTGGGGTGCCCACGGGGCAACCAAAAAAATAATTTCGGGCATCAATCAAGTACTTTGGACCCACTTATGCTACATGCCAAATTTGGTTCAAATCGGCCCATCGGTTCTTGAAATAGAAATTTTGGGCAGAGCTCAAAATGGATATGTGCCCACAGAGAGCCCAAATATTGATCTACCAACTTCTCTTGAACAAACTTTAATCTTCAACACCAAAGAGTGTTACATACCATATATCAAGGTAATCTCTCTGGTGGTTCATGAGAAGAAGATTTTTAAAGATTTTTAGGCTTTGGCATCATTGCTCCGAGCCCAAAGAAGGCAGCCACTCCATTTGAGCAAAATAGAAAGCGTATACTCCAGGGATGGTTTGTGCAATATATGTTTGAATTTGGCTGAATGGCTGTGGAGAAGAAGCCAAGTTTGCAAAAGTTAACGGACGACGGATGCCAAGTGATGGCAACACAGCACACTGACTTGCAGTCAGGTGAGCTAAAAAATGCAAAGTGATCAAGCAAGCAAGTTTATGCTTACAATGAAAATAGGTGAGAGTGAAAAAAGACAATGAGATTTGGAGTTGCACATTTTTTTTTTAAACTATTTTTAAACTATTTTGGGGGGAACTAAGAATTCTTGCAGGGGACAATTTTATGGAAATCAGCACTTTTGGGTTAAACCTTCACTTTTAATTCAAGTCTGAAGTGAGTCAAAAATGTGTATCTTGTTGAATCTCTAGGGGTGCATTCTATTAGTTTCCAATTGTTTACTCCCTAGACTGGTGGTCACTGCCCAATACAGGCACTTATTCCATTACATCTTCTTCGACAGAACTCCATGAACCTTGTTCAACAAAATATAATAGAATAAATGCTCAGTTTACATCTTGAATATACAGAAAGGTGGCTACATCCTTATTAATTGAATACTCATGTTAACTGAATAATATCCACTGGCAAATGGCTATTCAGTTAACATGGTTCCACCGTATTCTAACATAAGTATGCCAAAGGTTAACAATTTTCAGACCATTTATGGCCACCTTGGACTGATCACTTTCCAAAAGTGGAAAATATTTCCACGGACGCAATTAATGAAGCACTGGGTACAACCCAGTGCTTCATTAATTAAAATTTTGCTGATCATTTTAATTACCTGGCAAATGCATGCATGGACATCCTTGTCCATGTCTACGGCCTGCTGATGGTAGGGCAAGAGTGTATCGCCGATGGGGAGAATGATCCTGATGCTTGCATGCAGGAATGTGACAGTTTTGGCAGGGGTAGTGTAATGGTTTGGGCAGGAATTTCCATGCACCATCGAATGCAGTTGATCTTCATCGATGGTAATCTGAATGGACAGCAATATAGGGATGAAATTCTGCTGTTGTTGTCCCGTTGTTCAATGCTAACGTTGGATTGCAGTTATTCCAGCAAGAAAATGCTCGATGTCACGTGGCACACATCTGTCGTGACTTTCTTGAGGAGCAGAGCATTGAACTTCTTCCCAGGCCCCCACTTTCGCCAGATTTGTCACCAATCGAGCATCTTTGGGATCAATTGGACTGCCAGGTACGACTTCATGATCTTCAGACGTTAGGTGATTTACGAAATGTTCTAAGGCAGGAGTGGAACGCAATATCACAGGGTGATATCCAGAGACTTATCAGGTCCATTCGCTGTTGATGTCTTGCCATTCAAGAGGCAAATGGTGGCAATACATGCTACTGACTGCACGTGTGAACTTTTCATTTTTCAGCCCATGTCCTGACGTGATGCTGGCAACAGTAAGAACATGATATTAAGCAAATTCATACAGCTAGACTCGAAATATGAATTTACAATAATTTGGTAGGGACTAAAGTAGATAATACTAAAACAAGAGGCCCCAGGGGGCCTTAGGCGCTCGCCGAATGTTCCATACTGTTAAGACACAAATTTTATCAAAAGCTATTCTTAAGGTTCTACAGAGTAAATCTATACTCTCTGTGGAGCTAAAACATCGACAGGACTGAATGGGACAATGCTGCTGATCAAATATCAAAAGATTCTGCATGATGGTTCTGAAGAAGATTTTTTAAAGAATTTTCCTTGAATTGCACTAAGAAAACAGTCACGCCCCCATAGTGAGCCCCAATATTGATCAAAAGATGAACAAACATGAATCCAACCCATACCAAGATGCAGCATACCAAATATCTAAAGATACCGCCCACTGGTTCTGGTGAAGAAGATTGTTAAAGATTTTTTCTTAATTTGCACTGAGTAACAATTCACACCCCCATAGTGATCCCCAATATTGAACGGGGGATTCAATTTGAAAAAACTTGAATCAGACCCATACCAAGATGCTGTATACCAATTACCAAATATCAAAAGATTCTGCCTATCAGTTCCGGAAAAGAAGATTTTTAAAGAAATTTTCTTAAATTGCACTAAGTAAAAATTCACATCCCTTTAGTGAGCCCCAATATTGATCGAGGGACTCAATTTGAACAAACTTAAATCAGACCCATACCAAGATGCTGTATACCAAATATCAAAAGATCCTGCCCATTGGCTCTGGAGAAGAAGATTTTTAATTTTTTTTCCTTAAATTGCCCTAAGGAAAAATTCATGCCCCTATAGGGAGCCCCAATATTGATCAAGGGACTTGATTTGAACAAACTTGAATCAGACCCATACCAAGATGGTGCATACCAAGTATCAAAAGATTCTGCCCACTGGTTCTTGAGATGAAGATTTTTTAATAATTTTTCTATAATTCATACGGTGCTATCAGGCCATTTCATTTGAACAAACATGAATTGCCATGTAGTAATGAACATCCACATGAAGTTTCGTGAAAATCGGACCAGTGGTTTCAGAGGAGAAGTCGCTTGAAAAATGTTCATGGCGACGGACGACAACGGACGGCAAGTGATAAGTTGATAAGGTGAGCTAAAAATTCCTCATATTGACTAAGTTATAATTCAGGCTAACACAGGGAGCCCAAACATGGACCCAGGGACTTGGCTTTAACAAACTTGAATCTCACCCCCATAAGGATGCTACTACACACCGCATACCAAAACATTCCAACTGCTGGATCTGAAGAAGAAGATTTTTTAAGAAAATTCCTCATTTCGAACTAAGTTACAATTCAAGCTTCCACAGTGAGCCCAAATATGGACCTAGGGACATGGCTTGAACAAACTTGAATCTCACCCCCCTAAGGATGCTGCATACCAAATATCAAAACATTCCAACTGCTGGATCTGAATAAGAAGATTTTTAAAGAAAATTCCTCATTTTGAACTAAGTTATCAATCGGGCTCCCACAGTGAGCCCAAATATGGACCTAGGGACATGGCTTGAATAAACTTGAATCTCACCCCCTAAGGATGCTGCATACCAAATATCAAAACATTCCGACTGCTGGATCTGAAGAAGAAACTTTTAAAAAAAATATCCTCATTTTTATCTAAGTTATAATTCGGGCTACCACAGTGAGCCCAAATATGAACCCAGGGACTTGGCTTGAACAAACTTGAATCTCACCCCACTAAGCATGCTGCATACCCAATATCAAAAGATTGTGCCTGCTGGATCTTGAGAAGAAGATTTTTAAAGAAATTTGCCTGAAATGCACTAAGTTCAAATTGGGCTCCTATACTGAGCCCAAACATGAACCCAGGGGGCCGATTTGAACAAACTTGAATCAGATCCACCCCACAATGTTGCATACCAAATATCAAAAGATTCTGCCTGCTGGATCTGGAGAAGAAGATTTTCAAAGAAATTTGCCTGAAATGCACTAAGTGCGAATTCGGGCTTCAAAACTGAGCCCAAATATGAATCCAGGTGGCCGATTTCAACAAACTTGAATCAGATGCACCCCACAATGTTGCATACCAAATATCAAAAGATTCTACCTGCTGGATCTGGAGAAGAAAATTTTTAAAGAAATTTGCCTGAAATGCACAAAGTTCGAATTCAGGCTTCTATACCGAGCCCAAATGTGAATCCAGGGGGCCGATTTGAACAAACTTCAATCAGATCCACCCCGCAATGCTGCACACCAAATATCAAAAGATTCTGCCTGCTGGAGCTGGAGAAGAAGATTTTTTAAGAAATTTGCCTGAAATGCACTAAGTTCGAATTTGGGCTTCTATAGTGAATCCAAGGGGGCCGCTCTGAACAAACTTGAATCAGACCCATACCAAGTATCAAAAGATTCTGCCCACTGGTTCTGGAGAAGAAGATTTTTTAATAATTTTTCTATAATTCATACGGTGCTAACAGAGTTATGCCCCCTACAGAGCCCCCAAGGGACGTGGCCATTTCATTTGAACAAACATAAATTGCCATATAGTAATGAACATCCACATGAAGTTTCGTGAAAATTGGACCAGTGGTTTCAGAGGAGAAGTCGTTTGAAAAAGGTTCATGAAGATGTCAGACGATGATAGATGGCAAGTGATAAGTTAAGCTCCCTTCGGTGAGCTAAAAATTGCTCCTCAAAGTTTATTATACTTTCTTTTTTGTCTCAGTATATGTTAGATATTAAAGTTTTGGGGGCAGTGGTTTGGGAAAAGAGATTTTTACACTGTTTTCTCAGTTACAGTAGAACCTGTCTTGAGAGACCACCCCCTTTGCCGAGCAAAAGTGGTCTCTCAAGACAGGTGGTCTCTCATTTGAGGTTTGAGGTTTTCATAAGTCTGTGAATGACCAACCAGAGAATATTTGTTGCAGAAATGGAGAAGAATTGATTTTTCAACATTTTTTAATTATTGTTTTATTTTAATTCAGTTTTAATACAAGCACAGAGGCATTGTTTGAGAAATTAAGGTTAAAAGTACATAAATTGAAAAACTTTTTGAGAGTATGATGTGAAGGGGCTGAATTTATATTTTTTACATGCACTACCTTTCCAAAAGGTCTACAAATTATAAATGAATGGCATACAGTTTTTCACAATTTTTGTAGCTTGATTGCATGCATTTGTCAGTTATTTATAAAAAGAACACTTTGATAAAACAAGCAAATACGACTGTTGAAGTGTGTGCATAGTACTCCTTATAATGTTGTCTGCAATAAATCAGTTTTGTTCAGTGCTTCATTAATTACACAATGTCAAAAGATAAATATTTAGATAAAGTATACAACTTTTGAACAGCAAGCTCTGCAAGGCTCCACAGTGTATTTTTTTTTCTAAACGGATATAATTTTTTTGGTCAAGTACTCATAAAAACTATGGGTCGGGCATGAAAATCAGGTTTCTTGGGAATCTCGAAACATTACATTTTAACTTTCCTGGGCCTTAAAGCATTGATAATAGTCTAACAGTAGTACTGTAGCATCGTATTTGTACAATACAGATTATAATCAATTGTTATCAGAACGAAACAATGGATTTAAGGAGTCACTTTATGTCTTAATACTGGTAACCAAAGCAATGCCCATCACTGAAATTAATGCTTCAATGGAAATTACCAATGTACCACATCACCCCCTCCCCCCACCTGGAAATCTTCCACTGTTGGAGTAGATATCCTAGGACATCTTCCAGGGTAGGGGAGATATTTCCTAGGATATCTTCTGCCCCGCCCCAAATATCTTCCCCAAACTAGGATTTTTTACTGGTTTATTTATTCAATGTGATTTGATGCTCAAATGTTGAGACATACATGTATATTTTTGTTATCAATTTCTGGTGACTGAGTTTGGAGAAAACATCACCCCACCGAATAGTAATGTCATTTGGGACACGATTAACAGTCATGTAATCAATCACCCTATCACATAATGGTGATCATTTTTCCAAAACTATGTTTAAATTGTGTATGTTTCCACTTTTAAATACAAATAACTTTGAAGTAATGAAAAATATTTTTTCCTTGGTGGGTGGGGGGAGGGGGGGATATCCAGGCCTGTATACCCCCCTACCCCACATCCCAAATCTACATATACAATACAAAGCACAAATTTTGAATATTCATCAAAAGGTAACATACATCCCTTATAATATGATCAGTAACACCATAAAGACCAACCTGCATGAAAATGGTTGGGCTGAGGTAATTGGATAAATGACTTTATTTCAATATTCTTGACACAAATGACATTGCCTTTTGGTGGGGTGATGTTTTCTCCAAACCTAAACATCAGAAATTGATGTCAAACCAGGGGCTAAAGTGAGCCTAAAACGCTCACCTGGCTCAAATTGTCAAAAGAGATGAGTGTATCAGTAAGTGATCAGCAGCAAGAGCAATTTTTTGATTTTCTATGACACAACCAAAGGCAACTTTTTTGGCCATTCATTTCTGCTGGTCCTAGGAAAGCTTCCTAGCAAACTCTGTTCTGTGAAGTATCAAAAACCAACAACTGAACAAAATTTTAGTATTGTTTTCAACTACTGTGGTTCTCTCTAACACCCCCCCCCCCCCCCCCCACCCCCCTACTTATGACCCAGTTATATGCTACATGACAAATTTGGTTCACATCTCCCATTGGATTTGAAAATATAAATTTTTAGTCTAACCCAAATTTGGGGTCCCAAATTTCTACTTAAGAGCTTCTTTGAAAAAGTGAATCTGCATCACTAAAGTAAGTTCCAAACATGAAATCTAAGCATTATTGCATGTGACTTGTAAAAAGAGGGTTTTTAAAGCATTTTAGGCTTATGGAACATCAACCCCACCAAAAGGGATTTATTTTTTTTTTTTTGGGGGGGGGGGGGGGGATCAGAAGAGTAAATCCCACCAGCCTGAAGATGGCAGCAGCTTCATTTGAACAAAGGAGAAAAGGTTTACTCCAAAGATGGTCTGTGCCATAAATGAATCAATATGGCCCAGTGGTTTTAAAGAATAAGAAAAATTTCAAACCTGAGAAACAAAATTTTACTGCTACTAGTAAATTCAAGACTGTGTGAAAATGGTTAAAGCATCAAAAATAAACAAAAAAGAAAGAGAATTTATGGAGGCTTACTTTTGGGGGTAATTATTTTTCAAGAAATCAGAAATAGGTTTTTGTTAACAGTATTACTCCGAGGTGCCAAATAAGAGTGTCGACATGCTTATTAATTTTGCTGAAAAATTCCTTGCCATCACTGTTATTTGGTATTGAGACATAGAGCAAAAATGCCATCACTGTTATTATTTTCAGACCAAAATCTGAGCCATCACTGTTATTTGGCCATCACTGTTATTTGGCACCTCGGAGTACATGAAATAAAATCTTTGGAAGCCGCATTGAAGTCTTGAGAGAGTTAAATTAAAGATATTCATACAGGAATCAGAGAAATTTTCCAAAAAACCAGAAACTTGAGGCTCTCATATAATGAAAGTGTATATGACACTTTAGCTTAGCTTGTCTGTGTGTTGTGTTTGATGAAAAGGATAATGTTCAATGTTTATGAAAGGATTATGAAATAAGACAAGAATTGTGATAATTGGGAATATGTTAATTTCTGTTCCCTGTATGTTATGTTTTTAATAAAAACAATGAGGTGTACACTGTACTAAAGAGCTGAGGGGTGGATTAATATGACCTCACAGTTCATGTATGTGGCCCTCACAGTTAACGTATGTCAACCAAAGTTACCAAGTTACAGTGAAATTATTCCAAAACGAGTCATCCTATCAAGTTACATTGAAATCCCTTCATAAATATGGCCTGTAGACTGTGCTAAAGGTTTTCGGGCTTCAGGCCTGTGTAGCCATGACGGGAGACCGATAGCAACTAAAAGGGGCGTCCTCATCTCGACATTATACTGAGTCATTCTCCTAAGTTACAATGAAATCCCTTCACAAATATGACCTGTAGTCTGTACTAAAGTTTTTCGGGTTTTGGGCTCGGGAAGCCATCATGGTTGAATGATCGCGGCCAAAAGTTGTCATCTGGGCATAATCTGGAGTGATCCTCCGAAGTTACAATGAAATCCCTTCACATACAGTTAAAACTAGAAGTCCTGTCATGAAAAGCGCACAAATAGCACATCGATCTGCATGTTAATCTACGTGTTATGACCATAGTAAGGCTATCAAATTATGTACATATGACCTGTGCACAAGCAATGTTTCGGCCAATGGACCTCCAGGTAACCCGGAGGTCCATTGGCAGAAACATTGCCTGTGTTTGCTACGAGTAACCAAGAGAACCTGTCATGCTTTGGATGCCATTCGATATGGCAACTGCGTGCAATTCCTACGTGCAATTAAGCCTAGATAAGCGCACAATTCGTGACAGGACTTCTAGTTTTAACTGTATATGACCTGTAGACTGTGCTCAAGGTTTTCGGGCTTCAGGCCCCTGAAGCCACCACAGTTGACCAATCACAACCAAAAGAGGATGTCATCATCTAGACATTATATGGAGTCAACCTAACAAGTTACAATGAAATCCTTCCATAAATACGACCTTTTGACTATGCTAAAGGTTTTTGGGCTCGGGCAGCCATCAAGGCTGAATGATCGTGACCAAAAGGGGACAGTCTCATCTAGACGTTATTTGGAGTCATCCTACCATAAACTAGGATTTTTTACTGGTTTATTTATTCAATGTGATTTGATGCTCAAATGTTGAGACATACATGTATATTTTTGTTATCAATTTCTGGTGACTGAGTTTGGAGAAAACATCACCCCACCGAATAGTAATGTCATTTGGGACACGATTAACAGTCATGTAATCAATCACCCTATCACATAATGGTGATCATTTTTCCAAAACTATGTTTAAATTGTGTATGTTTCCACTTTTAAATACAAATAACTTTGAAGTAATGAAAAATATTTTTTCCTTGGTGGGTGGGGGGAGGGGGGGATATCCAGGCCTGTATACCCCCCTACCCCACATCCCAAATCTACATATACAATACAAAGCACAAATTTTGAATATTCATCAAAAGGTAACATACATCCCTTATAATATGATCAGTAACACCATAAAGACCAACCTGCATGAAAATGGTTGGGCTGAGGTAATTGGATAAATGACTTTATTTCAATATTCTTGACACAAATGACATTGCCTTTTGGTGGGGTGATGTTTTCTCCAAACCTAAACATCAGAAATTGATGTCAAACCAGGGGCTAAAGTGAGCCTAAAACGCTCACCTGGCTCAAATTGTCAAAAGAGATGAGTGTATCAGTAAGTGATCAGCAGCAAGAGCAATTTTTTGATTTTCTATGACACAACCAAAGGCAACTTTTTTGGCCATTCATTTCTGCTGGTCCTAGGAAAGCTTCCTAGCAAACTCTGTTCTGTGAAGTATCAAAAACCAACAACTGAACAAAATTTTAGTATTGTTTTCAACTACTGTGGTTCTCTCTAACACCCCCCCCCCCCCCCCCCCTACTTATGACCCAGTTATATGCTACATGACAAATTTGGTTCACATCTCCCATTGGATTTGAAAATATAAATTTTTAGTCTAACCCAAATTTGGGGTCCCAAATTTCTACTTAAGAGCTTCTTTGAAAAAGTGAATCTGCATCACTAAAGTAAGTTCCAAACATGAAATCTAAGCATTATTGCATGTGACTTGTAAAAAGAGGGTTTTTAAAGCATTTTAGGCTTATGGAACATCAACCCCACCAAAAGGGATTTATTTTTTTTTTTTGGGGGGGGGGGGGGAGGGGGGGGGGATCAGAAGAGTAAATCCCACCAGCCTGAAGATGGCAGCAGCTTCATTTGAACAAAGGAGAAAAGGTTTACTCCAAAGATGGTCTGTGCCATAAATGAATCAATATGGCCCAGTGGTTTTAAAGAATAAGAAAAATTTCAAACCTGAGAAACAAAATTTTACTGCTACTAGTAAATTCAAGACTGTGTGAAAATGGTTAAAGCATCAAAAATAAACAAAAAAGAAAGAGAATTTATGGAGGCTTACTTTTGGGGGTAATTATTTTTCAAGAAATCAGAAATAGGTTTTTGTTAACAGTATTACTCCGAGGTGCCAAATAAGAGTGTCGACATGCTTATTAATTTTGCTGAAAAATTCCTTGCCATCACTGTTATTTGGTATTGAGACATAGAGCAAAAATGCCATCACTGTTATTATTTTCAGACCAAAATCTGAGCCATCACTGTTATTTGGCCATCACTGTTATTTGGCACCTCGGAGTACATGAAATAAAATCTTTGGAAGCCGCATTGAAGTCTTGAGAGAGTTAAATTAAAGATATTCATACAGGAATCAGAGAAATTTTCCAAAAAACCAGAAACTTGAGGCTCTCATATAATGAAAGTGTATATGACACTTTAGCTTAGCTTGTCTGTGTGTTGTGTTTGATGAAAAGGATAATGTTCAATGTTTATGAAAGGATTATGAAATAAGACAAGAATTGTGATAATTGGGAATATGTTAATTTCTGTTCCCTGTATGTTATGTTTTTAATAAAAACAATGAGGTGTACACTGTACTAAAGAGCTGAGGGGTGGATTAATATGACCTCACAGTTCATGTATGTGGCCCTCACAGTTAACGTATGTCAACCAAAGTTACCAAGTTACAGTGAAATTATTCCAAAACGAGTCATCCTATCAAGTTACATTGAAATCCCTTCATAAATATGGCCTGTAGACTGTGCTAAAGGTTTTCGGGCTTCAGGCCTGTGTAGCCATGACGGGAGACCGATAGCAACTAAAAGGGGCGTCCTCATCTCGACATTATACTGAGTCATTCTCCTAAGTTACAATGAAATCCCTTCACAAATATGACCTGTAGTCTGTACTAAAGTTTTTCGGGTTTTGGGCTCGGGAAGCCATCATGGTTGAATGATCGCGGCCAAAAGTTGTCATCTGGGCATAATCTGGAGTGATCCTCCGAAGTTACAATGAAATCCCTTCACATACAGTTAAAACTAGAAGTCCTGTCATGAAAAGCGCACAAATAGCACATCGATCTGCATGTTAATCTACGTGTTATGACCATAGTAAGGCTATCAAATTATGTACATATGACCTGTGCACAAGCAATGTTTCGGCCAATGGACCTCCAGGTAACCCGGAGGTCCATTGGCAGAAACATTGCCTGTGTTTGCTACGAGTAACCAAGAGAACCTGTCATGCTTTGGATGCCATTCGATATGGCAACTGCGTGCAATTCCTACGTGCAATTAAGCCTAGATAAGCGCACAATTCGTGACAGGACTTCTAGTTTTAACTGTATATGACCTGTAGACTGTGCTCAAGGTTTTCGGGCTTCAGGCCCCTGAAGCCACCACAGTTGACCAATCACAACCAAAAGAGGATGTCATCATCTAGACATTATATGGAGTCAACCTAACAAGTTACAATGAAATCCTTCCATAAATACGACCTTTTGACTATGCTAAAGGTTTTTGGGCTCGGGCAGCCATCAAGGCTGAATGATCGTGACCAAAAGGGGACAGTCTCATCTAGACGTTATTTGGAGTCATCCTACCATAAACTAGGATTTTTTACTGGTTTATTTATTCAATGTGATTTGATGCTCAAATGTTGAGACATACATGTATATTTTTGTTATCAATTTCTGGTGACTGAGTTTGGAGAAAACATCACCCCACCGAATAGTAATGTCATTTGGGACACGATTAACAGTCATGTAATCAATCACCCTATCACATAATGGTGATCATTTTTCCAAAACTATGTTTAAATTGTGTATGTTTCCACTTTTAAATACAAATAACTTTGAAGTAATGAAAAATATTTTTTCCTTGGTGGGTGGGGGGAGGGGGGGATATCCAGGCCTGTATACCCCCCTACCCCACATCCCAAATCTACATATACAATACAAAGCACAAATTTTGAATATTCATCAAAAGGTAACATACATCCCTTATAATATGATCAGTAACACCATAAAGACCAACCTGCATGAAAATGGTTGGGCTGAGGTAATTGGATAAATGACTTTATTTCAATATTCTTGACACAAATGACATTGCCTTTTGGTGGGGTGATGTTTTCTCCAAACCTAAACATCAGAAATTGATGTCAAACCAGGGGCTAAAGTGAGCCTAAAACGCTCACCTGGCTCAAATTGTCAAAAGAGATGAGTGTATCAGTAAGTGATCAGCAGCAAGAGCAATTTTTTGATTTTCTATGACACAACCAAAGGCAACTTTTTTGGCCATTCATTTCTGCTGGTCCTAGGAAAGCTTCCTAGCAAACTCTGTTCTGTGAAGTATCAAAAACCAACAACTGAACAAAATTTTAGTATTGTTTTCAACTACTGTGGTTCTCTCTAACACCCCCCCCCCCCCTACTTATGACCCAGTTATATGCTACATGACAAATTTGGTTCACATCTCCCATTGGATTTGAAAATATAAATTTTTAGTCTAACCCAAATTTGGGGTCCCAAATTTCTACTTAAGAGCTTCTTTGAAAAAGTGAATCTGCATCACTAAAGTAAGTTCCAAACATGAAATCTAAGCATTATTGCATGTGACTTGTAAAAAGAGGGTTTTTAAAGCATTTTAGGCTTATGGAACATCAACCCCACCAAAAGGGATTTATTTTTTTTTTTTTGGGGGGGGGGAGGGGGGGGATCAGAAGAGTAAATCCCACCAGCCTGAAGATGGCAGCAGCTTCATTTGAACAAAGGAGAAAAGGTTTACTCCAAAGATGGTCTGTGCCATAAATGAATCAATATGGCCCAGTGGTTTTAAAGAATAAGAAAAATTTCAAACCTGAGAAACAAAATTTTACTGCTACTAGTAAATTCAAGACTGTGTGAAAATGGTTAAAGCATCAAAAATAAACAAAAAAGAAAGAGAATTTACGGAGGCTTACTTTTGGGGGTAATTATTTTTCAAGAAATCAGAAATAGGTTTTTGTTAACAGTATTACTAGTACATGAAATAAAATCTTTGGAAGCCGCATTGAAGTCTTGAGAGAGTTAAATTAAAGATATTCATACAGGAATCAGAGAAATTTTCCAAAAAACCAGAAACTTGAGGCTCTCATATAATGAAAGTGTATATGACACTTTAGCTTAGCTTGTCTGTGTGTTGTGTTTGATGAAAAGGATAATGTTCAATGTTTATGAAAGGATTATGAAATAAGACAAGAATTGTGATAATTGGGAATATGTTAATTTCTGTTCCCTGTATGTTATGTTTTTAATAAAAACAATGAGGTGTACACTGTACTAAAGAGCTGAGGGGTGGATTAATATGACCTCACAGTTCATGTATGTGGCCCTCACAGTTAACGTATGTCAACCAAAGTTACCAAGTTACAGTGAAATTATTCCAAAACGAGTCATCCTATCAAGTTACATTGAAATCCCTTCATAAATATGGCCTGTAGACTGTGCTAAAGGTTTTCGGGCTTCAGGCCTGTGTAGCCATGACGGGAGACCGATAGCAACTAAAAGGGGCGTCCTCATCTCGACATTATACTGAGTCATTCTCCTAAGTTACAATGAAATCCCTTCACAAATATGACCTGTAGTCTGTACTAAAGTTTTTCGGGTTTTGGGCTCGGGAAGCCATCATGGTTGAATGATCGCGGCCAAAAGTTGTCATCTGGGCATAATCTGGAGTGATCCTCCGAAGTTACAATGAAATCCCTTCACATACAGTTAAAACTAGAAGTCCTGTCATGAAAAGCGCACAAATAGCACATCGATCTGCATGTTAATCTACGTGTTATGACCATAGTAAGGCTATCAAATTATGTACATATGACCTGTGCACAAGCAATGTTTCGGCCAATGGACCTCCAGGTAACCCGGAGGTCCATTGGCAGAAACATTGCCTGTGTTTGCTACGAGTAACCAAGAGAACCTGTCATGCTTTGGATGCCATTCGATATGGCAACTGCGTGCAATTCCTACGTGCAATTAAGCCTAGATAAGCGCACAATTCGTGACAGGACTTCTAGTTTTAACTGTATATGACCTGTAGACTGTGCTCAAGGTTTTCGGGCTTCAGGCCCCTGAAGCCACCACAGTTGACCAATCACAACCAAAAGAGGATGTCATCATCTAGACATTATATGGAGTCAACCTAACAAGTTACAATGAAATCCTTCCATAAATACGACCTTTTGACTATGCTAAAGGTTTTTGGGCTCGGGCAGCCATCAAGGCTGAATGATCGTGACCAAAAGGGGACAGTCTCATCTAGACGTTATTTGGAGTCATCCTACCAAACTACAATGAAATCCCTTCATAAATATGACCTGTAGGCTGTGCTAAAGGTTTTTCGGCTGCGGACCCCTGTTGCCACCACAGTTGCCAAGGGGACGTTCTCATCTCGACATTATATGAAGTCAACCTACCAGGTTACAATGAAATCCCTTCATAAATATGACCTGTAGGCTGTGCTAAAGGTTTTCAGGCTTCAGACTCGGGCAGCCATGATGGTTGAATGATCGCAACCAAAAGGGGACATTCTCATCTGGGCATTATCTGGAGTGATCCAACGAAGTTACAATGAAATCCCTTCATAAATATGACCTGTAGACTGTGCTCAAGGTTTTCAGCTTCGGGCACCTGTAGCCGACACAGTTGACCAATCACGACCAAAAGGGGATGTCATCGTCTAAGCATTATATGGAGTCAACCTAACAAGTTACAATGAAATCCTTCCATAAATATGACCTATAGACTATGCTAAAGGTTTTTGGGCTCGGGCAGCCATCAAGGCTGAATGATCGCGATCAAAATGGAACGTTCTCATCTAGACATTATATGAAGTCATCCTACCAAGTTACAATGAAATCCCTTCATAAATATGACTTGTAGACTGTACTAAAAGTTTTCGGGTTTTGGGCTCGGGCAGTTGTCACGCTTGACATATCGCGACCAAGTGGGGAAGTTCTCATCTAGACATCATATGGAGTCATCCTACCAAGTTACAATGAAATCCCTCCATATTAAATATGACCTGCAGACTATGCTAAAAGTTTTTGGGTTTCGGGCTTGGGCAGCTACCACGGTTGACAGATCATGACCAAAAGGGACATTCTCATCTAGGCATTATACAGAGGCATCCTACCAAGTTACAATGAAATCCCTTCATAAATACGACCTGTAGACTGTGCTAATGGTTTTAGGGTTTTGGGGCTCGGGCAGCCATAACGGTTGACCGATCACGACCAAAGGGGGGCGTTCTCATCTAGACATGACCCCAAACCTGCATATGACATTTCGTGATGATCAGACAAGAACTACAGGGTGTAGCCTGTGCTAAATGAAAATGTGAACAGACTCACAGACTAACAGACTTCTGCACGCATGATGGCAATAGCTTATCTTGACTTTGTCAAGTTAAGCTAGAAATGTGATTTCCCATAGGCTTCCCATGGTAACTATGAGATGCAATTGTGGCCATGTTTGCAACATTACATCAACATTACATAAGGATCATTGGTAGGTGTCCCAGTCTTCAATCAGGTGAAGTTTCAAAACATCTGAATCCGTCAAATAGAATCATAGAATGTCTCTGGTGGCCATATTTTCCAACCAACAGGAACAAAAAGATGATCATTTTGTAGAGGGCCTCCTATAGACCATTCTTGGTAAGTTTTGGTTCATGTCAGCTCAGCAGTTCCACAGAGAAGATGAAAATGTGATTTCCCATAGGGTTTTTCTATAGTAACTATAAACTGCAATTGTGGCCATGTTTGCAATACGATGAACATTAAATGAGGAAAGTTGGTGGAGGGTGTCCCAGTTATCAACCATGCAAAGTTTCAAAACATTTGGCCTGGTGGTTTCAGAGGAGAAGAGTTTTCCAAACTGACCAATCAGAATCAAAGAATGCTTCTGGTGGCCACGTTTTTCACCCAACAGGAATAAAATGAGTAACAGTTGTTGAGAATCCCTCACAGACAATGCCTGCCAAGTCTGGTTCACATTGGCTCAGTACTTTCAGTGAAGATGATGAAAACGTGATTTCCTATAGGGTTTCTATAGTAACTGTTAAGCCATAATTGCAACCCGATGAGGATTAAATGAGGATCATTGGTAGAGGGGGTTACAGTCATATTAAGTTTTCAAACCATTTGGCATTGTAGTTTCAAAGATTTTCTTGAAAATGTACACATTTATGAATTCTGTTTCAACAAAAAAATCAGCAAAAGAAGGTTAAATATTTTGAAAATTACAATTTTTTCAGACAGTATTCTCTTTCAAAATAGCTTTGGATGGGTAAAGGGTTACAGGAAACACATGTTACTCCAACTTTGTCAAATCTTAAAAGATTTACAATAATTACTGTCATCTCAGCTGACATGATCGGAAGAGAATACAAACAAAACTTCCATGGTTTTCCAAACACCTGTCATCAATCAGTATTTTCTAATGATTAACTTGAGAAGAATAATACATGTATCAACATACAATTGCACTTGTTTACAGTACAAGTCAAAATAAGTTGTAGGATAATCCTATAAACTATGCACCTTTCTCTTCCTACACTGATAAGACCAGAAGCTGACATCATTTTCTGGAAAGCTCTCACTGATAGCTTTCCAGAAAATGTCAGACTCTGATCTTGTCAATGCAGGAGCAGCAGTTTACTTAGTTTATCGCAGTTATGCTACAGCTTATTTTGACATGTACTGTATACACAATATTTGGGTTTTTTTTCCCCACTCCTCAGTGGAGAAAACTGGAACCAACCCTTACCAGATTTTCAAAAAACAAGTATTTTGCTGACAGTACCGAACTTCCTGCAGACAGGAGAGGCACTGGGTTATGCATTAGAATATAGCCTCTGGCGGCCACATATTTCCATCCTCTCAGAGACCATTCCTGCGAACTTTGGTTCACGTCGGCTCAGTAGTTCCAGAGAAGAAGATGAAAATGTGTTTTCCCATAGGGTTCCTATAGTAACTATAAGCTGCAATTACGGCCATGTTTACAACCTGATCAAGATTAAATGAGGATCGTTGGAAGAGGGGGTCCCAGGCATCATTTATGTGAAGTATCAAAAACTTTGACTGGCAGTTTCAGAGGAGAAGATTTTTGAAAATCCACCAACCAGAATCAAAGAATGCCTCTGGCGGCCATATTTTTCAACCCATGGGAACAAAATGAGGATCGTTTGTAGAGAACCTCCCATAGACCACTTCTGCCAGGTTTGGTTCATGTCAGCTCAGTAGTTCTGGAGAAGAAGATGAAAATGTGAAGGATGCTTCATACCAAATAACAGTTCTCTGTTCTGTGTGGTTTGGGAAATATGGGCTTTTGAATTTTTTTCTGTTTTTAGCCCCTGGGGTTGTAATGGGGCAGTGAAATTTTTTTTTCCGGGCACCAATCAGTTACTTAGGACCCACGTATACTACATTCCAAATCTGGATGACATTGGCCCACTGGTTCTTGAAACAGAAATTTTGGGCAGAGCTCAAAATGGATATGCCCCCACAGAGAGCTCAAATATTGATCTACCAACTTCCCATGAACAAACTTTAATCTTCAACACCAAAGAGTGTTACATACCATATATCAAGGCAATCTCTCTGGTGGTTCATGAGAAGAAATTTTTAAAGATTTTTAGGCTTTGGCATCATTGCTCAGAGTCTGAAGAAGACAGCCGCTCCATTTGAACAAAATAGACTGGGTATATGCATAAAAAAACAAAAAACTAACTTCCAGATTTTGGTCCAAAATTTCCTAAGTCCCACCGGCCCCCAAATTTTCAGTGTAAAAAAAAAAAATTTGTCTTAAAATTGACCGAAACGCATAAAAAAAAAACAAAAAAAATTCCAGATTTCGGTCCAAAATTTCTAAGTCCAGAACGGGACCCCAAATTTTCAGCCTAAATATGAACCCAGGGACTTGGCTTGAACAAACTTGAATCTCACTGCCCTACGGATGCTGCATATCAAATATCAAAAGATTCTTATTGGTAGATATGACGAAAAAGATTTTCAAAGAATATTCCTCATACTGCACTAATTCAAACATTTGGGCTCCCATAGAGTTCCCAAATATGGACCCAGGGAATTGATTTCAATAAACCTGTGAAACAATCTTCCAAAGATGTTATATGTGAAATTTGAAATCTTTTGGAGCAGTGGTTTGGGAGAAAAGTAGTCTTAAATAAGGCTGTCACGAATGATTGAAAAATCGATCAACCGTTGATTGAGGTCATAATCGACAATTTATTTCAATGATTGATTATTTGACTGGACATGTGCTGTCATACTACCTTTTTGTTAAACAAAGGGGAAATATTGATTCACATGCTATTGTTTCACATAAAGGACCTCTTTCGACAACAAATGTGTGTATGAACAGGGTTAAAACATAAAACCAATATATAGCTTCAAGTCGTGGCATCACGCGAGTTAAAGTTAGCCGAAACCCAGTCGTCATCGTATGCGTGATCACTCAGTTGAATTTGACCCTAGCTTTCAAAGTGTTCAAGAGTCAAACACCAATAAATAAATGAGTAAATAAATAAAATAAATCCCTAGAAAGATTCAGCCTCCAAGGGAAAGCATTTTCACACTGAACAGGGGCTGAATCATTATCATTCATGGGCCGAACTTTCTGGTTCCAGCATCACTGGCTCACTGCCATTAGCGGTGATAACAATTTAACAAAAATAACATAACACTCAATGATGCCTTACTGTCAATGGCTACGTTGTATTCCTTGCCAATAAGACATCGTCAAGTGTAGAGTTGTTTTTGTTTTTTATCAATTTGATACTTGATAATCAATTTGAACATACGGAAAGTAAAGAGGGAAAAACTTTGAAATACCATGTTATTTTTAAAGAATGATGATTTATTTTGTTCTCCGACATATCGCAACCGGAAGTTTCATTTCCACGTGTAAAGTTTTGTTGACTTGACATTCCCTAAGGCTAAATTCATAATCATTACACATTGAGCGCGGATGGGGCCATTAGTGAGTTTAGTATGCGTTTTTCTATGATTTGAAATTTGAATCTATGCGATGTAGATTCTGTTTTGTCAAATTTTTCAAGGTTTGGTGTTCGTCTGCTTCATTTACGGTTAGGATATTTTAATTTTTAACCCCTCCCAAGTTATATCATAGACGAAGTCCTAGGAAACAAGACAGAAATATTAACCATAAATAATCGAATAACCGTCGATTTTTATGACAAAATAATCGATTATGAAAATTCATAATCGTGACAGCCTTAGTCTTAAATGTTTTCCCATTACCCACAGTGTTAAACAAGAGCACCGCTGGGCATTGCATCATACGCCCGTGAACTGTTCAAATTGTACCATTTTAACACATTTGCAATTTTTTTTAGAGTGCGAGAAATTTATACTGGCATATATATATATATGTTACGGTCAGACTTTGAAATCAGTGATTTTGTGAAATGACTAAATTTTTCAGTCATTTGAGAAAAAGACTAACTAGTTTGAAGCCAATCGAAAAACAAATACTAAAGTTATCATCCGGAAACCAAATATTTGACGAAGAATTCTAAGTCCAACAGGGGCCATAATTCAGGCAAAAAATTGTTCAGACCGACCCCATATTCGAACTTGACCTGTATTTTGTTGTGATTAAACCACATACCAAGTTTGGAGCCGATCGGAAAACAAGTACTAAAGTTATCATCCGGAAACCAAATATTTGACGAATTCTAAGTCCAACAGAGGCCATAATTCAGGCAAAAATTGTTCAGACCGACCCCATATTCGAACTTGACCTGTATTTTGTTGTGATTAAACCACATACCAAATTTGGAGCCAATCGGAAAACAAATACTAAAGTTATCATCCGGAAACCAAATATTTGACGAATTCCAAGTCCAACAGGGGCCATAATTCAGGCGAAAAATGTTCGGACCGACCCCATATTTGAACTTGATCTGTATTTTGTTGTGATTAAACCACATACCAAATTTGGAGCCGATCGGAAAACAAATATTAAAGTTATCATCCGGAAACCAAATATTTGACGAATTCTAAGTCCAAATGGGGCCATAATTCAGGCGAAAAATGTTCGGACCGACCCCATATTCGAACTTGACCTGTATTTTGTTGTGATTAAACCACATACCACATTTGGAGCCGATCGGAAAACAAATACTGAAGTTATCATCCGGAAACCAAATATTTGACGAATTCTAAGTCCAACTGGGGCCATAATTCAGGCGAAAAATGTTCGGACCGACCCCATATTCGAACTTGACCTGTATTTTGTTGTGATTAAACCACATACCACATTTGGAGCCGATCGGAAAACAAATACTAAAGTTATTGTTCGGAAACCAAACGGACGGATGGACGGACGGACAGACGGACAACGCCATACTATAATACGTCCCATTTTTCAAACGGGCGTATAAAAATGCTGACTCAGTACTTTTTCAAAGTTCCAGAAAAATACCCCATGATAAAACCGATCGCATTTTTTTTTTACCATTCCATTCTGTTGGTCCTAAGAAAAATTCACACCAAATAAGAATTCTCAGTGCCGTGTAGTTTTGGAGATAAGGGCATTTTAATTTTTTTCTATTTTTAGCTCCTGCGGTTCTCATGGGGCGACAGGTAAATAAATTTGGGCATAAATTAAGTACTTATGACCCAATAAGCCCTCATAGCAAATCTGGTCCAAATCTCCTTCTCGGTTTGGAAAAAAAGAAATTTTAGGAGGGGCAAAACTTCTTGCCCCTCCCATAACGACGGCAAATATAGCCCCACAAACTTCTCTTGAACAAATCTGAGTCTACACCTCACAAGGAAACTGCACACCAAATATCAAGTCTCTGCTGCTGCTGGTTCATGAGAAGATTTTTTAAGATTTAAGCACACTTTTTGGGTGTGGTCCCACCAAGGGACGAGGCAACTTGATTTGAACAAAATCAGATTGCGATGTCATAACAAACTATTATCTCAAATATCAATTAAATTGGTTCAGCAGTTTGGGAGGAGAAGATGCAACACCATGTTCACGGACGACGAGTGATCATTCTAGCTCTCCTGACTGAAAGTCAGGTGAGCTAAAAAGGGAATTTTTGCATAATGAAGTATTGTGTCGTCAAATGATCAATGCTTTTTTTTAAAAACAAGAGGCCCCACGGGACCTGAAGCGTTCATCTTGAAAAGAACACAATATAAACAGAGTCCAAGAATGAGTCTACATTAAGCAATCCATATCCATAGGCTACACTCTCAATCCTTGAGTCCCTCAGGAGTGACAAAAATAATCCGGGCATCATGCCTTTTCTTCAGTTGATCATAATGTAAAATGTAGAGCTCCCCTTTGAAGCCCCTTGATACAACCTATGCGGATTAATCTTAGTTACACACCTCTAGAGGGTACGGAATACAAAATTTTTAATTCTTCAGCAAAATGGCCAATTCCGGCCTCCATGGGGAGCCCAAATATTAACCCAGGCTCTCGATTTGAACACAGTTGAATCTAATTTCCCAGAGATGCAGTGTACCAAATGTGAACGCATTCCGACTGTTGGATCTGAAGAACAGAAATTTTAAAGAAATTTCTTCATATTGGACTAAGTTAAAAGTTGGGCTACCATAGCGAGCCCAAATATTAACCTATGGATCTGATTTGAACAAACTTGAATCTGACGCCCCTAGAGATGTTGTATACCAAATATGAAAGCATTCCGACTGGTGGATCTGAAGAAGTTTTTTAAAGAAATTTCCTCATATCGCTCGAAGTAAAAATTTGGGCTACCATAGCGTGCCTAAATATATACCTAGGGATCTGATTTGAACAAACTTGAATCTGACCCCCTAGAGATGTTGCATACCAAATATGAAAGCATTCTGACTGGTGGATCTGAAGAAGAAGATTTTTTAAAATTATCCTCCATATTGAACAAAGTTAAAATTTGGGCCTAAAAAAGATATATGTTTGTTTACGCTAACTGCATGAAAAAAAATAGGGTTGGTAGGTCGGAAAAACTTTTTATTTTTTTTCCAGAATGCAGTTCCCTTAACTCAGTTTATAACTTTTTCAACATAAAATAGGCCTCTGTGTAGTGCTGTGTGGTTTTATGGTATACCGACTATAATCGGTAAAATTGTCAATACCGTCGCCGATACTGGCGAATTAAATCATATTCGGTACCTGGAATAGTTGGTTTCATCAAGATGAGGCCACAGGTACTTGGCACAAGCTGTGAAATCGAAAGTAAAATTATATTTGATAGCATTTTTGAATTGATGTTGACGTGCCCCCATGATGGTATATAAATATTAACAAGGTACACAACTCACTTTTCGAAAACGATAGCACTCATCTTCGTTATATGCCCCTCAAATTTGATTCACATAACCTATCCAACAGTATCTGGTATCAGTGGAAAGGGGAATGAATAAGCTTTACAGTGGTGTATCACATGACCGTTGGGTGTTCTTGGGTTGTTCACGATAACTAGGAGAAGTCGCAGAAAAGGCCGAAAAACATTTAGTCGGACAAGTGAGTGGAAAGTGTGTTACGAGCGACAATTAGCCAATTTATTACAAATAATTTGAGGTCCAATTGTCTATGGATGGCAGATTCAAATATTAGCCATATACCTTTATCAATTTTCAATCTTGGGTTGACATTTATTCATTTCTGGAGTTCACATTTACCATTTATGCACTTTTAGCCGTAACTTTGAAATATTTTCTCAAGTTGACGGCGTCCATAGATACGCGACTTGTGCAAAACATTTTCCCACTCTCCCATTGGCTTATTTTCCAAGCCTCAGGTCTGGTTTAAATATCTTGCCCCTTGGGTGAGATTTCCCCATCCCACCTCCAGACTCATCAGGGATCATAATAATCCCATAATTTGGTAATCATTGTAGTCATTTGCTGCCTGACCAGGTTTTACACACTGTCACATGGTATGAAGTCCCATAAAATGGTGCTAAAAGGTTCATATCAAGCCAAATTATGGGACAGGTTTATTCAGTAGTCACTTGAACAGATGTATTCATAATTACCTTCCAAGCAACCTTCTTACATCTAGTCCTGTTCACACTTTCAGACTTATGAAATTATTAGCTTAGTAGACTTTGGTGAAAGGCAACCACAAGAGGGTGCTGGGGGATTGGCACGAAGAAGAGGGGAGGGGTCATGAAGGAAAGGGTAGCAGTGGGGAATTTTCAATCAATAATTACTTTGTGATTTTTTAACCTGGCACAGATACATCATAGACAACTGGACCTGGATTAATCGGGCGTTAATGGAGGACCACTATCTGAAAATATAAGGGGTGGCAGGGGGTGGTACATAAATATTCTTAATTTTCCCCACTTGCCTATGAAGTCTCCCTACTTGATTCAGCAGTCTCCCTATTTTTTCTGTAGGGAGACATGAAGTCTCCCTAAAATTTCCCCCTAGGCTGGTCCCTGCTACAATGTTGTTAGTTGAACTGGTTTACTAAAATTTGATTGTTTTACGGAAGTTTAAGGTCACAGTAAGCATCTATGGTTATATCATTATAGAAAGTTGACTTGGTATGAAGTCAACTTTCTATAATGTGACCAACCCTCTGCAATGCACTGCTTTAGTGAGTGTACCTTTTCATGTACTGTGTGATATGGCAATTAACAATTTTTATAACCAGAAAGTGTAAGTAACCCTGTGCATTGTACAGTTAATCACACTTTCTGGTTACAAAAAAAATTCAAAAAAAGTAACTAACCCTGTGATCTGTACAGCCTTAGCGTAAATCTCATCTAACTCTTTACCCAATGTAATGGCCAAAACCAGCAAGTACTATTCTCAAAAAACATCCAAACTCAGCTTAAGACCCTTCATTGTAATGGATTGTGGCAAGTTTTTTTTAGTGAATTCAAATATGAAAATATGTTGCCAGTGGGCTTCCACAATGAGACAAAAAACTTGAATAATTCCAAATATGGGAAACACAGAACAAGAAACTGTGGTTCCTCAAACAGAAAGTCATATTTGTTGTTTCAGATAGCATTTTGAGTCTATTAGACGTATTTTCTATGAGAAAAATGACTGCAGTCATATTGCTGTAATGGAAATTATACAACATTTTAAAATTGATTTGGAAGAGACGCTTTCCTCATGTCACAAACGCCATGCTGTGAGGCACACATTGTACTTGCAGAGGTGAAGCATTGTTGTGTTGGTCCTCAGGTCTGCTGGTTCACAATGAACTGAACCTGCCGTGTAATTAAAATAAATATTTGAATATTAATTATTGTTGTTTTGAATAACGTTTTGCAGACCCATACGAGTTATGTTCGTTGCTTGTGAATATTTGTACAAATGTCAATTCACCAGAACTGACAAAAGCAACTATCCACATTTATTATCGGAGGCAAAGGATGACAGTTTTACTGATTATGTTGCTAATTAGCAACGACAAGCGAATTTACAATTGAAATTGCAAGTCTGAAATTCCAAAAACTCAAAATGTATACAAACTACATCCAAATGACCGCTGTGAACCGTACATGTGTAATTTGTTTAAATCTGAGTTCGGAATTTCAGACCTGAATAACTGGAAATGGTTTTCGAGCATGGAGGAATGAACTGCAGGTGTAGCATACAGACCCACCAGTTACTCAATACTTTAGTAGGAGGGGGCGGGGGGGGGGGGGGGAGGAGGGGGCAAATCTTTTTGCCCTAGTTTGGGCACATTAAAATCAGAAATACATCCCTTATCCTGTTGTTTTATTGCCATGTCTTTCTTTGTGTTACTATGATCATATTATGATGAAAGGTATTAGCAAATATAGAAAAAGCACAGAGAATTTGTATATTTTTCTTGATGGCTTCACACCTTCTCTATTTTGGGCACACCTGGAAACAGTGTGAAGCAATTGTTACAGCTGAGGGTAGGGGCGGGGGGAGGCAGTATCGCCACATACCATCCAGTACATGCCAGAAAGTGCTGAAACCCTTTGCCAGGAGCATGACTGGACTGTCCACACTTCAATAAATTAAATGTTGATAACATGCCTGGCATGCCCAGATAATTGAGTTTCTTGATTTTTTACGTTTATGATACGTGCATAAACGTATACTTCAGAAATTATTGTTTTGTATCGTGTCATGTAACATGTCACACAATTGAACACTATCCTTTGGGATATCCAGGCAGCGCCACAAATCTCATCAGCCGACATGGGAGTCAGGTTTTTCCATGTGGTTTTTAGAGCATTTTCTCCCTTCCTATTGAGAGTGGCAATTTTATTTGAATAAACTTGAATGGACATATGATAGGGAACCATGCACATCAAATTTGGTTCATTTGGTCTGGGGGTTTAGGAGAAGTCGATAATGTAAAGTTCACATTGGACGGATGGACGATGAACAGAAAGTGGTCACTTAAGCCCCCCCCCCCCCCCCCCCCCCCCCGACTTTCAGTCAGGTGAGCTAAAAATACTTTACCCTGAATACCGATTGGGCCATTACTTTCGAAAATACTTTTTTTAAGCCTAAATGATTTCATTTTCTCTTTTAACCAAAACTCAGAGCAAAGCAGGCCTATATGCCTACACTGAGTTGTATTGAAGGACATTTTGTTGGGGGTGGGGGGTGACAAATTTATCAGGCTGAATCCTTCATGACATTCATTGATGGACCTTGAAATACTCTGCTTCTCTTGGCTACCAAGAATTTGTGGGTAAAAGTGCACATCAATTTTACAGCCACAAACATAAGGTGCCATAGACTATATTTCCAAAAATAATAGACGGGTGGAGTTGAGGCTGAAGGCTTAATATTTTTTAATATTTTTCGTTCTCAGATTGATGCGCCAAGGATTTACCCACACAGACTACGTCTATTCTTGTGCTAGTGTTGACCTGTTCACATCCATTTACATCTTTGCACTAGTGTTGAAACGATCAATGCCATTTACATTTTTACTAATTGACTAATCACCAGGCAGTAGTTGACAATTAATCGACTAATCGGTTAAGCGATGTCAGGTGCTAAACTCAGCAAAAAAGTCTACAAAAGTGTGGTTTTAATTCATTGGCTGCAGTGGCTTCCAAATTATGATACAATTAGTGGGTCTACCTGTACGACATTACAGAAGTTGATGTCTCCATGTTCTTACGACCAAACAATCGGTGCCGCAAAAAATAAATTGGTCTAAAAATAAATCTTCGGTGTTCCTATTTCCTAAGGGGAATTGAGGAGAGGGCCCAGAATATTCAGTTCTGCCAAATGTTTTTAAACAAAATCAAACTTTCCCCCGAAAATCTCTTCTATTTTGTGTTCTAATAAGAAATTTCTGCACTTTGTTATTGTGCTTGAAAACTTTGAAAGCAGAAAACAAGTCGGTGAAGTGTACTCGGATGACGTGATTGTTCCAAGGCCTGCATAACTTAATCAACCCCCAATGAAAAGCCAGACAAACTATAAACAATAGCCTCATTGAATATTAAATACATAACGTGACCAAACGGTGTGATTTGTTTGGTGAGTATGTGCACTACACAGTACGTAATGCGAGTTGCAAAACTTCACTCAGTACTAAATATCATTATGGGATTTCTGTTTTCCGACCAATCTTATTACTGCAACATTCACCCAAAACAAGAACATGTTGAAAAAGCATTAATTTCTGTAGATGTACTTCCGATGTCGGTGCTAATTAAAATGACACAATAGTTTGCGTGTATACTGTTCACACCTCATTTGGGTGTTTTAATCAGGGTCACGGAATCTCGAATCTTTGCCTGGTAACTAAATCTATTTTTTTTTAAATTAGAGAAGCTCGAAAAAAAGAGCCTCTTGTTTGTTTCCAATTTAAAAGCATGAAGTGTGAGTACAATAGCACTCCAGAAACGACAGCACTAATTCCTTAAAGGAACGCAAGTGGAAACTTCAAGGCTTTAGAGAATGCACTCGGGTGACTAATCGACAAGTGATTCACTAATCGGTTAATAGATTTGTTTAGTACTATCGCGTCACCATCAACTAGTCGAAAAATCGTTTCAACACCACTCCGCACAAGGATTCATAATCTACCTCCTTTCCAAATTTTTAGTTTTGTTGATTTGGGGGGTGGGGAGGGGGTAATTTCTGTTTCTCTAAGCACATGTAGCCTACCCTGTGTTGTATTTGGAATTAAGGTTATGGATTTAACCCTTGTTCCTGAGTTTTCCCTTTGCCTGTAAAGTCAACTTCAATGTCACTGAACTTTCGATAAATTGGAACTTTTCAGATCCATGCTGCATCAAATGTCAACTTTGTATCAGTCACTGTATTGTTATTTTTATTTCCGAATTAATTGCAAGTGGGATTCCTGCCTATACGGCCTCTGTCTGAGCATTTTCATTCTCATTACAAGTTGGAGGTTGAATAATATCATGTTTTATTAATCTTAGGCTATTTCTATGAATGCTGATGTGACTCAACTGGCCCACAAAATTGCTCAAAAGCTGATTTCTGAAATCTACAATTTGATCAGATATACATGCTGCATCTACTTTCAGTGCAATTTGATATCATCTAAAAACAGTGCTTGAACTTCGCTGTTTTGAGGATAGGTCTATCACTTGATTCCCGAGCCTGTTAATATTTGTGTACTGGATTAATTGCATGTTGCTCAATTTTCAGCGATATTGGAAATTATATGAATAACTTTCACACATCGTAACATAGACGTGTTTCACTGAACTATCATTCACAACGTTTTTAACGTGTTGGCATCCGTGAAATGATTTGTGATATTTTTTCCATACACAAGAAAAACCGGGACACTCCATGGCGGCTGTACTGTAGTAATCTGAAAATTTGTCAGACACTTGAAAGGCAGGTTAAATTATTCAGACTCTAGCATTCTAGGTGCAATACTTGGCTAACCAGTTGCTCATTCGCATGGATATAAATCTGCCTTACCAGCATGCAAACGCAACAAGCATTCGCATCAAATTTTACATATCAAAACTACAGGCAGTCCTGTCGATTTGAGCCGAATGACTGTTTGGGTCACGTGGAGGTTATCTAAAATGAAAAACACGCAAACAAAAAATGGGTTGTGCCAGGTCACACAAAGTTTTCATCAATTTGAGTGATCTAAATTCTAAATGTGGTACAAATGAATGGTGGAATGATGTTGAGCATCAACTAGTCATCAGCTGCACAGGTGTTTGCATCTGTCTGAAGTATAGCTGCTCTGTTGGCCAATCACTGGCCAACAAAACAGTTATACTTCAGCCAGATGCAAACATCTATGCTGATGATTAATTGATGCTCAACATCATTTTACACTGTTGATCATCTTAAGATGTAACACAGGCACTAAATGAGGAAATAGCAACAATTCATGTCTCTGCCACAAATAGTGATGATGGATGTCATACTCTTTTGCAGCATGCTAGCCCATGCCAAGGTTAGGCAAAAATTGCAACTATTTTGTATCTGACTTGTTGCAACCCAGCCTCATCATTGTTCCTAAGGAGTACTCATCTCTACAGTATGGCCACTGAGGTGGGCAATATTTAATAATACTAGACTCCAAATAATGGTGGGAATAATCATCAAATATGTAATTAATGAAGCACCTGGTACAACCTGGTGCTTCATGAATTAAAATTTTGCTGATAATTTTTATTACCTCATAAAAGCATGCGTGGACATCACTGCCCATGTGTGGATTACGACCCTCCACGGCAGCTGTATTAATCAGGATATTACCTATAGGAACAAGAACTTGGATATGATACACTAGTTCATAGATCAGCATAGTTGATATACAACATATATATTTAGGCTACCTAATGGGATGACAGAATCAAATACCAGGGAACGATAAGGTACCAAAGTTCAGACCAGGTGAGCTATAAATGGGTTATGAAAATATTGAAAACAGCAGGCCTGGGGTCCCACTAAATACCGAAAAAAGTCATGGCAAATATTTGTTTTTAGGTATTAAGTTACATTATTGGGTGTGTTCTAACATTCAGTTTTACACGGATATGAATAAACATTCACAGGTCATGGATATTGGCCATACCAGATCATGGGAATTAGATTTCATTAGTGGCCCAACAGAAATGATTAACTGTCTCATGTTTTATAAGCAGTCCTGTCATGGATCGCTTTTAAGACCTCAGACTATTAATTATTACTATTGGGCCGCAAATGAACTGCAATGCCCTTAAAAGTCATGTTATTTCTATCACCACTAATAGGAGAGACCATAACTATTTTATATAACAATAACGCTCACATACGAGTCCTTCATATCACAGCCACACTTATCACATGTCCTTGTTTTGCCATCACTGAAGTTGTAGAACTATAAAATGGAAATAATATTAAGGTCAAATTCAAGTTGAATTTATAAAAAAAAACAATAAAATAACCCATCGGAAAGTTAAAACATTTATTATCTGTAACTCAGAGAAAAAACTTGATATGGAATCACTCAACAATTTATCATAATTACTATTAATCAAAATATGCTTTCACTTTTGATTTGTTTCATTTGATTGCTCACTGAAACAACTTAATGCAGCTCTGCTGTACAAACACTAATCGGTGACAATCTGATGTATGTTAAAACAAGTCCCACGCCGGAGATGATCAAAGAGGCTAAATTGGATAACAGAACTCATTCACTTGCGACACCTCACTAATGACTCCAAAGCAGAAAATTCGTAAATATTTACCATGACTTTTTTATTTAAAATGATTTTTATATTCACTAGGCCACAGAATAGTGAGAAAGTATCTATAATTAACCCTTTTGGGGTCAGATTCAGTATTTCGAGTCGGATTCGGTATTTAGTGACACTGCAGGCCTGGTCAGTGTAAACCCATTCTCTTTGTACTAAACACTGATTTAGGCGAAAGTGAAAGTTGATGGGTTGACATCTTGAGCAGCCTTGGTCTTCACTGTGAATGTGATTTCATTGTAATTTAAGTCATGACGCTGATGTTTTATTAGCCTTAGGTTTATCCTTTAAAGTTTAATGGCTTTATGAAAAATTATGGAGGATATGCAAAGTTGTAAACCCATTACAAATAAAAATAATACTTTTTTGTACATACTTCAAAAAAGCATGCAGTTCAAATACATATTCGGTAATTTCGCAGCTTTTGCATTCACCTACCATTATTATTGGATTGGCTCAATGAAAGAGGGGAACTTTGACTACCATTTTGTCTTTTCCAACCTCTCCAATTATTGCCAACACTCTCTGGTTCGCTTGTATAGGAACAGAGCGAGTCTTCATCAAATCGATCGCTGTCGTCGAAAGAATATCTGTCGCCGTCATTATCCCAGTCAAACATGAAGTCCATTTTAGCAAGCCCGCACAGCAGGCGTAAAAACAATCGTGACCCTTGTAACAGCTCGACAACAGAAGTGGTCGTTTGTTACGATTGGATTCTGATTTGACAAGTTGTCTGAACCCCCTTTCAAAATCGGCTCAGAAATCAATGTATTTGTTCATGTTTTAAATGGAGATCGATGCAGCATTGTGGATGGATTTTGGTTTTACTAGGTGCTTGACTGGGAAAGGTGCGATCCTTGAAAATTCAAAGAAATCAGATGAAAACTCTGGCAATGAAATGCACGTTCATGCTTGGTCATATACAACAAAAACAAAAACAACATCGGCGTCTATCGTTGATTTCCGGAGATTCACGTCAAAATAAAAAATCGATCATCTCCCATTTTCTCGCCAATTCTCGGGAGGGCCTCTTCCGGCTTGTTTGTTGTCAACAGAAGGTGATAGACACGTTAACGTGAACAAATTGCTTAAAATCAGGACCATCTCCGACCCCAAAGCCTTAAACATCACTTTGAATAAAAACACGAAATCACACGCTTCTGTTCCTTGTAATTGTTGTGGTGTAAAAATAAAGTTTGGGGAATAAATCTTCTCTCATCTGAGAAAATCTGCTCTGCACGGAACACGAACTCGTAAATGGATTACCAATAAAACACCCAATGGGGAAAATTTCCACCCAATAAAAGGGTTCATATTCTGTAAAAAGGGAAGAGAATCAAAAGTTTTTCATCTGGGTGCATCCCAGACAGTGTTCCATCATGTTTCATTCGACTGATTAGCTGCAGTCCAAAAGCTACAGGCAAGTTCAACAAGATTTAGTAGTTCAGCGATCCGAACGTAGTGGCCGGTGCGCCTTTATACCGCAGGTCCCCGATTTTAGCGCAGGCTACCGCAGGTCCCTCAAAATTACCGCAGGTCCCTTGTTTTTCTGGGTATTATCTTTGTTTTAACTAACAGTTCGAGGCAACTGTCGTCTCGTTGATATTTGGGGGTATTTTACACCAAAAATCAATAATAACGGAGCGTATTTTTTATTTACGCTGTATAAACAACATAAACTTATCACATTCTTCTCGTCTAAACAACCGCAGCCCCGCAAAATTACCGCAGGTCCCTTGTTTTGCGGGTTATTATCTTTGTTTTAACTAACATTTTGAGGCAAATGTGGTCTCGATGATATTTGGGGGTACTTTACACCAAAAATGAATAATAACGGAGCGTATTTTTCTATTCACGCTATCACGCTCTTCGTGTCTAAACAACACACACGCACAATCGGAAACATGATTCAAAATATTCCAGCGATGCAGGTTAGCCCAACTTTGTGACATTACTATATCGTATATCTCGGGGCATGGCTTTTGGTAATTCATTGCATTTATTGGGCATAAAAGGCCTGCTGTCGAGCCTGACCACAGGTCCCAAAATCGATCGTAAACTACCGCAAGTCCCTTCAAATAGATTTCTTTCGCTAAACAAGATGGCTGTTTCTTCCACAAGTCGAGGGACCTGCGGTATATTAAAACTATCACAAGCTACCAGAGGGCCATATGAATTATTTCCCTGCCCCCCCCCCCCCCCCCCAAAAAAAAATAAAATAAAAAATTCTAGCAATGTACCACACCATTCTCGAAACAAGGAACCTGCCAATGCTGTAGAACAAAAACTATCAGAAGCTATTGCATGGAATTGGGATGTATTACCAAGACAAAAAAAAATGTGCTTTCAATGAGAAAGACCAATACAACATTACAGCGGCACTAAACAGGTTAGTTCGTTTTTTAAATATATGCAAAAAAAAATCGAGTAACCTAAAATGTTCATTTTTGCTTCAAAAACATAGGCTATGGTCTCTTATTCGAACGAGCGTGCCGCGCTCGGAACGGGGAGCCATAACCTGTGTTTTGGAAGCAAAAGATGAAATTTAGAATAGGCCAAGTTTGAATAGCGATTTCGAGTATAGCGCTGGCCGCGTTCGGCCATAACGTTGGATATTATTGGAACCGGATCAATTCGCCGGTTCGACCAATTTGCTAAATGATGGTGCCTGTGGTACCTATTTGTTTTGTTTATATTTTTTCGTTGTGTAGTTTTTACTCATTATCCGTAAATTGAATAAAATAAATTAAATAAAAACAGTTCTATCATTGTTGTCCTTTTTCTTGCCAGTACCTCCATAACGAACTCTGCAGTTATATGGAGCAGGGGCAAGAGTTTGTGATACCAGCAAAACAAGGGCCTGCATAAAATCAGAAATATAATATGGTAGATCACGATAGTTTCTAACATGCCGCGGGGAATAATTAAAAAGGACCCGTGGTAGCTTGTGATAGTAACGTTTTTAATATACCGCAGGTCCCTCGATTTGTGGGAGTAACAGCAAAACGAGGGACCTGCGGTATATTAAAAATAAATAATGCGAAGGATTTAGTGACCTGTGGTAAGGATACCCCTACTTATGGTAGTTTATGGTAGATTTTGGGACCTGTGGTCAAGCTCGACAGCCTGCCTTTTATGCACAATAAATGCAATAAATTACCAAAAGGCCGCAACCAAGAAATACGATATAGTAGTGTTAAAAAGTTGCAACGCTGAAATATTTTGAATCATGTTCCCGAGTGTGGCGGGGGCCACATGGGGTGGGATGCCATCATGGTTAATTTTCCTGACACATGGCAAGCTCTGAAAGCCTGATGAATTGCATATCGGAATGTTATGTACAATAGAAGACAGTTTTTATATTAGTTATAGTTTTATAGGTCTGCTCACGTTGTTTTGACACGAAGAGCGTGATAAGTTTATGTTGTTTATATAGCGTAAATGGAAAAATATGCTCCGTTATTATTGATTTTTGGTGTAAAATACGCTCAAATATCAACGAGACGACAGTTGCCTCGAACTATTAGTTAAAACAAAGATAATACCCCGCAAAACAAGGGACCTGCGGTAATTTTGAGGGACCTGCGGTAGCCTGCGGTAAAAAGGGGGACCTGCGGTATAAAGGCGCACCCCGTAGTGGCTACCCCTCTACGTTCAGATTCTTCCCATTCAATCCTATAGAAAAAGTTCCCATCAAGTTTTTATGGGAACTCGAAATTAGGAATATATATCAAGCTTTCGCCCTTATTACCGACTGCAATTGACAGTACACATATTTCCTTACATGAATTAGGCAGAGTTTATTAATCCAAACTAGGTTTTATCCTTCAATTGTCGTCATTTGTGTACTCGTGAGGCGGCGACGGAGGTTTCAAAATGGGCCATGTTTTTGTTTAAATATAAAACAGTAAAAGCAATAACCTGGTAATGGCGCCGAAACGAATAGACCTTTTCATCGGTGCAGAATCGGAATCTCGATCTCATTCGCACAGAGGAGGTCATCAAACTCGGTTGCATTCGCATGGAGCAGATTATCAAACCCATTCTGCACAATTGCGATCAAATTTCCTATTCCGCACCGATGAAAAGGTCTATTCGTTTCGGCGCCATTACCAGGTTATTGTTTTTACTGTTTTATATTTAAACAAAAACATGGTCGATTTTGAAATCTCCGTCGCCGCCTCACGAGTTCACAAATGACGACAATTAAAGAATAAAACCTAGTTTGGATTAATAAACTCTGCCCAAATGTAAGGAAATACGTGTACTGTCGATTGCAGCCAGTAATAAGGGCGAAAGCTTGATATATATTCCTAATTTCGAGTTTTGAGTTCCCATAAAAACTTGATGGGAACTTTTTCTATAGGATTGAATGTGAAGAATCTGAACGTAGAAGGGTAGCCACTACGTTTGGATCGCTGAACTACAAGATTTAAGTGCTATAGTATAGACGTATAACCTATATAAGTAATAGAATTTTGTGTATTTTGAAATTCCCACCTCTGATATTCCTGAAAGTCGAAATAAATATACACAAATTATACATCAAAATGAAGGGTGGGAGGTGTAGAGCACAAAAAATATATGAAATGAACTCAATATTAGAGTTGACAGCACGCACCAACGGTTCCTGAAAGTCTGCTGCTGTATTCATACCAGAACGGATAGTACAATAATACTTTTTAAGAACAACTTGCGGCCCAATGTGCTTCACGCATCCAAGAACCAAGCTTGGGCATAAGAATCCTTCAAAACACAGGCGACAGCTGCATGGGAGTAAATCCCCAAAGTGACTGCTTTGTTTACATATATTCTTAGTCGTTTGTCCAGTAACGGTTTTTGCCCGGTTACGCAAATGGTAAAGCTGAAGAATAGGGGACTTTTCCTTTTATTTAAGGGCATATATAAGTAATGGAATTTTGTTTATTTTGAAATTCACACCTCTCATATTCCTTAAATTCAAATTAATTATACATAATTTATACAGCAAAATGAAGGTTGGGATGTATAGAACACGAAACACATATGTAATCGACTCATAGAGTTGACAGCAGGCACCACTGGTTCCTGGAAGTCTGCTACCGTATTCACACCAGAACTGATAATAAAATATTTCATCAGAACAACTTGTGGCCAAATGTGCTTCATATATCCAAGAACAAAGCTGGGCATTCAAAACACTTTCGAATACAGCGATAGGACTGCATTTTGGAAAAGGACAACACTCTGCATTTTTTATTGAAGATGGTTTCCATGCTCGACAGACATGTGCAAATCATTCGTTACCACAAATTTCCTTTGAAAAACAAAATCGTAATTCTAAGAAATCTCAACAGGTATCATGATACCTTGCATTGATTATGGCAACTGTGCAATCTCTACCTAATAACAGTATACTGTATGAAGGTGATTTTTTTCATTATTTGATTTTAGACGGCGTTTTTACATGCTTTTTCTGTCCGATGACGTCGACTGGAAATCAAAAGTATACTCATACGTAAACAGAAGCAAAGGCTTTGGAATTTTCCCCAATGCAGCTCTGTCGCCATTTTTTGAAGAATTTTTATCCCCTAGCTTTGTTCTTGGATATATAAAGCACATTTGGTCACAAGTTGTTTTCTTGAAATTTTATTAAATTATCAGTTCTGGTGCGAATACGGCAGCAGACTTCCAGGAACCAGTGGTGCCTACAGTCGACTCTATGAGTTGATTACACACATGTTTTGAGTTCTATACCTCCCAACCTTCATTTTGATGTACATTTTGTGTTTTTTTAATTTGAATTGAAGGAATATCAGAGGTGAGAATTTTAAAAATAAACAAAATTTCATTACTTATATAGGCCCTTAAAAACACTGTGTTTTTCTCACCTTTTTTGTACATTTTCCTTTAAGGGGATATATATAAGTAATGGAATTTTGTTTATTTTGAAATTCTAACCTCTCATATTCCTTAAATTCAGATTAAATATACACAAATTATACATCAAAATAAAGGTTGGGATGTATAGAACACGAAACACGTATTCAATCAACTCATAGAGTTGACAGCAGGCACCACTGGTTCCTGGAAGTCTGCTATCATATTTGCACCAGAACTGATAATAAAGTAATATTTCGCAAGAACAACTCATGGCCGGATGTGTTTCAGATATTAAATAACAAAGCTAGGCATTCAAAACACTTTCGAGTGCAGCGACAGGCCTGCATTTTGGAAAAGGACAAACACTGTATTGAAGATTGTTTCCATGCTCTACAGACATGCGCAAATCACTCAATACCATGAATTTCCATCGAAAAACAAAATCGTTATTCTAAGAAATTTCAACAGGTGTCATGATACCTTGCATTGAATGTGGTAACTGTGTAATGTCTATCCAGTAACAGTATACTGTATGAAGGCGATCTTTTTCATTATTTGATTTTAGACGGCATTGTTTTTACATGCTTTTTCCGTCCGATGATGTCGACCGGAAATCGAAAGTATACTCATACGTAAACAAAAGCAATGGCTTTGGAATTTTCCCCCATGCAGCTCTGTAGCCGTGTTTTGATGAATTTTGATCCCCTAGGTTTGTTCTTGGATATGTAAAGCACATTTGGCCACAAGTTGTTTTCGTAAAATATTATTAAATTATCAGTTCTGGTGCGAATACGACAGCAATTCCAGGAACCAGTGGTGCCTACAGTCGACTCTATGAGCTGATTACACGTGTGTTTCATGTTCTATACATCCCAACCTTCATTTTGATGTACATTTTGTGTATATTTAATTTGAATTGAAGGAATATCAGAGGTGAGAATTTTCAAAATAAACAAAATTTCATTACTTACATAGGCCCTTAACTAGTCATGTTTTCGATAAAATGTTCGAAAGATATTCACTTTTGACTAAGATTTGAGATAATTTAAACCCTCTTAATGTTACGGTACCAGAAATTCTTCTGCATTCTCGCCATTTTGAAGTGCGCGTTTACATAACTTTTGTTTTCTCTTTGGCTGGCGATTGTAGGTCTAGGGTCAGTGTATTGAGGGTTAGGGCTAGCTTACCGGTAAGCTAACCCTAGCCCTCACTACACTGACCCTAGACCATGTCAGGAACAGAAAAAACACAAGCATACCAAAAACAACCAATACACAGAGCAGATGCCGAAAAACACCCAAAAACATGGTGGAAAGATGAATGCGAATGTCACTAATTGCACAGGTAAAAAATGTTTGTTGGGCGGTTATAATTGCCAGTAAAAGTGAATATCTTTCGGTCATTTTATCGAAAAGATGAAAACATGACTAGTAATAGGAATATGTAGAAAAAAGGGGAGAAAAATGCGTTGTTTTTACGTAAATGGAAAAGTCCCCTATTCTTCAGCTTTACCACGCAAATCTCATAAAAAACAATTTAGTTTTATTAAAAACGAAAACGTTATGAAGAAAAATAACAGCTGTTATTTGTTAATACATTATTCATGTTTAAAAAAATATAGGTTTTAACATTACTCGAATTTAATGTTTGGCTTTTTTTTTTTAGAGATTTACCGTTACTATATCCCCCGGCCCTTGTGGTGAATGATGACTATGTATAATACAAGTTTGCAGTCATTTCAGTAATATCTGACTGTCAGTTAACCCTTTACCTAACATGAAAAGCAGACGACACTTGCAAAAAAAATTCTTGAATAACTAATTTTTTTCATTTTTTGTCTCAAAAACATAGGTTATGACCCCTCGTTGGAACGAGCTCGATGAGCTCGTTCCAACGAGGGGTCATAACCTATGTTTTTGAGACAAAAAATGAAAATATATTGAAAATTAATTGGCGATTTTTGAGAATAGTGCTGGCCGGTTTTGGCCGTTACGTTGGGTAAAGGGTTAAACCATCCTACATTCAATATTTGAGATAGCAATAGCCACAGTTAACTACAACAGAGTTGGTTCTGTATGTGCCAGACGTGTGGAGCAGAAATTGAAATATCCTAATTTCGTACTATTGAAACCAGTCAATAAAAAGATAAACAACATATTTCTTCTCACCTTTTTCGCCCGACTGTTTACAGCGAGGGCTATAGTAATGACTTTTGTTCGTCCGTCCGTCTGTCCGGCTGTTAACTTTTAGAGTTTTGGTTAAAGTTTGTGGTTAAAGTTTTTTACTGAAGGTTCAAGTGGGTTTTTTTTTTTTTTTCCTGTTTACTTGACATTTGGAGTTTTGGTTAAAGTTTGTGGTTAAAGTTTTTTTATTCAACCTTCAAGTACAGGCTATCCCCGGTAGTTCTTGTCTGATCATCACAAACTTTCATATGCAGGTTTTAGGTCATGTCTACATGAGAACGTCCCCTTTTGGTTGTGATCGTTCAACCGGTATGTCTGCCCGAGCCGAAAACCATCAGCACAGTCTACAGGTCGTATTTATGCAGGGATTTCATTGCAATTTCATACAATGCCTCTATATAATGCCTAGATGAGAACGTCCCCGTTTGGGCATGATCTGTCAACCGTGATGGCTGCCAAAGCCCGAATCCTAAAAACTTTTAGCACAGTCTGCAGGTAATGTTTAATATGGACGGATTTCATTGTAACTTGATACGATGATTCCGTATGATGTCTACATGAGAATTTCTCCATTTGGGCGTGATCTATCAACCGTCACGGCTGCCCGAACCCAAAACCCAAAAACCTTTAGCACAGTCTCTACAGGTCATATTTATGGAGGGATTTCATTGTAACTTGATAGGTTGACTTCATATAATGTCTACATGAGAAAGTCCCATTTTGGACATGATTGGGCTACTGTGATGGCTACAGGTGCCCAAAGCCCGAAAACCTTCAGCACAGTCTACAGGCCATATTAGTGATGGGATTTCATTGTAACTTCGTAGGATCAATCCGCATGATGCCCAAATGAGAATGTTCCCTTTTGGTTGTGATCATTCAACCATGATGGCTGCCGGAGCCGAAAACCTTTAGCACAGTCTACAGGTCATATTTATGGAGGGATTTCATTGTAACTTGATAGGTTGACTTCATATAATGTCTAGATGAGAACATCCCCTTTTGGGCAACTGTGATGGCAACAGGGGCACGAAGCCCAAAAACCTTTAGCACATTCTACAGGTCATATTTATGGAGGGATTTCATTGTAACTTGATAGGTTGTCTTCATATAATGTCCAGATGAGAACATCCCCTTTTGGGCAACTGTGACGGCAGCAGATGCCCTAAGCCCGAAAACCTTTAAAATATTCCACAGGCCAAAATTATGAAGGGATTTCATTGTAGCTTGGTAGGATGACTCCAAGTATGTGGGTTAAAACCCAGACAAACACCACCCCCTACCCCTCCCCCCCCCCCCTTCCCCACACACACACACACACACACACACACAAACGTGTCACTTAAGCAATTATTCCCAAAATGCATTTTGAAGGATTGGGTGTTATTGCAAAAAAGAAAATTGACTCATATAGCCCAACATTGCTTTATGTACTGCATCTTTAATCCTTTACCTAACACAAGTTGAAGCCAACAGTACAAATTATTTTTCTGAAACATCAGATTTTTTTCATTTTTAGCTCAACTTGACAAAGTCAAGCTGAGCTATTGCCATCACTTCTCGTCCGTCGGCGTACGTACGTATGTACGTACGTTAGTACGTTAGTGCGTTAGTACGTACGTCCACAATTTCCTTTGGCACACCTCACAGGTCACATTTATGATCAGATTACTTTGAAACTTGGTATGCTTGTTTGGGGTGACCTCTAGATGGGAGCTATCGATTTTCTTCAATTTCCGTCAAAAATGTTGCCGCGGCCAACGTTCTTAGAACTTAGTTTAGTCAAACCACAATATTTCCCCTTTGCACACCCTACAGGGCACATTTATGATTTGATTGCTTTGAAACCTGGTGTGCTTATTTAGGGCGACCTCTAGATGGGAGCTATCGATTTTCTTCAATTTCCGGCCAAAAAATGTTGCCACAGACAACGTTCGTAGAACTTAGTTTTAGTCAGACCTCAATATTTCTCTTTGGCACACCCTACAGGGCAACATTTATGATCAGATTGCTTTGAAACCTTGTATGCTTGTTTGGGTAGACCTCTAGATGGGAGCTATCGATTTTCTTCAATTTCTGTCAAAAAATGTTGCCGCGGCCAACGTTCTTAGAACTTAGTTTAGTCAGAAGACTCAATATTTCCCTTTGGCACACCCTACAGGGTACATTTATGATCGGATTGCTTTGAAACCTGGCATGCTTGTTTGGGGTGACCTCTAGATGGGAGCTATCGATTTTCTTCAATTTCCGTCAAAAAATGTTGCCGCGGCCAACGTTCTTAGAACTTAGTTTAGTCAAACCACAATATTTCCCTTTGGCACACCCTACAGGGCACATTTATGATTTGATTGCTTTGAAATGTGGTATGCTTATTTAGGGTGACCTCTAGATGGGAGCTATCGATTTCCTTCAATTTCCGGCAATAAATGTTGCCACGGCCAACGTTCGTAGAACTTAGTTTAGTCAGACCTCAATATTTCCCTTTGGCACACCCTACAGGGCCCATTTATGATCAGATTGCTTTGAAACCTGGTATGCTTGTTTGGGGATACCTCTAGATGGGAGCTATCAATTTTCTTCAATTTCCGTCAAAAAATGTTGCCGCGGCCAACATTCTTAGAACTTAGTTTAGTCAGAAGACTCAATATTTCCCATTGGCACACCCTACAGGGTACATTTATGATCGGATTGCTTTGAAATCTGCATGCTTGTTTGGGGTGACTTCCAGATGGGAGCTATCGATTTTCTTCAATTTCTGTCAAAAAATGTTGCCGCGGCCAACGTTTTTAGAAGTCAGTTTAGTCAGACCACAATATTTCCCTTTGGCACACCCTACAGGGCACATTTATGATTTGATTGCTTTGAAATGTGGTATGCTTATTTAGGGTGACCTCTAGATGGGAGCTATCGATTTCCTTCAATTTCCGGCAATAAATGTTGCCACGGCCAACGTTCTTAGAACTTAGTTTAGTCAGACCTCAATATTTCCCATTGGCACACCCTACAGGGTACATTTATGATCGGATTGCTTTGAAACCTGGCATGCTTGTTTGGGGTGACCTCCAGATGGGAGCTATCAATTTTCTTCAATTTCCGTCAAAAAATGTTGCCGCGGCCAACGTTTTTAGAACTCAGTTTAGTCAGACCACAATATTTCCCTTTGGCACACCCTGCAGGGCACATTTATGATTTGATTGCTTTGAAACCTGGTATGCTTGTTTGGGGAGACCTCTAGATGGGAGCTATCGATTTTCTTCAATTTCCGTCAAAAAATGTTGCCACGGCCAACGTTCTTAGAATTTAGTTGAGTCAGACCACAATATTTCCCTTTTGTACACCCTACAGGGCACATTTATGATCGGATTGCTTTGAAACCTGGCATGCTTGTTTGGGAAGGCCTCTAGATGGGAGCTAGCGATTTTCTTCGGTTTCTGTCAAAAAATGTTGCCACTGGCAAAAAAAAATGACACTGGTACCAATGATCTTCAATTTTGCCATTTCATTTATAACTTACCAAGTTCAAGTTTGTCAAGTTGAGCTACAGTGTCATTGACACTTTCATTTACTTATTAGTCCTTATTGGAACAAGCTCATCAAGTTTGTTCCATCAATAGGTCATGAGGTATGTTTTGAAGTAGAGAAATGAAAAAATAAAATTTGAATAGCAAATTTTGTATATCACGAGTGCAGATATGGCAGATTTGTTAGGTAAACTGTTAACAAAAAAAATGACTCCGACTATTTTGCATTTAAGCATTGCCATTCCTGGGAAAGTTGGGCTGCATGCGTGACGTCACTCTAGTTTGTTCCTATCGGGCATTCACACAGCATAAATAAGATTTGTTGTCACGTTTATGTGCAATTTTAATGTTTTGGGGTATTTCCTACATGAAATATACGCTGGTTCGCTACTCATAAAAAAAAGTCCATAACCGGTCAAATCACCACATCGACAAACAGGCACGGTGTCAACATTTATAAACGATTCCTGTCATTGTTTATCTAGTCTTCCAAGACATCAATTATTAGAATCTGAACCAAAATTGTGTTGGATCTGTTCATTTGAAAAAGTTTGTACTTGATTAATGCAAACTGGTTCTTAACCGGACAAATGACTGTACTTTCGATTTCCAGTTAACGTGATTGGACAGAAAAAAGCATAGAAAAACAGCACTGTCTAAAATCAAATGATGAGAAAGATCGCCTTAATATAGCATACGTTTATTATATACAGACAGCACAGTTGCAATATTCGATACAAGGTATCATGATGCCTGGTGAAATTTCTTAGCATTACAATTTTGTTTTTTATGGAAATGTGTGGTATCAAATGATTTGTGCATGTCCGTTGAACATGGAATCCATCTTCAATGAAAAATGTAATGTTTTCCTTTTCCCAAATGTTCTTCTATCGCTGCATCCTAGGGTGTTTTGAATGCCTAGATTTGTTCTTGGATATGTTGAAGCACATTTGGCCACAACTTGTTCTCATGAAATATTACTTTTATTATCAATACTGGTATGAACACGGTAGCAGGCTTCCAGGAACCAGTGGTGCTTGCTGGCAACTCTGTGAGTTTATTACATATGTGTTTCGTGTTCTATACATCGCAGACTTCATTTTGGTGTATAATTTGTATGTATTTTGAATTTAAGGAATATAAGAGGTGGTAATTTCATTATAAACTTATATAGCACCTTAAGGTGCTATATAAGTAATGGAATTTTTTTTATTTTGAATTTCCCACCTTTGATATTCCTTAAATTCAAATTAAATATACACAAATTATACATCAAAATGAAGGTTGGTGGATGCAGAAAACGCAATATACAGTACATGGAGAGTGTATTATCACCAAATCACCCACAGAGTGGAGATTCCACCCGAGAAATAATTGCAAATCTGTTGCGATTGTTTTTTCTCATGAATCCGTTTTATGATTTATCGTGAGTTGAAATTTAATGCCCGTTTCCTGTCGTGTCAACAACCGTCATGTTATTTAATATTTACTTCTGAAACTAATTCAGAAGTAGGCCTATTTCTCCGAAAACACATTTCCTTCTATCGGAAGACAACCCACTTTTTTCGTCCTCGATACATGTGGCATTGTGCTGAATAATAAAGCAACATTGTGCTTTGAACAAACTCAATCGGGTAACCTGTATTCAACTCGCGATATGCATCAAAATGACACCTATTCAGACTAACAAAGCTGATGTACCTCGGCACACGATCATACACCGTAGCCCTTCATTGCGGATGCCAAACAAGCTGCTTGTCAGTGCCTGAACCTACAAAACGTACCACACCATGCACATTAACATTATTATCACGTATTCACTGGGACATAATGGCTGACACCATGTTAACTACCTCAACTACATCAGTACTCAGCCATAGCAGCGGCGGCGCAAGGATTTCGAAATACAGACAGGGGGGTTGGGCTCACGATGTGCAGCATCATCCGCCGAGCCACGTAGCGACGAGATGAGGGGGATTTTTTTTTTAAACTGCCTTGTTGCATTCAAGTGCGTTGGGGGGGGGGGGGGGGGAGGGGCAGGGGGGCTGATGGGTGCCTTCGACATTTCTTGGAAAATTTCTTGAATATTTTCTGAAGGATGATCCCTCCCCCCAACCCCCCCACCCCACTCTAGCGTTCTTATTTCATGAAAGGTTTTCATTAAAAACTGACCAACATGAATTATAAATTAAGTGTGTTGGCAGGGGTGGGGGGGGGCTACGACTTGTCTTGGGAAATTCCTCAAATATTTTCTGAAGATGATACCCCCAACACACACACATGCACTCTAGCATTCTTATTGCATGAAAGGTTTTCGTTAAAAACTGACCAACAAATGAAGTGTGACGTCATTTGTTGGTCAGTTTTTTAATGAAAAAAAATGTTTCATGGAACAAAAACACCAGAGTCACTTAGTGCCAGTAGGCCTACATACACGAGGGTCTGATGAATATGAGGTCCAACATGAATTATAAATTGTGTGGTGGGGGGGGGGGGGGGGGGGGGGGGGGGGCTGATGGGTGCCCACGACACTTCTTGGAAAATTCCTTGAATATTTTCTGAAAGATGATCAAACCTCTTGCGTTTTCATTTCATGAAACATTTTCAATAAAAAGTGACCAACAAATGAAATGTGGCGTCATTTGTTGGTCAGTTTTTAATGAAAACGTTTCATGGAACAAAAACGCCAGAGTTGCTCATTGTACAATTTAAGCTATATTGTAATTACAGTTAAGCTAAGTTGTAATTACATTTTATTAAGTTGTAATTATAATTTTATTAAGTTGTAATTACAATTTAAGCTAAGTTGTAATTACAATTTAAGCTATATTGTAATTACAATTTCAGCTATATTGTAATTACAATTTATAAAGTTGTAATTACAATTTAAGTCAAGTTGTAATTACAATTTAAGCTATATTGTAATTACAATTTAAGCTAAGTTGTAATTACAGTTTATTAAGTTGTAATTACAATTTTAGCTAAGTTATAATTGCAATTTAAGCTATATTGTAATTACAAGTTAAGCTAAGTTTGTAATTACAATTTATTAAGTTGTAATTACAATTTAAGCTATATTGTAATTACAATTTAAGCTATATTGTAATTACAATTTAAGCTAAGTTGTAATTACAATTTAACGTAAGTTACGCAAAAACGAAATGGCTCCAATACGCTGCCGTAATGGTTATTTGAAGTTTCAAAATTTGTCGAATATTTAGTCATTCGGACCACAAGGTACACAACTCACTGGCTTGGAAGATATCTACCTGCCTTATTCAAAGTTCCAGAAAAACCAAACGCGTGAATTTGTAGTCGAGATATTGATGTCATCAAACAGATAAGACAATAAGCTTTATGTTGGTATACCACTTGCTCAATTAAATACTTTTTAAAGCTTAAACTAAACGTGTCAAATATACCTTGGGAACTAGTCACTTTTTTCTCAGTCAGACACAACTGTTTGACAGAATGTTGACTGGGGTCGATCAAAACTTTTGAATGAATCGAATTGTTTTCTAACTACGATTGTCAGTCTAAACATCACCACACTAATCATACAATTCTATATTGGGGCTTCAGAACCTCTTGAATATTATAAAAAATTTAATTTGTGTTGCAAATTGTCAACACAAATCGTAAATTCCTTCCGTCACCATACTTGTACTATACCGCATCGAATTTGACCTCGCCATCCCATTTACTATGTCTGATCTCGTCATCCGAATGGTAGATAATTAAAAATAAAATGAAGGTTTCCCTGTATTATTCCATCATGAATATAGCAACCAATGGGAATTCTACACACTGTCAACAGCCGTGTCCGACCTAGAAAAAAGGGAGTCATCTCAGAGATATATTTGACCCATTTTAACATTTAAAAGAGTATTTTATAGGGGAAGTGGTACACCAATGTAATACTTAACCCTCTTCACTCTAATGTCAAAATAACAATGTTTTAGGCAGCAAATTTTTCCCACAATGCAACTGAGAATTTAAAAAATTATATCTTGTTTGACAGAGTTCATTGAGCTCTGTCAAACATGATATAATTTGTTAAATTTTTCATGATGCATGGGTAATATAGAGCTAATGACGAAAAATCGGAAATACTACCAGAGTGCTAGGAGTTAATGTTTTAGTTGTCGGATGACATCAATATTGTGACCACAAGTTCACGCATTTGGTTTTTCTGGGAGTTTGTATAAGACAGGTAGATATCCTCCAAGCCAGCGAGTTGTGGACCTTGTTTCTCTTACCGGTAAATACATAATCATGGGAAAATACATTTGTCAAAAAACCTTCAAATACACCTTTTTTCATGATCTTTGGCACATGTTGAACACCTGTGATTGGGACAGAGTGCTTTCGATATAAATTCCAGAACCAAAAACGCTCCCAAAAGTGGTGATTTTAGCACACTTTTTTCATGTAAAACACTCATAAAAATGAAAGCAGTAATCACATAGTCTTGAAATTTCACACTGTCATGGGCCATATGCTGCCCCAGAATTTAACAGTAAAATTGTTTAAGCTGACCGAACCGTCTTCAAGTTAATTTACATAAAAATGTTAATTTTTAGCTCAACTTTGGCGAAGCCGAATTTCAGGTATTGTGATGGCCTGTCGGTCGCTCCATCAACACGGCTCGGGCCACAGGACGTATTTTTTAATCAATCTTTACGAAACTTCTTGAGTGCCTTTGTTATCACCGTGGGACGAGAATGAGTGTTTTTGGGTGTGGTCCGAAATTCAAGCCATTTTGTACAAAATTAGGTGCAATCAGATTTTTGCGCAGAACTTCCGTATGAAAGCTCTGATTTGAATAATTTTTTATGCCCCCGACTTAAGTCGGGTGGCATATAGTGATTGAAGTGTGTGTCTGTCCATCCATCCGTCCTTCCGTGTGTGTGTGTGTGTGTGACCGAGCCAATAACTCGAAAACTGTTAGGGCCACAGTCATCAAACTTCACACAATTGTCACACTCCATAGCCGGGTTCGTACCTTCAAGGTCAAGGTCACATTTCAAAGTCACACTAAAAATCGGTCAATATTCGTGTCTCGGCCATAACTCAGAAACGAATGATAGTACAATTGTTGTTGGGGGCGCGGTGGCTCAGTGGGTAGAGGTGCAGGCTGCAAGCTGAGAGGTCCTTGGTTCAAATCCCACCTGCGGCAACCGTGTTGTGTCCTTGGGCAAGACAATTCATCTCCATTGCCTGCGTGGGGGCACGGTGGCATTGTGTACTAAGGCATACTGCACGTCGATGGTGCACTTGTCTTCAGCCATTGCTAACCCTGCTTGTGTGGAGTTAGTATGTTGGGGAACTGGCAGTTGCTCGATGGTTCTCTCCGGGTACTCCGGCTTCCTCCACTCGTAAAACTGTCACGGTCATGATTAGCCATTGTGCATAAATATGTGACCTTAAACACCAATAAATAAATAAATAATAATAGTACAATTGTTAAACTTTTTCAGTCAGAAGGTGTGTTGCGTATAATAGTTTCCGCTGTATCTGCAAGGTGAAGGTCACAATTGACCTTCATATGTTCAGGGTCACAAATCAACTGTTAGGGCCACAGTCATCAAACTTCACACAATTATAAAGGACCATGGGAGGATGTGTCACACACCATAGCCGGGTTTGTACCTTCAAGGTCAAGGTCACATTTCAACGTCACACTAAAAATCGGTCAATAATCGTGTCTCGGCCATAACTCAGAAACGAATCATAGTACAATTGTTAAACTTTTTACAAATGTTAAGGACAGTCAGAAGGTGTGTCGCGTATAATAGTTTCCGCCGCATCTGCAAGGTGAAGGTCAGGGGGGGGGGGGGGCATGTGTTACCTTAGTAACATTTTTCTTGTTTCTTCTAATTTTACACGCAACTCAAGCAGCACGGTGGGAAAAAGAATGGTTAATGCTTGTAACTAAGACTACCAAAAGGCCACTCTGAAAGCTGGCCACCTTTCTTTCAGCTAGCTGGACTGTCCATGTGTACAAGAGTAGTGTTCTACTCGAAATGTGTAAGACTCATTGTATGAGAAAGTTTCATACCTTTGATCAACAGTGCAAATTCAAAGGACGCTACTGACTGGGGTTGACAATAAATCTTTGAGTGAAACAGACAACAGAAGAATGAAATGTAGCATCAGTCTGGGAAAAAAAGTACTTGATTCTTGCCCCTGTGTTCCATATAATCATACCTATAACTATTCATAATTTTTTAAAAAATTTTCTACTTCATATTATTTGAATTTGAGCCCCTATTTTTTTATTCATTTTCACCATTGTTGGACTGCAAGCTAATCCTCAGGAAACACTATTTTGAGTTTGGGCTAAATTTTTTAAATATTTCCATACATGTAGTAGCTGTTGAAAGTTGGAGTTATTTTAGAATTTTGAGGTTATTTATTCAAGATGTGGCACTTGGAAGTATTATAAAGTCAGTTTGAAACTACAGTATTAGGCAAAAATTATTCCACCCTGTACGATTATTCCAGCCCATAGTATCATTTCATTTTACTAAATCTTCCACCCTGTACTTTTAATCCTCACCATACTATTATTTGGTATACCTCCTCTCACATAATTCACCATAAAGTACACACAAGAAACATGAGGATAATGGTCAGTGAATGAAAATATATACAGAATTAGAATATGGGATGGAGATCACCCTCACCAGTCACCAACTTCATCAGCCCCCACCCCCCACCAATTTCACAATGATCTGAAAATCCGGACAAGTTGAAGGCTTGTTCCTGTTCAAGTTTTGAAACTTTGACTGGTAGAGTGCTGGAAGCCCATATTTGGGCTGTATTCTGAAGTGCAAGTGCTGCAACTTAAAGGCTTCAATTTCAGTGACTGTGCTTCATATTATCGTTGAAGTGATATTATTTAGTCTGTTAAGATTTGCCTTGTTACAATTTATAGGAGAGTGCCCATAGGCACTCTCCTATAAATTGTAACAAGGCAAGGACATGTTAACAATTTTTGGTGGTCGAAAATAATTTAGCACTCTACCAGTTAACCAATAGGGAATTGGAGATGCATTGAGTTGGAGAATAAATACAGCCTGGAGAGAGTGGATCACCACTAAACCACAAAACGTTTACAACAATTATGCACACTTTTTGAGGACAGGAACTCAGAAAACAAGAAAAGTTACAGCGAAAAACAGCTGGGGCTGCAAGAGGTCTATGAGCTGAAAAATTTACATTTCTTATACTTCCTTGAAAAATAGTACCTGCAATAATTGAATAAACTTAAGACAGCTGTCCTGTGATTTCACTCAGGGACCTGGTTAGGAGGATTCAGAAAGAAGACATTGGAAACATCAAGTCTCACCACAGCCCTAGAATTTTCTACTTATGACATATCAATAATTACAACATGGCAAAAGTCCTGTTGACTATCATAACATTCTTTTCAAATATATTTGTTATGGTTCTGCAAAATTCAGTTCTGTCCCTCCCTCCCTCCCCCCCCCCCCCCCCCACCCATATTTGGGCTTTATACCAATGGGCAGGTACTGTAACATAAAGGCTTCATATGCTGTGAATGTGCTCCATATTATCTTGTGAGTGGAATTATTTAGTCTGGATGGATTTGCCTTGTTATCCCCGTGGGAACCCCGGGAAGTAAGCAGCACTTGTTTACTGTGGTAAACCAGTTCCGCTTTACTAGTAAAATAGGACCCAGTCACCAATGCTTGGGGTGAAAGTCCTCTAAAATGGGGCAACATGTTGATCAACGATTGACTAAACTTGACTTCATCTCCATGTTGTGTCACGATTAGCCATGGTGCATAAATATGTGACGTTAACCACCAACAAACAAACAAACAAAAATTTGCCTTGTTACAATTTATGGGAGAGTGCCAACTGGCACTCTCCCATAAATCGCAACAAGGCAAAGACATGTGAACAAATTCTGTTGACCAACAATAACTTAGCACTCTACCAGTTAACAATTGGATGAAAAGCAAGGTGAATGCTATTACCCCGTTCAAATATTTCACATGGTCTTTGGTGTATGAATTTCTGACTGCATCTTTTCTTTTTATGTTGGAAAAATTCCAAATCATGTTGAATTCTTATCCATGAGAAAAGGTTGTTTTACATTTTTTGTTTAGTGAGAATTTCCGACTTTTTACCACTTTCAAGTTTCAGAACTTCCATACTCAGGAATCTGTGGTGGGATTTGGGTGGGGGCATCAAATACCCACACACCACTCCATAATAACCATATCACTGGTTGTATTTGCAAGAAGGCCTACATATGGTTAATTTTTTTTTTTTTTTTGGGGGGGGGGGGGGGGGGTGGAGGGGGGCACAGCAAATGTTCCATTTGCGTTGGTAACTTCCCTTTAGAACACAAATCTATGGTTGTATTTGCAAGTGCGTTAGAATGTTATTTTGCCTGATTTTATGTGGTCTTTTAACAACTTTATAGGGTAAATAAAAACGGTACAGTTGAACCTTGTTAATTTAATTCTTTGCAGGTTGGTGGCAGATAGTCCTGCCAAGGACAGGAAATCTTTTACCAATAACTAAAGTATATTTTGGGCACCACTAACCAAATTTCTCTTGTAAATTAGCGCAATTGTTTACAAATGATGTCTCGAGTTATATTTTCATAATTTTTCATTAAAACTAGTCATGGTTGCTTTAAGGCAGCCATATCTAGAGATTTGATGAAAAATATTTTATACTCTGCTGGTTAAGAGTTAATAGCCACCTTGCAAGAGGAAAATATATTGAATTAATTTAATAACAAGGGGATAGTGTACAAGTAATGGGAAGTGGTCATTTTCCTATCTTCCAGACATAAACTGAGCATTTATTATATTATATCTTGTGTGATAGACCTCACTTAATATGCTAGATTAAATGCCTATTTTGGATGGATTAAGGCCAAAAAATGACTAAATGCAGGGAATTCAGTAGATGACGGAGTAATTCTTTGACAGATTAAGAGAAGTTTACGTTTAACCTTTTTGTAATTAAAAGGTTTGCCAGAGACTGCACGCTGATGGTGCACATGTTTCAACCGCTGTAACCCTGCTTGAGCTGAGCTTGAACAGAGTTAGAATGCTGAGGAGCTGACAGATGCTCGGTTGTTCTCTCCGGGTACTCCAGATTCCTCCACTCGTAAAACCATTATATCACGATTAGCCATTGTGCATAAGTATGTGACCTTAACTGGTTGAGGGCTAGATTATTTTTGGTGGTCTAAATTTGTTATTCCAAATTTGTTTATTACAAATTATTGGAGAGTGCCTGCAGGCACTCTCCAATAATTTGTAAAAGAACAAACTTGTCCAAACAAAAGATTTTTTGTATTTGACTGAATAGGAAACATGAGCATGGAAAATGTTGGCTTTTGCTCCGGTACCCTCATTTTTTTGAAAGCCCTGATAGTGGCTTCTAGCACTCAACCAGTTAAACACAAATAAATAAATAAATTCACAGGTTAAAATTGTACTGAAGTTATGGTAAATGGTTTGATGTTTGTAAGTTATATGCACTTAACAGGGTTAGTCCAGTGGATCAGTGGTTAGAGCATTGAACTTCAAACTGAAAGGCTGACTGCCCGATCCTGACCGGCAGTAACTGCATTGTGTCCATGGGCAAGGCACTTAATCCTGATTGCTCATGTGGAGCATGGTGGCACTGTGTATGCTGGAGTATTTCCACTGGTGTACTTGCATTCATCTGCTGCTAACCCTGCTTGTGCAGAATTAGTACACTGGGTAGTCCTCACAGTTGCTCGCCATTGCTCCTTGGCTCTCTCCGGGTATTCCGCTTGCTTCACCCATAAACCTGTTTAACCCTTTACCTAACGAATCGCCTGCATTCACCTGCGTAATATGCAAATTGAGCAGTTGAAAAAATTAAATTTTTCAAAATATTTCAACAAAACCATATCATGTGACCCCCTCATTGGAACGAGCTCATTGAGATCATTTCAATGAGGGGTCACATGATATGGTTTTGTTGAAATCTTTTTAAAAATTTAAAAAAATTATTTTTAAAATAATAAATTTTGATATCGTCTGCGTTGGGTAAAGGGTTAACATGCTGTTGAAAATGTTGATAAACCCAATAAAACAAACAGAAATTAAAAGATGTAATGCAATTACGTGGGATCCACTGTACTAGCATACATCAATATTTTCAGTACATGTATGGGAAAACCTTAAAGTATTTACATTTTTTTATGAAAAAAATAAATGGGAAAACAAATTAAAACTTGTTTGACTTTTACATGAACATGCACGTCTGGACATTCAGGTCATTTTGGATATAAGCTTTGCAGAATAAATTATTTAACAACACCTGTCTGTCTATTTTCAGCATGGCTCCTAGAAAGGGGAAAGTTCAGAAAGTAGAAGAACAAGTGGTTTTAGGGCCACAAGTTAAAGAAGGCGAAAATGTATTTGGAGTAGCTCATATTTTTGCCAGCTTCAATGACACATTTGTCCATGTTACAGATTTATCAGGAAAGTAAGTTTCTGTACTATTAGCTCCACTCTGATAAAGTCAGCAGATCTTTTCTGAAATCCAGTTGCTAGTAATCATCCCCTGAGTTCCAATGTGTTCTATGTGCCAGTAGGCACATAGAACACGTTGGAACTCAGGGGACTAGTTGTCTTTCCCTGGACCATAATTTCCTTAGTACTTGACACAACTTGTGAAAATTCTTACACATATACATCATCAGTAGACAGTGTGTCGCATGCCATATTTCCATTCCATACCCCAAGGTCAAGGTCACAGTCATGCATCAAATAATATCACAGTGTGCAGTGGCTCGGTGGTTGCGTCATAGGATTGCAAACTGAAAGGTTGATGGTTCGACATTTAACTTCAAACCAAAATGTCCAGGATTCGGTCCCCACCAGGGGCAACAGCCTTGTGTCCCTGGACAAGGCACTTAGTCCTGGATGCCCACATGGGGCACAGTGACTGTGTACTAAGGTGGACTGCACATCGATGATACACTTGTCTTCAACCAATGCTAACCCTGCTTGTGTGGAGTTAGTACGTTAGAGAGTCTGACAGTTTCTTGTCACTGCCTGGTGGTGCTCTCCAGGCACACTGACTTCCCCCACCTGTAAAACTGTCTGACATAAGGCGACCCTGGCTGAAGAAAGTGCTGTTAAATCCCAATAAATAAATGAATAAATGAATAATGTCATTTCTTAAATACATTACTTGTCTGAGCCATAAGTTCTTCACATGAATTGATGAACCTTCTTGCACATAATCTATATTGAGTGTCACATGCTAAAAATACCTTTTTTAGTGACATTTAACTGACTGAACCTTAATTTCTGTTCTTCTGGACATAACCAGATAAAACACCTTGCACACACATATCATTAGTTGTTGATACGTCACACCTCTTACCTTTCATATTCCAAGGATAAGGTCACATCTATGGACATCCATCCATCAATATTTTGTTTGTCTGGACCATAATTTCATTACAGCTTGACACAAACTGATGAAACTTTTTGCACACACATGTACATATTCATCAGTAGGCAGTGTATCGCACACATTTATATTCTGTATGGTACAGCAAGGTCAAGGTCATAGTTGTGCATCAACTGTTCATTATACCTTTTCTTTGTGACATTGTTTGTCAGAGAATAGCTTCTCCATTACTTCATGACATGCATTGATGAAACTTTTTAAACATATAGAGTAGACAATATGCTGCACACCATATTTACAATATATATCACAAGGTCACCGTCAAGTGTCAAATGCTAAAAAATAGTTTTTATAGTGACATTTCCCTGTCCAAACCATAATTGCTTTATTTCTTGACATAACTAGATTAAACTTGCACACACATATCATTGGTTGTCGATGAGTCCTGCTTGTTTTTGAGATTGTCGTGTTTTAATTAAAAACTTTCTGTGACGTCATCTATTGTGTATGGTAGCTGTTTAGATACACTAATCACCATTAAGGCATTGGATAGTTAAATATCCAACGCTTGACTGTTGGATAGTTGAATTGAGTCAACTATCCCATTGCAAACAATTGGATATTTCACTTGTCTCACATGATGTGATCGAAATATAGATAGGGACTTCATGAAAAGACAAAATTAAAGGACACGCAAATTTTATTTCAAAACAATAATTAGCTGGAAGTATACCATATAAACCGAGTCACCTCCAGTGATAATACCATGAACACATGGGTTGGTTGTGAGATTGGCCTGTAAGCACATAACAAATTTGAAAACATTTGAAAAATTAATTTCTATAAATACTTACAAAAAATTTTTTGAATTGAATGTGTTATTTCTTTGGTTTATTTTAAAATTAAGTCCTAACTGTTGAAACGCAGCGGTGACTTAATCGCACAATAAACTAAAAAAATAATACATTTACTGGTGCCATTGATTTGGAAATCATTGTCATTTAGACTGGTATATCTATGACAAGATCGCCTTTTCGGACTCGGACGGACTTGTTTGAATTCTTTGCAGCAGCCACAGAAACTCTCTCATCATTAACGTCACTGTCAGATGTTTTTCGCTTAACCCTCTGTACAACGTCACTAGCAAAATGTTCCTGCTCCACGCCGGTGCGTTTGTAATTCCTCACAGCGTCAGATCTATGGCCAGTCTTTTCGCAAATTATTTGTTCCGGCAACTCGGCTTGATACATACGCGTTGCTGCGGTGGCTCTCAGGGAATGGTTTGTAAAGAAACCATCTATTCCAGCGTTAGCACACAAAGTTTTAACCACTTTTGAAAGAGTATTGATACCGACGCGTGCATCTGCATACCATTGCGTTTCAGTAGGTTTGTTGAGAGAACGCAAATATAGATACACACATCTTCCCTGTTTGGGTCTTAATGAAATATACTTTTCGTACAAGGCTACTACACATCTGTCGGGTTTAAGGGTGTTAGCAAATGCCTTACTTTGCTTCTTTTTGAGCTTTCTGTGATCGATACCACCCATATTGCACTTTGATATATCCTCAGTGTATTCAAGGAATCTCAAGCCACTTTTATCGCACGCAAATTGTAATGTTCTTGGCCACCCCTCAGAGCAAAATTCAATCCAAGAAGATACAATAAAGTGTTTCTGAGTTTATCGGGAGAGTCAGAACCCAAAATCCCTTCATTCCACATTCTCTCCTCATCGTCCACTGTTATGACATTTGCTTGCTGTTTTTAAATTCCAACCCCAGCCCTTGCTAATGACTTCATTTTCTGATCTAGAAGATTCCTAGTGCTGGAGAAGATTTCGTCATCCATTATGGTCACGAATCGTCCGTTCTCGCGAAGATAATTCTGGATGGCAATCAAAATTTCATACAAAGTATTACCACGATACTCGTCCCCGTTCTCCCTACGAACCTCAAAAATGAAGGCACCCAAACAATAGTCAAGCATATCACTGTCCATGGATAAAATGTCACCACTAACATGTCTGATATCACGTCTGTTGACTTGGACTTTCTGTTTTCCATCCAACCCTCAAAAAGCCTTAATGCCCATTGACTTTTGCTTTCAGTTTTTTTGGCAAAGCGAGAATGAGAGAGTACATCTCTGTCCCTATCCAGGATCGGCACAGAGTAATGGGCACTATTCTCTGCATTCTGTGTAATTTGACGTAGGGCTTCATCAGTTGAGCGGATCAACTCAGTGTCAGAAATATCACTAAAAACCTGATTAAAACTGGTATTTAAGTTGAAATTATGAAGTGTCTCAGTCCCAGATTTCTCTAGCTCCAAAGCATCGCTTAGTATAGCATCTGTGTCATTTCCAGAACCATTGGTTTCAAAAAATTTATTTTGTGTTATAAAAATATCAGATTCCGACTCGTATGCGTTCATCGTGGCAAGTTATTATGTGGACGCTGGTCAGTTAAACGAGGCAAGATATTAATGTGCACTCATTCAACTCAAAATTAATTAACAAGCGTGCGTAATCATTAAAATGTTTCATTCAACTATCCAACTGTTGGATAGTTGAAGCGTTTTAACAGTGAGCGAGGTTCCAAAAAGGGTGAAAGTTTTTAAGTAGGTTAAATAACTCGTTGATGTTGGATAGGCCAGAGAAAGTACCCCGTCTCGGGCCTAACGGCCCTCGATGGGGTACTTTCTCTGATCTATCCAACATCAACTCATTATTTATCCTCTACCTATGCCCCCACTTCTCTAAAGTGGGGGCTATATTGTCATCATCCTGTACATCTGTATGTTCGTCCATCCATCCGTCTGTCTGAACATTCTTAGCCATGCAACTACTCCTACATTTTTTAAGCAGTTTTGATCAGATGTCTCCACTAACGACTAACAAGTGGGCATAAACATTCCAAAATTTTGGATCTGCGAAAATTTTAACCAGGTTATCTCACACGAACTTAGATTTGCTGTTGGTTTTTCAAGCTCAACATTCAGAGGTGCATTCTTGTAAGCCAGGAGTGGGGTAATAATCACCTTCAATGATAGTTCTAGTTATGTCTCCCCTTCACCGAAGGGAGACATATCGTGTTACCCTGAATTCTTCTCCTTCTTGTTTTTTTAGCTCACCGAAGGGAGCTTAACTTATCACTTGCCGTCCGTTGTGAACTTTACATTATCGACTTCTCACAAACTACTCAACCAAATTGAACCAAATTTTGTGTGCATGTTCCTTATCATATGTCAATTCAAGTTTGTTCCCCGTGGGAACCCCGGGAAGTGAGCAGCACTTGTTTACTGTGGTAAACCAGTTCCGCTTTACTAGTAAAATAGGACCCAGTCACCAATGCTTGGGGTGAAAGTCCTCTAAAATGGGCAACATGTTGATCGACGATTGACTAAACTTGACTTCATCTCCATGTTGTGTCACGATTAGCCATGGTGCATAAATATGTGACGTTAACCACCAACAAACAAACAAACAATTCAAGTTTGTACAAAAAAACTTGCCGCGCCCATGGGGGGCACCAGAAGGGGCATAACTCTGATAGCACCCATAAATTTTTTCCAAAATTCCAAAAAATTTCTTTAGATCCACCAGTCAGAATCTTTTCATATTTGTTATACAACATCTCTAGGGGAAGGGGAGGGGGGGGGGGGGGGAAGGGGGGTGCAGATTCAAGTTTGTACAAATCGAGTCCCTGGGTTAAGATTTGGGCTGTCCATTGGAGCCCAAAGTTTAACTTGGTGCAATTTGAGGAAATTTCTTTAAAAATCTTCTTCTTCAGATTCACCAGTCAGAATCCTTTCATGTTTGGTATACCACATCTATAGGGGGGGGGGGGGGGGGGGGGGGGGGGGGGGGGTTTGATTCAAGTTTGTTCAAATCGAGTTGCTGGGTTAATATTTTGGGAGCCCAAATTTTAACTTTGTGCAATGCGTGGAATATTCTTTAAAAATCTTCTTCTTCAGATTCATCAGTCAGAATCCTTTCATATTTGGTATACATAATTGGGGGGGGGGGGGGGGGAGGGGGAGGGGGGGGCAGATTCAGGTTTGTTCAAATTGAGTTTCTCAGTTAATATTTGGGTTCCCTTTGGGAGCCTGAATTTTAACTTACTGCAATATGAGAAAATTTCTTTAAAAATCTTCTTCAGATCCACCAGACAGAATCCTTTCATATTTGGTATACAACATCTCTTGGAGGGTAAGACTTAAGTTTGTTCAAACCTGGTCCCGGGGTTATTAATTTGGGCTACCTATGGGAGCCTGAATTTTAACTAAGTGCAATATGAGGGAATTTCTTTTATAATTTTCTTCTTCAGATCCACCGATTAGAATCCTTTCATATTTGGTATACAACATCTCTAGGTGGGTCAGATTCAAGTTTGTTCAAATCGGGACCATTAGAGCTGCACTGACCCTTCAAACACAAGACACAATTATTACTTAATACACAACTCACAAAATATAAAACAGTCCCATCTCTGCAATGAATGGATTTTAGTCACCAAGCGTCACTTGTAACCTCCGAATTACTATTACCATACCACATTGGCTCGTTCCGTCCAGTCATAGATTTGAGCTGGATAAACAAGCTGATCGTCGCTCCGAAGTTCTATATGGAGATGATTCGATCGGTCAGAGCGAGTATTCGGGTGAACGATTATGCTACAAGCATAGATCTCAAAGATGCGTACTTTCATGTCATGGTACATCCGACATTCAGAAAGTATCTACGCTTCGCAGTCCTAGGAGTGGTGTATCAATTCCGAGCGATGTGCTTCGGATTGAACCTAGCACCCTGGGCTTTCACTCTGGTAATGAACTCGTTTCCGAGCTCATTCGTCTTGCAGAGATGGGACTGTTTTTCGCTTTGTAAACTAAAAATTTAGAAAATCTACGTAGGAATGTAAGTGTGCATGTGTGGCGGAGGAAAGGTGGGGGGGGGGGGGGGGGCTTTAGAACGTGTGTGGATAGGGGGTGTATGTATGTATGTGTATGTATGTATGAGGAGATATCTGTAAGTTAATGGGTATGTCAAAGATAGTTAAGTATATGCATGTATGTGCAGTTATGCATGTAGTTGCGATAGTACGAGTGTCGTGTTTCCACAACTGCAAGTACCACCATCCACTCAAAATTACTAATTTTGATTTTGAAAAGAATTCTCGAGTTGCATTGTTTGCACACCTCGGTGTTTTGTTTTTCAGCAAATGCATTGTTAACAAGTGTATCAGGTGGCGCGGTGGCTCATTAGGTAGAGGCGGAAGGCTGCAAGACGAGGAATCCTTGATTCGAATCCCACCTGCGCCCAGCTGCAGCCTCATTGTGATGGCATTGTGTACTAAGGTGTACTGCCCGTAAAACTGTCATGGTCACGATTAGCCATTGTGCAGCAATATTTGACCTTAAACATAAATAAATAAATAAATAAATAACCCATCATTGAATCTTCGCCTGGGAGTGGCTACAGGGTGTTTGGTGGGTCTTCGGTGAAGGAGATTGTCATCTTCAAACTTTTAATCAGCACCCCCCCCCCCCACTCCCCCCCCCCCCCCCTCCCCAACCAGGGCCAGACAAAATTTCCAACCGATTGGAGATGAATTTGTGTAAAGCCCACCCACTCCCAATCTTTGGGATATAAGTGTTCTAAGTGTTGCAAAATTTTTCAACCGAACGAAATTTTCGGGAGACTTTTTCAGGCTAAATTTTTACTGGAAGCAGGAAAATTAAAACGAGTGTTTGACACTAATAACTACGACAGCTACTTACTTTGCAGGGTGAAGTTTCAGCTATTTGATGAATTAATTCAGTATGATACTCAATTAATTTAGCATCATACTATATTATTTGAGTATGATACTTAATTATTTTAGTATGATACTCAATTAATTTAGCATCATACTATATTATTGTGCACGATTTCATGAATGCAGCATAAATAAAATAGCATGATACTGAAATCAGGTTCATGTACGGGAGGGTCATAATTGTTTTTTTTTAGTATGATACTCTAATAATTTGGCATGATGCTATATTATTTGGTATGATTTATTTGGTAAAGATTCAAATTTGTTAAAGCCAACTCCCTGTGTTCATATTTAGGCTCCCTATGAGAGCCTGAATTATATTATAGTTCAACATGAGGAATATTTAAAAAAAAAAAATTTTTCTTCAGATCCAGAAGTCAGAACCTTTTGATATTTGGAATACATCATCCTTTGGGAAGTCAGATTCAAGTTTGTTCAAGCCAAGTCCCTGGATTCATAGGCAGCCCAAATTATAACTTAGTTCAGTATGAGGAATATTTAAAAAAAAAAAAATTTCAGCTCCTCTGTTCAGAATGTTTTGATATTTGGTATATGGTTTTCTTAATGGGGCAGATGCAAGTTTGTTCAAATCAGGACCCTCACTTGATAGCTATCAGTGTCAGGTGAGCGCTCTCAGACCCCTTGGGGTCTCTTTGTTTTTAGCTCACCGAAGGGAGCTTAACTTATCACTTGCCGTCTGCCGTCGTCCGTCGACGTCCGTCTTGAACTTTACATTTTCGACTTCTCCTCCCAAACTACTGGACCAAATTGAACCAAAGGGCACCACAAGCGGCATTACTCGGATAGAACCCATAAATTTTTTTGTACCCCCTGCAAACAAAGTTTGGGGGGGTATATAGGAATCACCCTGTCCGTCCATCCGTCTGTCCATCCTTATAAGTGCAACTCCTCCTAACCGTTAGAATTTTCATGAAACTTTACATAATGGAAGAACTCCATATGAAGATGTGCATGAAGCAATATAATTCCGTTCTGACATTTCCAAGGGGAGATAATCTAACTTATACATTTCAGGCGTGGAGGGTATCACTTTGTGAGCTTGCTCACAGTACCTCTAGTTTAAACTTAAAAAAATCTTCTTCTCCAGAACCATCATTTAGAATCTTTTGATATTTGGTATATAACATCTCTATTGGGGTCAGATTCAAGTTTGTTCAAATCGAGTCCCTGGGTTAATAATTGGGCTCCCTGTTGGAGCCCAAATTTTATCTTCGTGAAATATGAGGAAATTTCTTTAAAAATCTTCTTCAGATCCACCAGTCAGAATGCTTTCATGTTTGGTATACAACATCAATAGGGGGGTCAGATTCAAGTTTGTACAAATCGGGTCCCTGAGTGAGTATTTGGGCTCTCTATTCGAGCCCAAAGTTTAACTTTGTGCAATTTGAGGAAATTTCTTTAAAAATCTTCTTCTTCAGATCCACCAGTCAGAATCCTTTCATATTTGGTATACAACATCTAAGGGAGCGCGGTGGCTCAGTAGGTAGAGGTGCAGGCTGCAAGCCGAGAGGTCCTCGGTTCAAATCCCACCTGCGGCAACCGCGTTGTGTCCTTGGGCAAGACACTTCATACCCATTGCCCGTTTGGGGGCACGATGACGCCGTGTACTAAGGCGTACTGCACGTCGATGGTACGCATGTCTTCAACCAATCTAACCCTGCCTGTTCCACAGTGCGGAGTTACGATGTTGGGGAGCTGGCAGCTGCTCGTCGTTGCTCGGTGGTTCTCTCCGGGTACTCCGGCTTCCTCCACCCGTCAAACTGTCACGGTCATGATTAGCCATTGTGCATAAATATGTGACCTTAAACATCAATAAATAACAATAAATACATACAACATCTATATGGGGGTCAGATTCAAGTTTGTACAAATCGGGTCCCTGAGTTAGTATTTGGGCTCTCTATTGAAGCCCAAAGTTTAACTTCGTGCAATTTGAGGAAATTTCTTTAAAAATCATCTTCTTCAGATCCACCAGTCAGAATCCTTTCATGTTTGGTATACAACATCTATAGGGGGGTCAGATTCAAATTGTTCAAATCGAGTCCCTGGGTTTATATTTGGGCTCCCTATGGGAGCCTGAATTTTAACTCGGTGAAATATGAGGGAATTTCTTCAAAAATCTTCTTCAGATCCACCAGTCAGAATGCATTCATATTTGGTATACAACATCTTGAGGTGGGTCAGTTTCAGGTTTGTTCAACTTGGTTACCTGGGTAAATTTTTGGGCTCCCTATGGGAGCCCGAATATCAACTTAGTGCAATATAGGAAATTTTTTTTAAAAATCCTCATCTTTAGACCCTGTAGTCAGAATGTTTTCATATTTGGTATACGACATCTCTAGAAGGGTCCGATTCAAGTTTGTTCAAATCTGGTCTCTGGGTTGATACTTGGCTTCCTGTGGGAGCCCGAATTTTAACTGAGTGCAATATGATCCTGCATTGTGTCCTTGGGCAAGGCACTTAACCCCGATTGTCCACATGGGGGCACGATGTCGCCGTGTACTAAGCCGTACTGCACATCGTTGGTGCACATGTCTTCAACCAATGTAACCCTGCTTGTGCTGCAGAGCGGAGTTACGATGTTGGGGAGCTGGCAGCTGCTCGACGTTGCTCGGTGGTTCTCTCCGGGTACTCCGGCTTCCTCCACCTGTAAAACTGCCATGGTCATGATTAGCCATTGTGCATAAGTATGTGACCTTAAACACCAATAAATAAATAATAAATAAGTATAGTGCAATATGAGGAAATTTATTTTAAAATTCCTCTTCAGATGCACCAATCAGAATCCTTTCATATTTGGTATACAACATCTCCAGGTGGATCAGATTCAAGTTCCTTCAAATCGGGTTCCTGGGTTAATATTTTGGCTCCCTATTTCAGCCCAAAGTTTAATTTAATGCAATGTGAGGACATTTCTTTAAAAACCTTCTTATTCAGATCCACCAGTCAGAATTCTTTCATATTTTCTATATACATTTGTAACATCTCAAGGGGGATCAGATTCAAGTTTCTTCAGTTTGAGTCCCTGGCTTATTATTTGTGCTTTCTATGGGCAGGGTTGGTGAGGGGGGGAGCAGGGGAAGAATGTTAGTTTCAGGTTTGTTCAAATCCATTCCTTAGTGTTTTTCCATAAAATTTACCTTTGCATGGCTTCATTCGTTTGTAGTGTTGATGAACCATGTCTAACTGAATGTGACCCCAAACACTTCTTTAAACCACTTTGCTCGGTGAGTGATTAAGGCCCCTTGGGGCCTCTTGTTTATCTCATCTGGCCAAAAAGGCCAAGTGAGCTTTTCACATCACTTGGTGTCTGTCGTTGCCCAGTGTCCGTAAACTTTCCACATTTTTATCATCTTCTTTGTAATCGCCGAGTAGGTGTGAACCAAACTTGGCAGGAATGGTCTTTGGGAGGTCCTCTACAAACGAACCTCATTTTGTTCCCGTCAGATGAAAAACATGGCTTCCAGAGGCAATCTTTGATTCTGGTTGGTGGATTTTCAAAAATCTTCTCTGGATCCGCCAGGCAGTTTTGAAACTTTACATAAATGATGACTGGGACCCCCTCCACCAACGATCCTCATTTAATGTTGATTGGATTAGAAACATGACCGCAATTGCGGCTTACAGTTACTATAGAAACCCTATGGAAAATCACATTTTCATCTTCTTTGGAACTACTGAGGCGACATGAACCAAACCTGGCAGGGATCGTCTATGGGAGGTCCTCCACAAACTGTCCTCATGTTGTTCCCATGTGTTTGAAAACAGAGCCACCAGAGGCATTCTTTGATTCTGATTGGTGGTTTTTGAAAAATCTTCTCTGAAACCTCAGGTCCAAATGTTTTGAAACTTTGCATGGTTGATGACTGGGGCCCCCTCTATCAACGATCCTCATTTAATGTTGATCGGGTTGCAAACATGGCTTCAATTTCGGCTTATAGTTAATAGAGAAACCCTATGGGAAATCACATTTTCATTTTCTCTGAAACTACTGAGCTGACGTGAACCAAACTTGGCAGGAATGGTCTATAGGAGGTCCTCTACAAACGATCCTCATTTTGTTCTGGTGGGTTGAAAAACATTGCTGCCAGAGGCATTCTTTGATTCTTGTTGGTGGATTTTCAAAAGTCATCTCCTCTGTAAGTGCCATGCCAAATGTTTCGATACTTCACATAAATGATGACTGGGACCCATCTACCAACAATCCTCATTTAATGTTGATCAGGATGTAAACATGGCCGGAATTTCGGCTTATAGTTACTATAGAAACCCTATGGGAAATCACATTTTCATCTTCTTCTCTGGATCTACTGAGCCAAAGTGGACCAAACCTGGCAGGGATAGTCTATGGGAGGGGTCTTCTACAAACGCTCCTCATTTTTGTTACCGTGTATCGAAAAGTATGGCTGCCAGAAGCTTTTTTGATTCTGATTGGTGGATTTGGGAAAAATCTTGACTAGGACACTCTTTACCAATGATCCTAATTTATTGTTGATCGTGTTGTAAACATGGCCACAATTGCAGCTTATAGTTAGTATAGAAACCCTATGGGAAATCACATTTTCATCTTCTTTTCCAGAACTACTGAGTCAACATGAACCAAACTTGGCAGGAATGGTCTATGGGAGGCACTCTACAAACAATCCTCTTTTTGTCTCCGTTGGTTGGAAAATATGGCCACCAGAGACATTCTCTGATTCTGATTGATGGATTTTGCAAAATCTTCCCCTCAGAAACTACAAAGTCAAATGTTTTGAAGCTTCACATGATTGAAGACTGAGACACCTACCAATGATCCTCATGTTACCATGGAAAGCCTATGGAAAATCACATTTTTATATGTAGTTCCACGTGAGCGATTACACGCTCTTTAGAGCCTCTGGTTTAGTTTTTAGCTCACCTGACTGAAAGTCAGGGTGAGCTTTTCTTATCACTCTTCGTCCTGCGTGAAGGTGGTGTTTCAGCCTCTTTCTCCTAAACCACTGGCCATATTTTAATTAAATTTCATGTAAGTAGTGGTTATATAGGGGCATTTTGATTTTCATGCAAATTAGGTTTCGGCTCGTATTGAGCAGAGGTGTGGGGAAAAAATGGCCAAATTTTTTGAAACTCTTCTTCTAATGAACCACCAGTAGCAGAGACTTGATATGTGGTATACAGAGTCCTTTTGAGGTTTAGAATCAAATTTGTTCAAGAGAAGTTTGTCTGGCATTATTTGCCTTCGTTATGAGAGGGGCAAGAAATTTTGCCACTCCCAAAATTTCTATTTTCCAAACCGAGAGGCAGATTTGAACCAGATTTTTTCCTGGTGCCCCATGGGAACCGCAGGAGCTAAAAATAGAAAAAATTAAAACGCCCATATCTCCAAAACTTCACGGCACTGAGAATTCTTATTTGGTGTGAAGCTTCCTTAGGACCAACAGAATGGAATGGTAAAAAAAAATTCCTATCGGTTTTATCATGGGATACTTTTGGGGGACTTTTGAAAAAGTGCTGAGTCAGCATTTTTTAACACTGTGGGTAATGGGTGAAAACATGTAAGACTACTTTTTTCCCAAACCACTGCTCCAAAAGCTTTCAAATTTCACATATAACATCTTTGGAAGATTGTTTCACAGGTTTATTGAAAGCAATTCCCTGGGTCCATATTTGGGCTCTCTGTGGGAGCCCAAATGTTTAAATTAGTGCAGTATGAGGAATATTCTTTAAAAATCTTCTTCAGATCTACCAATAAGAATCTTTTGATATTTGGAATGAAGCATCCTTAGGGGGTGAGATTCAAGTTTGTTCAAGCCAAGTCCCTGGGTTCATATTTAGGCTGAAAATTTGGGGCCCTGTTCCAGACTTTGGACCAAAATCCGGAATTTTTTTTTTTTGGTTTTCAGTCAAATTAAGACAAAATTTTTTTTTTTTTACACTGAAAATTTGGGGTCCTTGTGGGACTTAGAAAATTTTGGACCAAAATCCGGATTTTTTTTTTTGTTATGTGTTTCGGTTAATTTTAAGACAAAATTTTTTTTTTTTTACACTGAAAATTTGGGGTCCAGGTGGGACTTGGAAAATTTTGGACCCAAGTCTGGAATTTTTTTTTGTTTGTTTTTTTATGCGTTTCGGTCAATTTTAAGACAAAAAAAAAATTTTTTTTACACTGAAAATTTGGGGTCCGGGTGGGACTTAGAAAATTTTGGACCAAAATCCGGAAATTAGTTTTTTTGTTTTTTATGCGTTTTAAGAAAAAAAAAAATTTAGGTTGAAAATATTTTGCTTGGGAAAAAAAATCTGGTTTTTATGCGTTCATCTCAATTTTGGGATGTAAAAGTGCAGGAACTGAAAATAGAAGGAAAATCCTGTGTATTGTGTGGGCACAATCGCTTCATGTAGTTGGTATATGCTTTTCTTAGGAGGGGTGTATGCAGCTTATTCAAGTCAAGTCCCTGGTTTGATATTTAGATTACCATGTCAGGTGAGCGCCCTCAGGCCCCCTGGGGCCTCTTGTTTAGTCGAGTTGTGACAAAGTCAAACTCGACTTATAGTTTGATGAATGGCGGGCAGTTGGGTGGGTGCGCGGCGGGTGCAAACAATTGGTTTCCGGACGAGAACTTGATAATGGTTTGACCCACATTCATGAAACTTCATAGGTAGGTTGGCATCGGTGAGAGGAAGAACCCTATTTGTTTTGGACTTGCTAGGTTAAAGGTCACAGTGACCTTGAACATAGTAAATCATAAACCATTGGTTTCCGGATGATAACTTTACTTTGGTTCAACCCACATTCATGAAACTTCATATGTAGGTTGGCCTTCATGAGAGGAAGAACCCTATTTATTTTGGACTCACTAGGTCAAGGTCACAGTTACCCTAAACATAGAAACTCAAAACATTTGGTTTCCGGATGATAACTTGATAATGGTTCGACCCACCTTCATGAAACTCCATAGATAGGTTGGAATCAGTGTGAGGAAAAACCCCATTTATCTTGGACTCGCTAGGTGAAAGGTCAAGGTCACAGTGGCCTTCAACATAGTAAATCGTAAACAATTGGTTTCCGGATGGTAACTTGATAATGGTTTGACCCACATTCACGAAACTTCATAGGTAGGTTGGCCTAGGTGAGTGGAAGACCCCTATTTATCTGGGCTTGCTAGGTCAAGGTCACAGTGACCGTGAACATAAATCGTAAACAATTGGTTTCCAGATGATAATTTGACAGTGGTTCCACCCACATAGGTAGGTTGGCATTGGTGCAAGAAAGAGCCCTATTTATTTTGGAATCACTAGGTCAAAGGTCGCAGTCGCAGTAAATTGACCTTCACATAGTAAATTGTAAACAATTGGTGTCCGGACGATAAGTTGATAATGATTAAACCCACTTTTGTGCTGTCACAACTTGACTTTGGATCGGTTATCCTATCGGCGTTTTTTTTATTACAAGAAGGACATAACAAACTGAAAAAACTAATTTACAGCCTTACAGTCCATGTTTGGACCAACATGTGTCCATTTAGGGCAAAGAGTAGAGATGGGCAACATACCTAAAAACCGAACCAATACCGATATCTTGAGGATACCAAAAAAACAAACTGAACCAATCCTTGAATACTGAAACTGTCTGAATTTTAAAATTTTCCTACATTTGCTATTTATAAGTCCCAGTTGAGGCTTGTCCTTGAATACTGAAACTGTCTGAATTTTAAAATTTTCCTACATTTGCTATTTATAAGTCCCAGTTGAGGCTTGAAAACAGTTGAAAGATTCCTTTTTATGAAAGAAGTGACTGATTTTCGTTTCAGTTTTGTTAACCCTCTGTGGACTGGGCAACTGTCTCACTAGACTACAACCTGTATATCAGGCCTTTAGATTACCCCAGTTTCACCCTGTTTGCAGGTGTGCCCAAATTAGAGCAAGTGGGAAGACATCAAGAAAAATATATAAATTCTCTCTGTCTCTTCTTCATTTGAGAATAACTTCCATCATAATGTGGCCACAGAAACACAAATAAAGGCGTGGGATTAAAACATAACAGGGTAAGGCTGTTATTTCTGGTTTTAATGTGCCCAAATTAGGGCAAAAGGGTGTGCCCAAAATAAATGAATTTAATGGCCTACTGTACATGTCCAGTTGCTTAGCACTAAGCAGTGATTTCTAGTCAAGTATTGGCTGCCTTAACTGATGGACACTTTCATTTTGACTAGAAATCACTGCCCAGTTGTCTATTGTCAGCAGGCCCTCCTAAAGATGGCATGGTCATGGTACATGCTCTGAGATCACAAAAGCCTGAAATAGGTCTTTTAAAATTGAGGTGTCACAAAATTACAGTTAAAACTAGAAGTCCTGTCATGAAATGCGCACAAATAGCACGTTGATATGTGTGTTAATGTGCATGTTATGACCCAATTAAAGCTATCATATGGCCTGTGCACAGGCAATGTTTCAGTCAATGGACCTCCGGGTAACTCGGAGGTCCATTGGCAGAAACATTGCATGTGTTTGCTGTGAGTAACCAGGAGAACCTGCCGTGCTTTGGCTGCCATTCGATATGGCAATTGCGCGCAATTCCAATGCGCAATTAAGCCTAGATAAGCGCACTATTCGTGACAGGACTTCTAGTTTTAACTGTACTATAGATAATGATTTGTCGTCATGAAAGAATGCCACTGTTGATCTCATTGGCAGTGTCATAGTGCTGTGTTCTGCAACAACTTATTCTGTTTTTCCTGAAGTGGAATCCTTTTTCATACTATCAGCAAATCTCAGTCAAGTCGGGTGTTACGGATTGGAAATATTATTGATATTGGTAACAGAAAGAAGTCTGAGAATTAGCAACAATAACTATGAATTTAACTATTCTGAAATTTAATTTAAAAAAAAATTAATAAAAAAAAAACGATACAATGATCTTTTACACTAATTGATTTACAGAAAATAAAAACAGTGGTACTTATCAATTATTGAATTAGTCCAAAGTACAGTTTGACAGAATCCAGTAATCCAGTGGTGAGGAATCTTGTGAAGAAAGTTACCAGCTGGTAGCATTAAATCCAAGAATGTCTCTTCAGAAACAGTATCCCGTAGATTTGTAATAAAATTTTCACTTAGAAATTTCAGCAGTCTCCAGTAAAATATAATAAAATACTCTGCAAAATTCAAATGGAGTAAAAATTCAGGAAGTATTGGCGCCACAGGTAATTTCCAAATAATCCAGTAGAATCCTGGCATTTCACAAAAGTAATATTCTGTTTCACAGAAAGTATAAATTCTCTTTTCCAAGACGAATAGATTCTCTTCAAAATTCTCTTTTGAAATCAATTTTCCAAATTCACAAAGAACCACTTCTTCTATAATAAATGCACTGTTCTGAAACATAATAATCTCCAATGGAAACAACTGAAGTGAGTTTTTCTGAAATGCTTTCTAAAAAATGAGTTTTTGAATTCTGTTGACAAACCTTTATATATTAACCAGATAGAATGTTCCAGAAGATGAAAATTCTACAAAGTTCTAACAGTTTCTAGCTGATTCTGTCATAGTTCAAGTAAACAAGGTCCTTGACCTATTTAAACAATCAACAGCTATATGTACAATATATTAGTGTAACAAAGATGTAAACAAAGGTCACTCAGTGCAAATGAGTCAGAACAGTCAGAAAATGCAGAAAAAAATATCAATCTCAGTATAATTATCCACTAAGGATATATCAATCTCAATATAATATGGGGCTATATAACATCAGGTACTGAATACCAAACCGATACGAGGTATACCTCTCACCCCATGAAAATACCAAAACCGATATCGAACTCAAAATTCCAATACCACCTATCTCTAGCAAAGGATAAAATCTTCCAAAAGTGAAGTGGACAGGTCGCTGGCTAAGCACAACTGTAGTAAAAACTAGAGGTATCCGCATGGGGTGGCCATTCCCCCCGAAAAATCACCTTCATACAGTAACCTTGGTAACATATTACATTAAATTAGCATAGCCACTATTGGTATTATTTACTCAAATAATACAGATAAGATTACGTATATATGATGACATGTCAAGTTTGTTTTTGATCGACACCGATAAATATGTTCAATGTTACTGTGACCTTGAGCTTTGGTATAATGACAAAAATATGTCAAAATTCTCCCTCTTATTATGCCAGTATAATGACAAAAAATGACAGAATTCTCCCTCTCATTATGCCAGTGAGATCAAGCAAACAACATTTTAATTAGAGAGCAGTAACCAACTCGGACCGATAAAACTTTAAACTCAAAGTCACTGTCACCTTTACCTTTGTTCCAATAACCCAAAAATAGATAGGGTTCTTCCTTTCATCATGTTCAACCCATAAGCCAAGTTTAGTATCGATCGGGCAAGCAAAATTTCAATTAGAGAAGCCAACTCTGGTAAATGTTTAAGTTCAAAATCACTGACCTTTGGCACAATGACCTCAAAATAAATAGGGTTCCTTCTCTCATGCCTAACCCACATGCCAAGTTGGGTTACAGTTGGCCAAGCAGAATTTTAATTAAAGAGCAACAACCAACACTGATAAAAATTGAAGTTCAAGGTCACTGTGACCTTGACCTTTGGCACAGTGATCCCAAAATAAATGGGAGTGCGGTGGCTCAGTAGGTAGAGGTGCAGGCTGCAAGGCGAGAGGTCCTCGGTTCGAATCCCACCTGCGGCAACTGCGTTGTGTCCTTGGGCAAGACACTTCATCTCCGTTACCCGCGTGGGGGCACGGTGGCGTTGGTGTACTAAGGCGTACTGCACGTCGATGGTGCACTTGTCTTCAACCAATGCTAACCCTGCTTGTGTGGAGTTCGTACGTTGGGGAGCTGACAGTTGCTGGGTGGTTCTCTCCAGGTACTCCGGCTTCCTCCACCTGTAAAACTGTTGCGGTCATGTTTAGCCATAGTGCAAAAATATGTGACCTTAAACGCCAATAAATAAATAAGTCATCCCAAAATAAATAGGGTTCTTCCTCTCATCATGCCTAACCCACATTCCAAGTTTGGTTTCAGTCAGTCAAGCAGAATTTTAGAGAATGGAAACCAACTCTGTCTGCAGATGGACGGATGGACAGTGCCACACCTACATCCCCCAAAATTTTTTCGGGGTAAAAAGTCAGGGCCAAGTATTTGTAATTTTCATTACATCCTAAGTCCAGAATATAGTTGTTTTCCTTTTTCAGAGAAACCATGGCTCGTATTACTGGTGGTATGAAGGTGAAGGCTGATCGAGATGAAGCCTCCCCATATGCAGCTATGCTGGCAGCACAGGATGTTGCAGAGAGATGTAAAACACTGGGAATTACTGCCTTACATATTAAACTAAGAGCTACAGGTGGAAACAGGTATGTTCAGATGAAGTTGTTTTGACCAAAATGCCCAACAATGTTCTGAACCAGTGGCTGCAATAAATTTATATTTGGTATTAATTTTTTGGATGAGAGGTTAAAATCTAGTTTCTTCAGTTGAAGGCAAAACTCAACATTCAGTCTCATCCCATCCCAGTCATCATTCTTACAATTGGTCACCATGCAGATTTAGACCCAATTTTATGAATACTTTTTTCATATATTCCAAAATGTTCGCTCTGACCATTTTAATCAGGTTATCTCCCCTTCAACTTAAATTTAATATTGATTTCTGTCAAAGATTCTTGCGTGTGTGACTCCTTCCTTCATTTATGAATCAAATTGGTAGAAAATTCCCAAACATGACCACTAAAACGGGAACATTTGCATATTCCACAATTTTCAATAACAAGTTTAACACCTGTCTTATATCCCCATGAACTTGGATATTTTTTATACTAGAACCAATGGCCCAGACTTAGCTGGTGCAACCTCAATAATATCAAGGGCCAAACACAAATTTTGAACTCCCCAATCCACAAAATTTGCATACTAAACCGAAATTTGAAAGTCCTATCTGGCCCTCCATACTTTTAGTACTGTGCATGTGCAGTACCCAGGAAGAGACTGGAATTGGAGCCAAGCATCATTCTTTTGTTTGGCACAAGTCAGTAAACATTTGACATCGGCATTAAATTCTCATTTTTAGCTTAACTTGACATAGTCAAGATAAGCTATTGCCATCACGCGTGCGGAAGTCTGTTAGTCTGTGAGTCTGTGACATCTGTCCACATTTCCTTTAGCACGGGCTACACCCCGCAGTTCTTGTCTGATCGTCACAAAATTTCATACGCAGGTTTGGGGTCATGTCTAGATGAGAACGTCCCCTGTTGGTCGCGATCGGGCAACCGGTATGGCTGCCCGAGCCCAAAACCCGAAAACCATTAGCACAGTCTACAGGTCGTATTTATGAAGGGATTTCATTGTAACTTGGTAGGATGCCTCTGTATAATGCCAAGATGAGAACGGCATGATCTGTCAACCGTGATGGCTGCCGAAGCCTGAAACCCAAAAACTTTTACCACAGTCTGCAGGTCATGTTTAATATGGAGAGGTTTCATTGTAACTTGGTAGGATGACTCCTTATGAAGTCTAGATGAGAATTTCCCCATTTGGGCCTGATCTGCCAACCATGACGACTGCACGAGCCCAAAACCCGAAAACCTTTAGCACAGTCTACAGGTCATATTTATTGAGGAATTTCATTGTAACTTGGTGGGTTGACTTCATATAATGTCTAGATGAGAAGTCCCCTTTTGGATGTGATTGGGCAACTGTGATGGCTACAGGGGCCCGAAGCCCAAAAACTTTTAGCTCAGTCTACAGGTCATATTTATGAAGGGATTTCATTGTAACTTGGTAGGATGACTCCAAATAATGTCTAGATGAGAACGTCCCATTTTGATCGCGATCATTCAGCCTTGATGGGTGCCTGAGCCCAAAAAACTTTAGCATAGGCAAAAAGTCATATTTATGGAAGGATTTCATTGTCACCTGTTAGGTTGACTCCATATAATGCCTAGATGATGACATCCCCTTTTGGTCGTGATTGGTCAGCTGTGATGGCTACAGGTACCCGAAGCCCGAAAACCTTGAGCACAGTCTACAGGTCATATTTATGAAGGGATTTCATTGTAACTTAGTAGGATCACTCCATATGATGCCCAGATGAGATTGTCCCCTTTGGTTGTGATCATTCAACCATGATGGCTGCCGGAGCCCGAAGCCCGAAAACCTTTAATACAGTCTACTTGGTGGGTTGACTTCATATAATGTCTAGATGAGAACGTCCTCTTTGGGACATGATTGGGCAACTGTGACGGCTACAGGGACCCGAAGCCTGAGAACCTTTAGAACAGTCTACAGGTCTTAATTATGAAGAGATTTCATTGTAGCTTGATAGGATGACTCCAAATAATGTCTAGATGAGAACATCCCCTTTTGGTCGCGATCATTCAGCCTTTATGGCTGCCCAAGCCCAAAGACCTTTAGCATAGTCTATAGGTCGTATTTATGGAAAGATTTCACTGTAACTTGTTAGGTTGACTCCATATAATGCCTGGATGATGACATCCCCTTTTGGTCGTGATTGGTCAACTGTGATGGCTACAGGTGCCCAAAGCCCAAAAATCTTGAGCACAGTCTACAGGTCATATTTATGAAGGGATTTCAATGTAACTTCGTAGGATCACTCCAGATGATGCCCAGATGAGAATTTCCCCTTTTGGTTGCGATCATTCAGCCATTATGGCTGCCCGAGCCCGAAGCCTGAATACCTTTAGCACAGTCTTACTGTCTACAGGTCATATTTATGAAGGGATTTCATTGTAACTTGGTAGGTTTGACTTCATATAATGTCTAGATGAGAACGTCCCCTTTTGGACACGATTGGGCAACTGTGACAGCTACAGGGGCCTGAAGCCTGAAAACTTTTTGAACAGTCTACAGGTCATAATTATGAAGGGATTTCATTGTAGCTTGGTAGGATGACTCCAAATAATGTCTAGATGAGAAAGTCCCCTTTTGGTTGCGATCATTCAGCTTTTTTGGCTGCCCGAGCCCAAAAACCTTTAGCATAGTCTACAGTTCATATTTATGAAGGGATTTCATTGTAACTTGGTAGGTTGACTTCATATAATGTCTAGATGACAACAGCCCCTTTTGGACACCATTAGGCAACTGTGACGGCTACAGGGCCTGAAGGGGAGCACGGTGGCTCAGTAGGTAGAGGTGCAGGCTGCAAGCTGAGAGGTCTTCAGTTCTATTCGCACCTGCGGCAACCACGTTGTGTCCTTGGGCAAGACACTTCATCTCCATTGCCTGCATGGGGGCACGGTGGCATTGTGTACTGAGGCATACTGCACGTTGATGGTGCACTTGTCTTACCAATGCTAACCCTGCTTGTATGGAGTTAGTATGTTGGGGAGCTGACAGTTGCTCGGTGGTTCTCTCCGGGTACTCCGGCTTTCTCCACCCGTAAAACTGTCACGGTCATGATTAGCCATTGTGCATAAATATGTGAACTTGAACACCAATGAATAAATAAATATAATAATAATAACAGGGACCTGAAGCGTGAAAACCTTTAGCACAGTCTACAGGTGATATTTATGAAGGGATTTCATTGTACCTTGGTAGGATGACTCCAAATAATGTCTAGATGAGAACGTCCCCTTTTGGTCGCGATCATTCAGCCTTGATGGCTGCCCGAGCCCAAAACCTTTAGCATAGGCTATAGGTCATATTTATGGAAGGATTTTATTGTAACCTGTTAGTTTGACTCCATATAATGCCTAGGTGATGACATCCCCTTTTGGTCGTGATTGGTCAACTGTGATGGCTTCAGGGGCCCGAAGCCCGAAAACCTTGAGCTCAGTCTACAGGTCATATTTATGAAGGGATTTCATTGTAACTTCATAGTATCTCTCCAGATGATGCCCAGATGAGAATGTCCTCTTTTGGTTGCGATCATTCAACCATGATGGCTGCCCGAGCCTAAAGCCCAAAAACCTTTAGCACAGTCTACAGGTCATATTTATGGAGGGATTTCATTGTAACTTGGTAGGTTGACTTCATATGTGTAGATGAGAACGTCCCCTTTGGACGCAATTGGGAAACTGACGGCTACAGGGACCCAAAGCCCGAAAACCTTTAGCACTGTCTACAGGCCATATTTATGAAGGGATTTCAAGGTAACTTGATAGGATGACTCATTAGCTCAACTTTGGCGAAGCCAAATTTGAGCTTATGCCATGGCCATGGTCTCTGTCCGTCAACAATTGGATACGGCTCGGGCTAGAGGCCGTATTTATGAACCGATCTTTACGAAACTTCTTGGGTACCTTTGTTATGACCGTGGGACGAGAACGAGTGTTTTTGGGTGTGGTCCGAAATTCAAGATGGCTGCCAGCCGCCATTTTGTACCGACGTTGCAGAAATCTGTTTTTTGTACAGAACTTCCATATGAAAGCTCTGATTTGAATAATTTTTTGTATGAATGTTTAGTACCATGGGATACATCACATATAATACGGGTTTTTTTCTCGTGCGTAAATTATGCAAATTAGACTAACTTTGATGTTTTTGGTGTTACTTTCAGCACTGTTAGTGCAAATGCCAGTACGGCTCGGGCTAGAGGCCGTATTTATGAACCTATCTTTACGAAACTCCTTCGGTACCTTTGTTATCACTGTGGGATGAGAACGAGTGTTTTGGGGTCCGGTCTAAAATTCAAGATGGCCGATGGCAGCCATTTTGTACAAAATTTGGTGCAATCAGATTTTTGCACAGAACTTCCATATGAAAGCGCTGATTTGAATAATTTTTTGTATGAATGTTTAGTACCATGGGATACATCACATATAATACGGGTTTTTTTCTCGTGCAGAAATTATGCAAATTAGATGAACTTTGGTTTTTTCGGTGCTACTTACACACAGTAAGTACACATGTCAATACGGCTCGGGCTAGAGTCTGTAAGACAGTAAGTACACATGTCAATACGGCTCGGGCTAGAGTCTGTATTTATGAACCGATCTTCACGAAACGTCTTGGGCACCTTTGTTATCACCTTGGGACGAGAACGAGTGTTTCTGGGTGGGGTCCAAAATTCAAGATGGCTGCCAGTGGCCATTTTATACTGAAATTAGGTCTAATCAGTTTTTAGCTCACCTAAGCGAAGCTCAGCGGGAGCTTTACTGATCGTGATCCGTCCGTCGTCCGTCCGGCGTTAACTTTACATTATCGATTTCTCCTCCTAAACCACTAGCCCAATTTTATTCAGATGTTGGCTAAATGTTTATTACCTAATGCCAATTCAGATTTGTTCAAATGAAGTTGCCCCTCCTCTTGGGTGGTGCCACGCCCCCAAGGGGCACCAAAATCTTTGTAAATCTTCTTCTCAAGAACCAGCAGTATCAGAGACTTGATATATGGTATGCACCTTCCTTTTGAGGTGTAGACTCAGATTGTTCAAGAGAAGTTTGAGGGATAATATTTGGCGTCGTTATGGGAGGGGCAAAAATTTTGGCCCCGCCCCTAATTTCTATTTTCTGAACCGAGAAGCCGATTTCAACCAAATTTTATGTGAGGGCTTATTGGGTCATGAGTACTTGATTTATGCAAAAAAAAATTTTCACGCAGCCCCGTGGGAACTGCAGGAGCTAAAAATAGAAAAAATTTAAAATGCCCATATCTCCAAAACTGCACGGCACCGAGAATTTTTATTTGGTGTGCAGCTTCCTTAGGACCAACAGAAAGGATTGGTAAAAAAAAATTGCCATCGGTTTTATCATAGGGCACAGTTTCGGGACATTGAAAAAGTGCTGAGTCAGCACTTTTTAACACTGTAGGCAATAGGAAAAACATTAAAAAATCTTCTTCTCCAGATCCAGCAGGCAGAATCTTTTGATATTTGGTATGCAACATTGTAGGGTGGATCTGATTCAAGTTTGTTCAAATCGGCCCCCTGGGGTCATATTTGGGCTCAGTATAGGAGCCCGATTTCGAACTTGGTGCATTTCAGGCAAATTTCTTAAAAAATCTTCTTCTCCAGATCCAGCAGGCAGAATCTTTTGATATTTGGTATGCAACATTGTGGGGTGGATCTGATTCAAGTTTGTTTAAATCGGCCCCCTGGGTTTATATTTGGGCCCAGTATATGAGCCCAAATTTGAACTACTGCATTTCAGGCAAATTTCTTTGAAAATCTTCTTCTCCAGATCCAGCAGGCAGAATCTTTTGATATTTGGTATGCAACATTGTGGGGTGGATCTGATTCAAGTTTGTTCAAATCGGCCCCTTGGGTTTATATTTGGGCTCAGTATAGGAGCCCAAATTTGAACTTAGTGCATTTCAGGCAAATTTCTTTGAAAATCTTCTTCTCAAGATCCAGCAGGCAGAATCTTTTGATATTGGGTATGCAACATTGTGGGGTGTATCTGATTCAAGTTTGTTCAAATCGGCTCCCTGGGTTTATATTTGGGCTCAGTATAGGAGCCCAAATTTGAACTTAGTGCTTTTCAGGCAAATTTCTTAAAAAATCTTCTCCAGATCCAGCAGGCAGAATCTTGTGATATTTGGTATGCAACATTGTGGGGTGGATCTGAATCTATTTTGTTTAAATCGGCTCCCTAGATTCATATTTGGGCTCACTATAGAAGCTCGAATTCGAACTTAGTGCATTTCAGGCAAATTTCTTCAAAAATCTTCTTCTCCAGATCCTGCAGGCAGAATCTTTTGATATTTGGTATGCAACATTGTGGGGTGGATCTGATTCCAGTTTGTTCAAATCGGCCCCCTGGATTCATATTTGGGCTCACTATAGAAGCCCAAATTCGAACTTAGTGCATTTCAGGCAAATTTCTTTGAAAATCTTCTTCTCAAGATCCAGCAGGCAGAATCTTGTGATATTTGGTATGCAGCATCCTTAGGGTTGGTGAGATTCAAGTTTGTTCAAGCCATGTTCCTAGGTCCATATTTGGGCTCACTGTGGGAGCTTGAATTGTAACTTTGTTCGAAATGAGGAATTTTCTTAAAAAATCTTCTTCTTCAGATCCAGCAGTCGGAATGGTTTGATATGTGGTGAGTAGCATCCTGGGGGGGGGGGGGGGGGGGGAGGGAGGGGGGGGGGATTCAAGTGTGTTAAAGCCAAGTCCATGGGTCCATATTTGGGCCCACACAAAATTATAACTTAGTCAATATGAGGAATTTTTCTTTAAAAATCTTCTTCAGATTCAGCAGTTGGAATGTTTTGATATTTGGCATGGAGCAACCTTAGGGGGCTGAGATTGAAGTTTGTTCAAGCCAAGTCCCTTGATTCATATTTGGGCTCACTATGGGAGCCTGAATGTCAACTTAGTTCTAAATGAGGAATTTTCTTTAAAAATCTTCAGATCCAGCAGATGAATGCTTTTAATATTTTTTATGCAGCATCCTTAGGGGGGGTAAGATTCAAGTTTTTTCAAGCCATGTCCCTAGGTCCATATTTGGGCTGATTGTGGGAGCTCGAATTGTAACTTGGTTCAAAATGAGGAATTTTCTTTAAAAATCTTCTTCTTCAGATCCAGCAGTCGGAATGTTTTGATATTTGGTGTGCAGAATCCTTAGGGGTGTGAGATTCAGGTTTGTTAAAGCCAAGTCCCTGGGTTCATATATGGGCTCCCTGTGGGAGCCCGAATTATGACTTAGTTCAATATGAGGAATATTCTTTAAAAATCTTTTTTTTAGATCCACTGGTCAGAATATTTGGATATTTGGTTTCAGCTTTTCTTAGGAGGAGCAGATGCAACTTGTGGAAATCAATTCTCTGGGTTGATATTTAGGCTACCATGTCAGGTGAGCGCCCTCAGGCCCCCTGGGGCCTCTTGTTTGTACACAACTTCCATACGGCTCAGACTAGAGGCCGTATTTATGAACCGATCTTTATGAAACTTCTTGAGTACCTTTGTTATCACCGTGGGATGAGAACGAGTGTTTTGGGGTGTGGTCTGAAATTCAAGATGGCCACCAGCAGCCATTTTGTACCAAAATTAGTGCAATCAGTCTTTTGTACAAAACTTCTGTATGAAAGTTCTGATTTGAATAAATTTTTGTATGAATGTTTAGTAACATGGAATACATCACATATAGTACAGGTTTTTTTCTCGTGCAGAAATTATGCAAATTAGATGAATTGATTGGGACGAGAATGAGTGTTTCTGGGTGCGGTCCAAAATTCAAGATGGCTGCCAGTGGCCATTTCGTACCGAAATTAGGTCCAATCAGTTTTTGTCACAACTTCTACACAGCTCATATTTGTGAACTGATCTTCACGAAACTTCTTGGGTACCTTTGTTTTCACCTTGGGACAGGAATGAGTGTGTTTTGGGGTGCCTTTGTTATCACTGTGCTATGAGAACAAATATTTTGGGGTTCAGTCAGACCCACTCTGGGAATCAAAGATTTTTTTCTAGTTTAGCATCTGACTGTCACCCACCTTTACAATACTTTACCTATACATTTGTTACAGGCAACAGTCAGTATTTATGTATACACCGTTACAATACTTTATATGTACCTTTGTTATCAGGTCATTACCTAGATGTTTGTCATTGCTGTGTCACATACTATACATGTACTTTCATTTTGGAATAATTTCACTGTAACTTGGTAACTTTCATTGATATACGTTGACTGTGAGGGCCACATACATTAACTGTGAGGTCATATTAACCCACCCCTCAGCTCTTTAGTACAGTGTTCACCTCATATTATTTTTATCAAAAACATAGCATACAGGGAACAGAAATGAACATATTCCCAATTATCACAATTCTTGGCTTATTTCATAATCCTTTCATAAACATTGAACATTATCCTTTTCATCAAACACAACACACAAATTAAGCTACAGTGTCATTGACACTTTCATTAGTGATTGTTATACTCCACATCATTTCACTTGCTTTGACAGTGCTCTCCGTGAAAATAAATCTGATTACCACTGTCTGAAGCACTGTCTGTTCTGTCTCTTCTAAATAACTTCCACTTGCAACTCAACTATATTCCACTGGATGCATTAATTCCCCTTGAAACTGCTGCCCAGCAGGAGACATGAATTCACTGAATTTGCTTGTTTGTACACAACTTCTATACAGCTCAGGCTAGAGGCCGTACTTATGAACCGATATTCACGAAACTTCTTGGATACCTTTGTTATCACCATGGGACGAGAATGAGTGTTTCTGGATGCGGTCCGAAATTCAGGATGGCCACCAGCAGCCATTTTGTACCAAAATTAGTGCAATCAGTTTTTTGTACAGAACTTCTGTTTGAAAGTTCTGATTTGAATAAATTTTTGTATGAATGTTTAGTAACATGGAATACATCACATATAATATGGGTTTTTTCTCGTGCAGAAATTATGCAAATTAGATGAACTTTGATTTATTCAGTGCTACTTGTACACAGTAAGTGCACATGTCAATATGGCTCGGGCTAGAGTCTGTATTTGTGAACCGATCTTCACGAAACTTCTTGGGTACCTTTGTTATCACCTTGGGACAGAAACGAGTGTTTTTTGGGTGCCTTTGTTACCACTGTGCTATGAGAACAAATATTTTGGGGTTCAGTCAGACCCTCTCTGGGACTCAAAGATTTCTTTTCTAGTTTAGCATCTGTCGCCCACCTTTACAATACTTTACCTATACATTTGTTACAGGCTTCGGTCAACATTTATGTACAGACCATTACAATACTTTATATGTACCTTTGTTATCAGATCATTACCAAGATGTTTGTCATTGCTGTGTCACATACTATACATGTAGATGTCACACACAAATTGAGCTATAGTGTCATTGAAGATGACAGGCACAAATCAATGATGGTTTCCATGGAATTAACAGTGTAGCAGGATGCTGGAAGTGAAGAAGGGTGGTTTTGGATGTTCAGGGCTGTAACTTTATAATTTTTATGTAAAATTATTCCCGTTTCCCATTTTTAGCTTAACTTGACATAGTCAAGATAAGCTATTGCCATCACGCGTGCGGAAGTCTGTGAGTCTGTGACATCTGTTCACATTTTCCTTTAGCACAGGCTACACCCTGCAGTTCTTGTCTGATCGTCACGAAATTTCATATGCAGGTTTGGGGTCATGTCTAGATGAGAACGTCCCCTTTTGGTCGCGATCGGGCAACCGCTATGGCTGCCCGAGCCCAAAACCCGAAAACCATTAGCACAGTCTACAGGTCGTATTTATGAAGGGATTTCATTGTAACTTGGTAGGATGCCTCTGTATAGTGCCTAGATGGGAACGACCCCTTTTGGGCATGATCTATCAACCGTGATGGCTGCCCAAGCCCGAAACCCAAAAACTTTTAGCACAGTCTGCAGGTCATGTTTAATGTGGAGGGATTTCATTGTAACTTGGTGGGATGACTCCTTATGATATCTAGATGCGAATTTCCCCATTTGGGCATGATCTGCCAACTGTGACGACTGCCCGAGCCCAAAACCCGAAAACCTTTAGCACAGTCTACATGTCATATTTATTGAGGAATTTCATTGTAACTTGGTGGATTGACTTCATACAGTGTCTAGATGAGAAGGTCTCCCCTTGGACGTGATTGGGCAACTGTGACGGCTACAGGAGCCCAAAGCCCGAAAACCTTTAGCACAGTCTAGAGGTCATATTTATGAAACAATTTCATTGTAACTTGGCAGGATGACTCCAAATAATGTCTAGATGAGAACGTTCCATTTTGATCGCGATCAGGCAGCCTTGATGGGTGCCCGAGCCCAAAAACCTTTAGCATAGGCAAAAGGTCATATTTATGGAAGGATTTCATTGTAACCTGTTAGGTTGACTCCATATAATGCCTAGATGATGACATCCCCTTTCGGTCGTGATTGGTCAGTTGTGATGGCTACAAGTGCCCGAAGCCCGAAAACCTTGAGCACAGTCTACAGGTCATATTTATGAAGGGATTTCATTGTAACTTCTTAGGATCACTCTAGATGATGCTCAGATGAGATTGTCTCCTATGGTTGCGATCATTCACCCATGATGACTGCCCGAGCCCGAAGCCCGAAAACCTTTAGCACAGTCTACAGGTCATATTTATGAAGGGATTTCATTGTAACTTGGTAGGTTAACTTCATATAATGTCTAGATGAGAACGTGCGATCATTCACCCATAATGGCTGCCCGAGCCCGAAGCCCCAAAACCTTTAGCACAGTCTACAGGTCATATTTATGAAGGGATTTCATTGTAACTTGGTAGGTTAACTTCATATAATGTCTAGATGAGAACGTCCCCTTTTGGACATGATTGGGCAACTGTGAAGGCTAAAGGTGCCCGAAGCCCGAAAACCTTTAGCACAGTCTACAGGTCATATTTATGAGGGGATTTCATTGTAACTTGGTAGGATGACTCCAAATAATGTCTAGATGAGAACGTCCCCTTTTGATCGCGATCATTCAGCCTTGATGGGTGCCCGAGCCCAAAAACCTTTAGCATAGGTAAAAGGTCATATTTATGGAAGGATTTCATTGTAACCTATTAGGTTGACTCCATATAATGCCTAGATGATGACATCCCCATTTGGTCGTAATTGGTCAGCTGTGTTGGCTACTAGTGCCCGAAGCCCAAAAACCTTGAGCACAGTCTACAGGCCATATTTATGAAGGGATTTCATTGTAACTTCATAGGATCATTCCAGATGATGCCCAGATGAGATTGTCCCCTTTGGTTGCGATTATTCAACCATGATGGCTGCCCGAACCCGAAGCCCGAAAACCTTAAGCACAGTCTACAAGTCATATTTGTGAAGGGATTTCATTGTAACTTGGTAGGTTGACTTCATATAATGTCTAAATGAGAACGTCCCCTTTTGGACACGAGTGGGCAACTGTGACGGCTTCAGGGGCCCAAAGCCCGAAAACCTTTAGAACAGTCTACAGGTCATAATTATGAAGGGATTTTATTGTAGCTTGGTAGGATGACTCCAAATAGTGTCCAGATGAGAATGTCCCCTTTTGGTCACGATCATTCAGCCTTGATGGCTGCCCGAGCCCAAAAACCTTTAGCATGTCTTTAGGTCGTATTTATGGAAGGATTTCATTGTAACTTGTTAGGTTGACTCCATATAATGCCTAGATGATGACATCCCCTTTTGGCCGTGGTTGGGCAACTGTGACGGCTAAAGGTGCCCGAAGCCCAAAAACCTTTAGCACTGTCTACTGGTCATATTTATGAAGGGATTTCATTGTAACTTGGTAGGTTGACTCCAAATGAGGTCAAGATGAGAACGTCCCATTTTGGCCGTGATCATTCAGCCTTGATGGGTGCCCGAGCCCAAAAACTTTTAGCATAGGCAAAAGGTTATATTTATAGAAGGATTTCATTGTAACATTGTTAGGTTGACTCCATATAATGCCTAGATGATGACATCCCCATTTGGTCGTGATTGGTCAACTGTGATGGCTACAGGTGCCCGAAGCCCGAAAACATTGAACACAGTCTACAGGTCATATTTATGAAGGGATTTCATTGTAACTTCGCAGGATCACTCCAGATGATGCCCAGATGAGATTGTCCCCTTTGGTTGCGATCATTCAACTATGATGGCTGCCCGAGCTCGAAGCCCGAAAAGCTTTAGCACAGTCTAAGGTCATATTTATGAAGGGATTTCATTGTAACTTGGTAGGTTTGACTTCATATAATGTCTAGATGAGAACGTCCCCTTTTGGACACGAGTGGGCAACTGTGACGGCTTCAGGGGCCCAAAGCCCGAAAACCTTTAGAACAGTCTACAGGTCATAATTATGAAGGGATTTTATTGTAGCTTGGTAGGATGACTCCAAATAGTGTCCAGATGAGAACGTCCCTTTTTGGTCACGATCATTCAGCCTTGATGGCTGCCCGAGCCCAAAAACCTTTAGCATGTCTGTAGGTCGTATTTATGGAAGGATTTCATTGTAACTTGTTAGGTTGACTCCATATAATGCCTAGATGATGACATCCCCTTTTGGCCGTGGTTGGTCAACTGTGATGTCTACAGGTGCCTGAAGCCCGAAAACCTTTAGCATAATCTACAGGTCGTATTTATGGAGGGATTTCATTGTAACTTGGTAGGTTGACTTCATATAATGTCTAGATGAGAACGTCCCCTTTGGACGCAATTGGGAAACTGACGGCTACAGGGGCCCGAAGCCTGAAAACCTTTAGCACAGTCTACAGGCCATATTTATGAAGGGATTTTAATGTAACTTGATAGGATGACTCATTTTGGAATAATTTCATTGTAATTTTGTTGATATATGTTAACTGTGAGGGCCACATATATTAACTGTGAGGTCATATTAACCCACCCCTCAGATCTTTAGTACAGTGTACACCTCATATTATTTTTATCATAAACATAGCATACAGGGAACAGAAATGAACATATGCCCAATTATCACAATTCTTGTCTTATTTCATAATCCTTTCATTAACATTGAACATTATCCTTTTCATCAAACACAACACACAAGTTAAGCTACAGTGTCATTGACACCTTCATTGGGATATGCTTCTGAACGTCGTCATTATTACTATGACTCCACTGTTGTTTTGTTAGTGTTACTTCCCTTTTCTCTCCTGAACCGTCATGTTGTACTCCCAAGCTCTTGTGCCTTTTTTATTGAGAATTTTTTATTAAAATTCTTGGGAGTTTAACTTGTTTTAAGGAATGGGTATTCTGTTTATCCCCAGTATTTGCATCCTGTTCGTTTACTGTTCAGGATGTTTTGTATTCTTGCCTCTTCTACCAGATGCATTGTTTTTATGTGTACCCATACCATGTATGGTACACATAATGTCGGCATCCGGGGTGGCCCACTGTCATTCGTCCATCCTTTGTCCGTTTGGCGTTTGTATCCATTTCTTTGGAATTCGATAACTTGAAAAATATTGCTTGGATTGTCATGTTACTTTATATTTGTGTTCAGGTTACTGATGTGCTGAGCTGTATAGTTTTTGGTGTAAATCTGATAATTTCATCCTCAGATATTAACCCTTTATCCTTCAAATTGAGTATTCCTCCAATCCCTTTGGCATGAGATTACTCCAAAAATATCAATCCGATAATTTGGAAATCCAGAGAAACACAAGACATAAAATATGTTCTGCCTACAATTTGTCTCGGGGGGGGGGGGGGGGGGGGGGGGGGGGGGGGGGGATTCATACCTACACCACAGACTATACAACAACAATTGATCTTCTTTATACTAACATCTCACGAGAGAACCTTCAAAACTGGTGTCTATGAAACATACTTTAGTGACCACAAAGCAATATGGATAACGTTTCCCATCATAAGTAACCTGTCATGAATTGGACAAATTCCCTGCTGAAAATTTCTCTCATGAGTTCATTTAAAAATAATAATAATAATATACGCATTTATATAGCGCCAAAATTATAGTTCAGAAGATATAGAACCATATTCTAATGCGCTGTACATGTTACTGAGCTCGTGCAAATATACAAAGTTACAAACGGAATATATACTGTATCTTACAGTCCAGAACATCACTTATAGGCTTTTAGAAACAGGTATGTTTTGAGATCTTTCTTGAAAAGGTTGACATTTGACAGTCTTTTTAGGTGTTCTGGTAAATTATTCCACAAGTGAGGGCCAGCAAATGAGAATGACCTATCTCCAAATGTCTTACACCTATGTTTTGGAACATGTAGCAGCATTTTACCATCGGACCTCAGGTTGTATTGACACACATTCTTGGTATTAAGGAGTTCTAAGTAGGCTGGTGACGTGTTGTTTTGTGTCTTAAAAACTAATAATAAAGTTTTGAAAATTATTCTGTACTTGACTGGCAGCCAGTGCATATCCCTCAGAACAGGAGTGATGTGTTGAGATCGTGATACACTACATTCCACTCGGGCTGTGCATTTAGTACCATCTGCAGGCGAGAGTACTGATATTGTGGAAGGTTGAACAGTAAGGCATTACAATAATCCAAATGTGAAGTTACAAAGGCATGAACTAGGGTTTTTGTTGAGTCTTTGGTGAGGAACTGTCTTATCTGTTTAACTTTGTAGAGACCTCTGAAAGCCTTATTGCACATATTTTTATACTGTACCAATGACCCAGACATAGCTGGTGCTAACTCTTAAAAATATAGGGCCAAACACAAATTTTGCCCCCCAATCCCCAAAATTTGCATCTAAAACCAAAGAAAACATGTCCTGAATGGCCCTCCTTTCTTCACCTCTACTGCGCATGCGCAGTGTCAAGGACGTCCCGAAATTGGTGCCATTTCTTTGTTTGGCCCTTCGGCAGTTAACATCTGACTGATCTTTGTGCTTGTAAATCTCAGTTTAAATGATGCCAGACACATTAATATTAGTGAAATGGTGATTCTAAGGAGGATATAGAAGGAGGAGAGGAAATATGAGTGACAGAAAATTATCAGGGCTGTAACTTAAAAAAATTTTAATGAAATTATGTTAAGTTACCTATTTTCGAGGCAACAGCCTGTTGTGGTCATTCTTGTTATTAAGTTACACTGCTTGTTCAGTGTTTTCCTCTCTCCCTTTCCTTTAAGTCCCCTCTTGCTATTCTCCCATGCTTTTGGCATATTTTCTGTAATATTATTACTAAAATTTCTTGGGAGTTTTAGCTGGATAACAGAATGAATTCTGTTCTTTTCCCCATGTTTACGTCTTCACCTATGGGTGGTTAGGCGTAGTGTTCTGCATCTGCCATCTGATGTTCTGCAGTTTCTTCCCTGGAAGTCTTTGTTTTGCATCAGATAGTGTATTATTGGTAACTGATTTCGGGCCAGGGTGCCTGGAGTCTTGATCTGGTGTTTTTACACTTATTGTTTACATTTCCAACAGCCCTCTGTGTGAGGGGGGATTTCTTGAAAATAATATCTTGATGTTAATTTAATCATAACTAGATACATTATTATTGTTCGTAAGTGTTGCATAAATTGTTTAAAATATTTTTATAATTTTTGTCCACACTTAGGCTTGGGATCCATTGGGGCTCAACGTTACTTTTCAGAAACTTGGGCTGTTCTGAAAAAATATTTTTTCAAAATTTTTTGATTTCAGTTATTTTTTCTATGTTAATGGATCATGTTATTATGTATTTTGATTGTCAGGGGTTGGTGCGAGTACTAGGACTTTGTTTCCTTTTCACAATGAAAGGATATTGTTCAATTGTAATAAGAGGAAATCTTCCTCTGACTTTCATAATCATTGTATAATGTAGTCAGTGTACTCGCACTAACTCCTGTTCTGTATGTGTTAATTTCGATGACAACATGGGAAGCGTGTGTCACGGTATGTTAGTGGGGAATTGGCCATTCCGGTCCTTTCCCTGCAGGGTCACTCTACTTTATCAATCTCTATTTCAGACGATCATGATCAGGGTGATGTATCCGTGATGTCTTCCAAAAGTGTGCCTCCGTCGTCACAATTAATGAAGAGCTAGCGGAAAAGTGCTCATGTAAATACGTCAATTGCCTAAGAAGACCCTAGTAGGTTCGACGGCCTTTGACGTCCGCTAGCTCGCCCGGTGTAGTGTCCATTCATCGAATGGTTCGGCAGCCAGGTTCGTCCGTTGCTGTCTAGAAGGAGTTTTGGGTGATGCGAGCACTATAATCAATCAAATGCACACCCAGTGACGGCGGATTAGAGGAGAGAACGGAGGAAGCCTTTTAGTCCGGTTCGTAGCTCGTCCAGGTCCATCCGGACTGCGAGTGAGAGAGGCCCCTCTCTCGTACAACAACATCTGGCCCCAGATGTTGTGGTACAAAGTGTTTCGCATTCGGAGCATACGTCTGCCGCTCGGGACGCTCCGATATATAGTCAGTCCGGAGAGACTGTCAATAAGGCTTCCTCATCCTCATGGTAGCGCACACGACCGCTCTTGGCTACGTGACCTCGGATATCCAGTCAGCTTCGCCAATCAGAGAATCATCGGCGACCAGGTCACACCATCCAGTAGCCAGGGACACGAGGCCTGCAGACTCCGGACGTTCGCATAAGAAAGTGTACGGGAGTCAACGTACACGGAGCTTCCAGCGGCAAAGCATCGTAAGACCGCTACTGCACAGGCCTCGGTGACGGACGTGCTATCCCAAATAGCACAGCTTATCGCAGCATCCCAGCAACGACAGAATCTCTGTCGCATTATGTATTATCCGACGACGCTGGGTCGGGACGCTCAGTGGAAGCAGGTATGGACGTCCGAGTATTTCATCCGGTCCGACGGGATACCGAAAGGGATTCGGAGGATTTTGAGCTTTCCCTTTCGGAACAACATAAGCTGCTGGGTATGTCATCTGACTTTATCTTCTAGAGGTTCTTTCGTCGGACCAAAATGCTGCGATGCCGGATAAGAAACTGATAGCGTCGGTGGACACAGAATTTTTTGGTTCGGGTCAGGGACATCGTCCCTCAGTTCCGACACAGTCCAATAATGTCACACAACTTTCGAATTATTGAACGACACTATATATATTATTATATGCTTGCTATTAACAAGCATGTCTGGTTTCTTGTTCGCAAAGTTACTGAGATGTCTTTCAAAGTGTGCCTCTGTCGTCATAGTTAATGAAGAGCTAGCGGCAATAAGTGCTCATGGAATACGTCAATCGCCTAAGAGGTCCCTAGTAGGATCGACGGAGTTGACATTCGCTAGCTCACCCGGTGTAGCGTCCATTCATCGAATGGTTCGGCAGTCGGGTTCGTCCGTTGCGGTCTAGGAAGGAGATTTGGGTGATGCGAGCACTATAATAAACTTTAGTACACACCCAGTGACGACGGATTAGAGGACAAATCGGAGGAAGCCTGTTAGTCCGGTTCCTAGCTCGTCCAGGTCCGTCTGGGCTGCGAGCGAGAGAGGTCCCTCTCTCGTACAACAACATATGGGACCGGATGTTGTGGTACAGACATTTAGCATTCGGAGCATATGTCCGTCGCTTGGGACGCTCCGTTATATTAACAGTCCGAGAGACTGTCGATAATGCTTCCTCATCCTCACAGCGGCGCACATGACCGCACATTGGCTACGTGACCTCGAGTATCCGGCCAGCTTCGTCATTCAGTGATTCCACGGCGAACAGGTCACGCCATCCGGTAGCCAAGGGACACGAGGCCTATACACTCCGTTCACTCGCATAATAGAAGTATGCACGGGGTAACGGACACGGAGCTTCCAGCGGCAATGCATAGTAAAACCGCTTCTCCACAGGCCTCAGTGACGGACGTGCTATCCAAAATAGCACAGTTTATCGCAGCATCCCAGCAAACGACAATTCTCGGTCGGATCAGGAATAATCCGACGGCACTGGGTCGGTGCGCCCTCTGTTGCATCAGGTTCAGACGACCGAACTCTTTATAGGGTCCGACAGGATGGCGAAAGGGATTCGGACGATTTCGAGCTTTCCCTTTCGGAACAACAGAAGCTGCCATACATTTCTTCCGGCATTTTCTTCCAGAGGTTGTTCCATCGGACTACATTGCTGCGATGCTGGATAAGAGACTAATAGCGTCATTGGACACGGAGTTTTTGATCGGTTCAGGGACATTTTCCCTGACTTACCGACACAGTCCAATAATGTCTTTAGAACATTCGAATTATTTAACAACGCTATATATAAGCTTGCTACCAAGCATGATAGTCTAGTTTCTTGTCCGCAATGCTCTATTCTGCCTTTTTTCAATTCTAGGAAATTATTTATATCGGCAGAACAGGGCATACCGAGAGTTCATATGCGTCTAGACAGCGGTGCTGAAGACTGGGAATTATCTTTTTCGCCGTCTATGTCAATTCCAACCACGATGTTGGAAACGACAATGTTGTCTAATAGGCTTAACTTAGACGCTTTATCATACGTAGACCACCTTACTGAGGCGTTATCATTACGTCTTCAAGAGAAAAAATTCCAGGATATGATCCTCAATGTGATTTCTTTCAAGGGCAGTAGTTTTTCCGCGTATAACTCCGCCCTTCAGTGTCAACCTGGAGTTGGTTAGACGTGACGCAGCCCTAGTTACATCCACGCGCGTGGATAGTAAGGTGAAGAACTCTCTCAGAGTCGCTTCGGTCTCGGAGAAGCTTCTCTTCGACAGCAACTTTTCAGCAATCTTTGAATTGCTCGATATACACGTTCTCTTGTCTATCAAGTGTAGCAAGAGATTCAGACTGGGGCAAACATTCGGTGGTTGACTCAGAGAGTGCCACTGCAGTTGCCGGATCCGAGTTTTATGATTATGACGGATGCCAGTCAAACAGGTTGGGGTACAATATTGATCCCAACGGATTCGAAGTGCCAGGGTCTTTGGGTTCCGCAGTTTCTAGGCAAGCACTTAACTTCCAGGGAATGATGTTATTTAGGCTTGCACTATGTCATTGAATGAACATTATTCAGAAACGCATGTCCAAATCCTGTTCGTTAATACGACAGTAGTTGCGTATCTCCGGAACCAGGGAGGCACTCATTCGATTCCGTTATTCAATTTAATGGAAAGAATCCTTCTGTTTGTTATAGTACACCAAGTTCTGCTTCGGTCCGTCATATTCCGGGTCGTCTGATTGTATTAGCAAACTCCTTTTCACGTAAGAGTCGCTTGTTGCCGTCAGAATGAACTCTCATCAAACAAGTATTCAATCAGATTTGCTATTAATGGGAGCGCCCAATGATAATTTATTTGCGACACAACTCACTATTCAATTGCAGACGTATGTGTTTCCATGTCCTGATCCCTGAGCTTATGTTGTTAACGCTCTATTGATCTAATAGGACGGAATGATAGGATATGCGTATCCTCCAGCGCTGTTGATTCAGCAAGTATTGCTAAGATAAACATCCACAATACAATTCTGTTGATAGCATCTCTGTCTTCACAGAGACCGTGGGTAAATTTACTCAGGTGTCTCTGTGGGACTTACCGCGAAAACTTCCTCCATGAGAGGATCTTCTTTCGCTGGGGAAATCGTGTCAACTTCATCACAACGCGCAAGGTCTCAACCTTCACGTATTCTGTTGTGTGGTCCTTCTTGCACGGCAAGCATTGTACAGGACGAGTTATGGACGCGATTTCTTACTGTAGGAGAACCTCTTCTTCGCTATACTATGCGGCTAAAGTGGAGGCTCTTCCGTTGTTGGTGTAAGGATCATTATGTTGATATTTTTGATCCCTCCATACTAGACATTGCAACTTTCTAGTATACTTGTTTGACAAGATCAACTGCAGCCTGTTACTATTAAGGTTATAGGTCTATGTTATCTCATACCTATGCACTCTATGATAGTTTACAATTGAGTCTTATGTCTCTTTATCTAAGTCAGTTAGAAACTTTTCGATAAATAGACCTAGAATCCTTAGATTAAATTCCTATACGGAATTTAGCTTCGGTTCTTATTTAGCTAAGTAATCATTTGAGCCTCTGGAAACAGTAGTTTTCAAATTCTGACCTTTTCAGACAGTTATTCTCTTAGTCTTCTCTTCTACTGAAGAGACAGTGAGCTTCATGCACTATCGGTGGACGATTCTCACTTTCGTAGTATCGGAAACACTATTTCCTTTACTACTAATGCTGGATTTTTGGTTATGAATCAGGCTCCTAATAAATATCCGGAACCTATTGTTATTAAGGTCCTTCCGTCTTCGTACGGGCATAGGCCTTTACTCTGTCTGGTTAGAGTTTACGTATTTATAAACAGATATCAGTTTATTAGTAGGACGTAAGCTTCTTCTGTCTTTGTTGCCTAATAGAAGGACATTACGCTCCATTCTATTGCTAATGGATTCAATTAACTATCGGTACTGCTTATGGTATATCATTAACTCAGCAGTTTGTGCTTGAGATTTTGGCTCATGAAGTAAGAGCTCTTTCTACATCTAGGGCTTACATTAATAGTGTCGCTATTATAGATTTTATGAAGGCTGCACATTGGGCTCAGCCATCCACATTCATGAATTTTTATCTCAGAAATATTGAGTCCATTTTTGGAGGCCTCCATTGTTAGGTCTATTATTTACTGCTCAGAATGTCATTCACTTAACAGTTGCTACTAGAGCTAGGTAGGCTTTCTGTTCCGGCAGTGACTCCGTCCTGCTGCCCTCTTCGCTCTGGGCTATTTGACCCAGAGCAAGGAGAAGGGGGGGGGGGGGGAGGGTGTTCCCTTGGGGTCACCTGTTTTATTATGAAAACAAGGGGATACCTCCTCCGGAGTTAGTAATTCTGAGCTGTTACTGGGATGGTTTTTAAGTGATAAGTTTATGTTTTAAAAATTCATTCAAGTCATAGTTTTTAAAGTATAGCTTTTGAATATATCACGTGTCAAACGGGCGTTATTATACAATCCTCAGACACTTTTAAGGAGTATAAAGAGTCTCTATTCTCTAGACTAACTTCATTTATTGGCTTACTTTAAAAATTATTAGTATAAGGATTATACTGGATATTAATAGAGTACATGGATGTTATGATGCTCAATTATGGAAGGTGTTGTGTCTTTCTAATTTATCATAAATAAGAAAGATACATGTAAGGCCTAATACTCCTTTTCCCCTCGAGGGGATGACTCTATTTTATATAATTGAGCTTATTCCTCTATGTCCTAGGCCCTCCAGCCTTTTTACTATTCAGCTATGTCTGGGTCATTGGTACAGTATAAAAATGGTTAAAAATTTATAGTAATTTATATATTTTTTATACTTACCAATGACCCAGACGGGGATGGCCCTCCCAGGAGTTGGGAACTCATACCTCCCCGCTGAGTACATAGCGCTTACCAGGCACTGGTTATAAGAATGATTAATGGCGCCAATTTCGGGACGTCCTTGACACTGCGCATGCGCAGTAGAGGTGAAGTATGGAGGGCCATTCAGGACATGTTTTCTTTGGTTTTAGATGCAAATTTTGGGGATTGGGGGGCAAAATTTGTGTTTGGCCCTATATTTTTAAGAGTTAGCACCAGCTATGTCTGGGTCATTGGTAAGTATAAAAAATATATAAATTACTATAAATTTTTTAACATTTGTAACATGTCTGTCCATAGACATAGTGGAGTCGAAGAAGGCTCCAAGATTACGTACACTGTTACTTGCACTGATGGCGGAATCTCTTTCCTTCACTGAATTGATGTCAACTTCAGTGAGTTGTCGTGAACCAATTATTACAAATTCAGTCTTATCATCATTTATCATTAATTTGTTTGAAACCATCCATGTGCGAATGTCCGAAATACAGGATTCAATAGTTTCTAACTCTAAATTATTCAGGGCCAAACACAAATTTTGCCAACCCCTCCCCCCCAATCCCCCAAATTTGCAACCAAATCAAAAAATCCAATGTCCTATATGGTCCTCCATACTTTTGTCCACTGCTAGCCAGTGAAATGGAGATTTAGAATTTCAGAAATAATCTGACCGACTTTTCTGATTGTTTCTTCACCATTCATTTGAATTCAAAAAGAACCAGCTCAGTCAAGTGTTGAAACTTTCAACACTAGACTGAGTTGGTGATTCATTTTCTGAGAGAAGGAATCTACAGAAACGAGTCTTATCAACCTACCTCATAATTGTTTACAATAGGCTTGCACTACATTGGAATGCGGAGGTATACTTTCTATTTTGTTCTTTCCCAAGCAATTTGGGAAAGAAAAAGTGGTGCAAAAGCACCAAGAAAAGATAAGCCCAAACCGGGTCGAGTGCAGTCAACGCACACCCAGTAGGGGACACTCTTCTCAATACTAATATAAAATAAAATGTGTTTCCTTTTGCTCATCAACAGTGATACCTTTTGGCTCTGTGTTGGTGATGTTCCTGTTCGGAATTGCAAACTTATAGCTTCAACATCCAGACATACAGGGCTGTGTTTTGGTATATTCTCTCGATTATTCTCCATATTTTTTTTTATATATCTCTATACCGATTTCTCACTCGATTTTCACGTACCATGCTGTTTCGGTCTCTTCATTAATGCAAACACTTTGGGTTCTGCTTTTATTTTTTCTGAGTTAGGTGTCAGCTTGGGTCTGTTCTGGCAACTTTTCTCCCCTTTTGACTGTTGGGGTACTTTTTGTTCCCGTCAGGCCTTTGTTTCCTGCCAGCTTACTCTGGTAGCTGGGGGTGTCCTGATTTTATTTTTCTTTGGGTTCACCTTCCCATCTCTATTGCTCTCACCAGATATGTCTAGGACGATACCTTGCGGTCAATGTTCGTTGCCTTAGCATGTTTAAGATTCCCATGATTCATTCTCTTCTTGATATGGGTGTTCCTTTAAAAGACCCTGTGGGGAGTGTGGTTCTTGGTCTTCCATGTTTTGGGCTTCAATCTATCGTGTAGTTTGGGCATGTGGCCATTCCTCCCGCCTCCCGAACCAACTCTGTCTGGCAAGAGTTCTACCCCCTTGGTGGTGGTTTTGCAGGCTTTTCTTGCGGTGGATTCGTGGTAGCTGCTGACTTTCTGGCGAAGAGATGCCTGGTTCCGGGACTGCTGCCCCCCTCCAGTGGACATCTGAGGCTGTCACTGGGGTTATGACCGCTCCTTTGGAGCCAAGCTTTGTTGCTCTCTCCGCTTTTCCACCTTTGTCAACAGTTTCAGATTTATCCACTCCTTCTGCTGCTTCTGCTCCGGCGGTGACATCGTCGGTCTCCTTTTCAGCCGGTCCCGGCTTATCCCTGCAGGGTCTGCAGGGATTTCTGCTTCATTGGACATGGGTTCTGGGCCTAAACCTTCCCTGACTTCAACTCTGCAAAGTCGGACAGGGTTGCCGGGCGGTTCCTCTGCTTTGTTCTCCTAGCCTTTGGACCAAGCAAGTTTTGCTTTGGATTCAGATGTCCATGGTGGGGTCACCCCATGGACTCTGTTGTGCTTCCGTCCACGCACTCTGGCCAGTTTTGTGGGACTGGCGCATTTTGTGCAGCCTGAGCCTTCCCAGGGAGGTCAGCGACGACTCTTGAGTTCCTGCTCTTCAGATCCTCTGGGTATTCATTCCCCTATCAGCATCTGTCTTCGGATGTTTCGGCTGCCACCCGTCATTATGCGTCTGGTGTTCTTGAGAATTGTGACCCTTCGCTGGTTAAGAGGGTTAGATGTGAAGCCACTTTGCCTGGTCCTTCCCGCGTTGGACCACCAGTTTCAGGCTATGAGCTTAGGGAGGCCGTCTCCTAGCTCATGCAGGTTCTTTCCAAGAGCCTTCCCATTGCCTCCAGCAAGGCTACTGGTGGTTTTCCGGGTGCCCTCAGTGGCACCGCTCCCGGGATTGGAAGCAGGCCGCTTTCTGATCCCCCGGTGTTCCTACACCATAGGAGGCTTCAACTGGTATGCCTGAGATGGACTATGTGTCTTTCGACTCTGAAGATGGGTCAGACACGTCCGACGTTGAGAGCCATCAATCTTTTGACTTGGGGGCAGCTCTTGACTTTGTGTTTGAATTCCTTCTGGAGCTTAAACCATCAGACCAGCCAGAGTTTTTAGCCAGGCTGCGATCATCAGTCACGCACCTACAGCCTGTGGAGCAACCTGCTTCTGGGTACCTTGGACCGTACAAGTCGGTACAAGTGGTCAAAGCTTTTGCAGGATTGGACTCTAAGCTGAGTTCCAAGACTATGAAGACTTTGTTCTTCACTTGGGCTGATCCTTTTGGAGTGCCACTTCCAACCCCACTTCCTTCAGACGTTCCTGTCAGGAACTTTTGATCACTGAGATAAACAGTCTCCTGTCAAAGGGGACGATCAAGGTCGTCAAGAACATTCAGTGGGATTTTATTCCCACCTGTTCTTGGTGTCGAAGAAGGACAGCCGACTCCGACCGGTTATCCAGCGGAGTATCCTGAAGCAGTCTATCATTGCTCCCATGTTCAGCATGGAGACTTTCAGGTCGGTTTGCTGCTCCATTCACCAGAGGGACTTCGCTTCCAGCATTGATCTGCGAGATGCTTTCACGTTCCAATTTAACGGACATTACAAAAGTATCTCGGTTTGCTTTTCTGGTGGCGAATTTACCAGTTCAAGGTCATGACTTTCAGCCTCAACCTGGCTCCTTGGGCCTTCACCCTACTGATGTCGCATGTGCTAGCATTCCATTGCACTCAGTCCCGGGTTACTACTTCGGCGTACCTGGACGTCATCCTCCAGAGGCACTCCAATCTGCTCTTCTGGAATCCATTGTCGACACACTGTTGAACCAGCGTTCGTCGCTAGGGTTCATAGTCAACGAGAAGTTGCACCTGGTCCCTTCTCAGTTGTTTTGTCATCTGGGAAATGGACATCCGTACGCAGCTGAATACAGTGGCAGTTCCCCGGGCGAGGGCAGTGATTCTCTTGGTTTTCGTCCTGACTCTGACCAGTCCATGTCCGCGACAGTTAGGAGTATTCTCCTGCTGCTCGTTCTCTGCGGTTCGATGACGGATCTCATTCCTTTAGGTCGGCTGCATGTCAGACCTCTTCAACACTTTCTGCTCAGTGGTTGGAGGCCAAATGTCAATCCTCTGGATCTGGTGCTTCAGTTACCAACATCTCTCAGTCGTCACCTTCTTCCCTGGACAGATGTTAGTGGATTTTGCAAGGAGATCCCTTAGCCTTGCCCATGTCCGATCATGTTCTGACGGCAGATGCCAGCGATCGCGGATGGGGCACAACATTGGATCCTCTAGGTCTTTCCCTTCACAGTGTTTTCGGAACAGGATCAGGCAGCTCTTCACATCAACCAGGAGGAGCTTCGTGCTTTTCTTCTGAGTTTCTGGCATTGGATTCCCCATCTTTCGAATCGTCAGGTGCTTCTTTTAGACAACAATTCGACAGTGGTAGCTTACATTCGGAACCAGGGTGGCATGCACTCAGTTCCCATGTACGACTTGGCTCGGGATCTTTTTCCCGATCGCTCAGAACGTCAACTCCATGTGATGGTTCATCACAGCCCCGCTCATCTGAATGTCCAAGCCCCGGTCATCTGAATGTCCCTGTCCCGATGGGGCAAGGTCATTTCCACTGAGTGGATGCTTCACAGAGCAGTGTTTCAGTCACTTTGCGGTCTCTGGGGTCATCCCCACCTCGACCATTATCCCAGGTGGATATGCATTTTCTCACATAAAAGACGGCTTTTCTGATGGCTTTTTCAGTAACAGTGTTACTTTTACCATTGATTGCTCCTTTCTGGCCAAGAATCAGATACCAGAAACTACTCTGCCTCGTATCTTTTCATGCTCTTCCTTCAGTTGATGGTAATCGCCTTTTGGTCTGTCCAGTTCGTGCAATTCGCATTTACCTCAACTGGATGCAGTTTATTAGGAAATGCAAGAAGCGATTCTTTCTGTATCTTATCCCTGGTCGACAGAAGATTCTCTTCTCAATCCATTTCTAGGTGGATTTTTCTTGCTATTCGAGCCCCATACACTCATTTGGCGACTGACAATTGTATTACCAAACGCATTTCTGCCCACGAGGTAGTGCTTCATGTATTTCGGTATATCGGTAATACCAGTATTAATATCGTTACCGGTTGAATACCGAATGCATTTCTTTTTTACCGGTTTACCGTCACAGATGGTATTGAATTTTCAGTTTCTGAATAAAAAGAGTAAAGCAAAAATAGGAGATTACCTTGAAACATTAAGATTTAAAAGTAGTTTGATAAATAACTGCAGGAATAATTATCTGCAATCCCATTGTAATCCAGTTGTTAGTTTTCAGAACAGTTAAATCCATTTGATTAAAAAAAGGTGTTCAATTATCAGACCATGACAGTGTATGTCTTGTGTCCAAGCCAAATGTGTGAGTCGCATTTCTCTTTTGAGGTCAGTGTTGTTTATACATGTACAACAACTGCAGTGTTTTAAACACCATTCAAACCATCCCGACAAGATCAGAGAAATCGTCTGAAATTGTCTGACAGGTAATTAACAATTGTTTATTATTTTACAAGAACAACAGCATCTATCTGCACTGAAGAGGCACTCACAATGGCGAGTTGTACAAACAATGACCATCTACGATATATGCCAAACATTAATCACACAGCACAACTGTCTCAGTAATCAATAATGGATCTCGTTAAGAAAAAGAAAGCTACCTCAATTATATGGTCATTTTTTGGATTTGAACCAGATGAAAGAAATCAACCAAAAGTTGAAACCAGGGCCATATGCAGAGAATGCCACAAAGTAGTCAGTTCTCATGGGAGGAACACATCAAATTTATTTTCCCACTTGAAAACAACTCACCCATAGTACTGCACGATATATCGATAAACCGATATATGCCAGTATTCAAACCAATATCGATTGAATACCAATGTAATTACAAAAATATCGGTTTATCATCAATATTTATTTACCCACAATTTAATTTTCAAGATATCTTGAGTTTTTTAACTGTAGCCCCGAATGAATATTATCCTTTTATCCAAGGAATCGTCTGCTTGTGCCCTCGTAATATACAAATTCAGCAGTTGAAAAAATAATTTTCAAAAATTTCAACAAAACTATATCATGTGACCCCTCATTGGAACGAGCTCGTTCCAGTGAGGGGTCACTTGATATAGTTTTGTTGAAATCTTCGGGGAAAATCTGCTAAATTAATTTTGAAAATAATAAATTTTGATATCGTCTGCGTTGAGTAAAGGTGTTTCGAACCGCATCATCAAGGCATGCTAATTCGTTCGAGTCACGATTGTGGTACTTGTGTTCATATATCTGAACAGTTTTCGATATACCGGTATATCGCAGTACGTTTTTGAATACCAATACCGGTATTCAGTTTTGAATATCGTGCAGCCCTACTCACCCAATCATTCACTCACAGCTATTGTCAGACAAAAAAAGAAAGTGGGAATCAGAGGTGCCGTCAGTCTTTTCTAGCCATACCACAAATAAGCAACCAACAATTAACACATCAATTGCCAGCTCTACAAGTTATGACAAGAGTTTGACACGTTGGAAGGCTCTGACAGACTCAGTTACACATTATCTTGCTGGCAATATGCTTCCAATTTATACTGTTGATCAGCCACATTTCAGGAAAATGTTACTCACTTTTGATTGCCAGTATCAACTCCCTGGCAGGAAGTGAAGCCACTGTTAGCTGTACTCGACGATGACTTGTTAACAACAGACAAAGACGTGCACTCTCTCACTAGTGACATAAAAAGTCTGATTAAAAATTATCTGAGTGATAAGTATTAAGTACTGTGATCAAAAGACCCTTCAGATTATTTCAATGTCAGCTTTTGTTGACCCCAGATTCAAAAATCAATATTTGACAAATGATCAGTTAGAACGCGTGAAAGAGGAAATAATAGGGGATAAATCATTACACAATAAACTAAGGCCTAAAAAATTATACGTTTGTTTCCACTAACCCGACCGACCCTGTTTCAAACCGCAGTGTCTAAGCATTTTATTAAAATCTAAAAAAAAATGGTGGCATTTTTGCCACTTTCTAAATCGCACCACATATATTAATCATCAAAAAATTAAGATTTTATAAAAAAGATATTGTATATAAAAGCCTTTCGAGCCACGGAATTTCTTCAGTCCTCTTTTTCTCAATTGTGCATTCACATGCTTCACTTTATCATGGGGCGAAGTCAAAAAGTGTTAAAATTAGCACACCTCAGCACTTGAAATAAGTTGCCTTTTTAAGTTATTGTGGTAATGGATTGGTTAAGTAACATCGTATTTATCTTGGCTAAGAAAGCACAAATGACTTGCTTTTGTTTATTTGAAGACAGTAAAGTTCCCTGCTTTGGTCTTGTGTGAAACACTTTTGAGCACACTATTTTGAAGGCATGATGCTATCGTGACGTCAGCGTGTGGAAACAGCCAATCACTTTAAGGTACAAATGTCAATTTACAGGAAATCCCTTGGCATTTCACAAGGAAATCTTCCAGGTTCAATCACTTGCATAATAGTGGTCACTGTTGAGACAAAACACTTGAACAGTTGATTAAGAAAAGTAATACATAAATGTTTCATGGTCTGCGAGGGCAGACAGGGTGGTAAAAAGGAAAAAGACCCAAATTTAACCCTTTACCCAACGTAACGGCCAAAACCGGCCAGCGCCATTCTCAAAAATCGCCAATTAATTTTCAAAATATCTTCATTTTTTGTCTCAAAAACATAGGTTATGACCCCTCGTTGGAACGAGCTCATCGAGCTCGTTCCAACGAGGGGTTATAACCTATGTTTTTGAGACAAAAAATTAGTTATTCAAGAATTTTTTTTTGCAAGTGTCTTCTGCTTTTCATGTTAGGTAAAGGGTTAAACCAACATTAATCCACACTAGTGAAGTAAAATCACTTCTTATAAACCGTGTTATTAAAGCAAGTTGAAATTTATATACCACCTTACTTTTCCAGGTACCGATTATGATTTGATTCACCAGTATCGGTGACGGTATTGACAATTTTACCGATTATAGTCGGTATACCATAAAACCACACAGCATTACACAGAGGCCTATTTTATGTTGAAAAAGTTATAAACTGAGTTAAGGGAACTGTATTCTGGAAAAAAATAAAATAAAAAGTTTTTCTGACCTACCGACCCTATTTTTTTTCATCCCATTAGCAGAAACAAACATATATCTTTTTTAGGCCTAATTATTAAATCAGAGGTAGTTAAATAGTAAGCTCAGCCAGTCAATCGGCAACCACAAAAGAAAAAAAGACAATAGTTAGTCTTTTCAAATCAAAAGCACCAGAGACAAATGATAATATGGACAATATTGAAAGTGAAATATTGATGTTCATGAGTTCTGACACTCTTGATTCAGACTCAAATCCTTTGGACTGGTGGAAAATAAATCAAAACAAATTTCCTAATCTGGCCACTTTTGCCAAAAAATATTTGTGTATTTGCGTGACAAGTGTTCCTTCAGAAAGACTTTTCAGCAAGTCGGGGCAAATTGTTTGTGAGGGGGGGGGGGGGGGGGGGTTCAGATACAAGTTTGTTAAAATAAAGCCCATTGGTTCATATTTGGGCTCAATACAGGAGCCCAAATTTTAACTTTGTTCAACATGGGGAATAATTTTTAAAAATCTTCTTCAGATCCACCATTCAGAATGCTTTCATATTTGGCATGCAACATCTCTAGGGGGGGTCAGATTCAAGTTTGTTTAAATCAGATCCGTAGGTTAATATTTGGGTTCGCTACGGTAGCCCAAATTTTAACTTAATGCAACATGAAGAAATTTCTTTAAAAATCTTCTTCAGATCCACCAGTTGGAATGCTTCCATATTTGGTATACAACATCTCTAGAGGGGTCAGATTCAAGTTTGTTCAATTTGAGTGCCTGGGTTAATATTTGGGCTCCATATGGGAACCTAAAATTTAACTTGGTACAATATGAGGGAATTTCTTCAGAAATCTTCTTCTTCAGATCCACTAGTCAGAATGCTTTCATATTTTGTATACAACTTCTCTAGGGGGGGGGGGGGGGGGGGGGGATCAGATTCAAGTTTGTTCATATCAGATCCATAGTTTAATAATTGGGCTTGCTATGGTAGTCCAAATTTTAACTTAGTGCAATATGAAGAAATTTTTTAAAATTTCTCTTGTTCAGATGCAACAGTCAGTATGCTTTCATATTTGGTACACAACATCTCTAGGGAAGTCAGATTCAGCTTTGTTCAAATCGAGTGCCTGGGTTAATATTTGGGCTCCCTATGGGAGCCAGAATTGGCCATGTTGTTGAAGAATTAAAAATTTTGTATTCAGTACCCTCTAGAGGTGTGTAACTAAGATTAATCACATAGGTTGTATCAAGGGGTTTCATAGGGGAGCTCTACATTTTACATTATGATCAAATGAAGAAAAGGCATAATGCCCGGATTGTTTTTTGTCAGTCTTGAGGGACTCGAGGATTGACAGTGTATCCTATGGAGGTGGATTGCTTAATGTTGACTCATTCTTGGACTCTGTTTATATTGTGTTCAGTTCAAGATGAGCGCTTCAGGCCCCGTAGGGCCTCTTGTTTTCAATACCTATACCAGTATTGAAATTACAATACCATGAAGCCCTACCACGAGGTGTGTGCATTGTCTACCTCCTGGGCTTATGCTGACTCCATCAAGTTGTCAGACGTTATGCAGGCAGCCTACTGGAGAAATGCATCTACTTTCTCCACCTATCTGCATCAGTTGCAGGAACTGTCTGAGGACCTTTTTTCTTTAGGACCTGTTTCTTCTGCTTAGGCTATTATCAACCCTAGCCATTAGGCTGTTCTTTCAGGATCTGTTCCAGCCCTGTGCTTGGTTACTGTCCTTCATGTCTGTGTGTCACACATAGCCATACACCTCATGTCTTATCGTTTATTTCAGTGTTTGTGATGTGATGGTTTTATAGCAGGGCTTGATTTAATCTGAAAATTTTGAATAGCAATTTACTATTCACCCTGGAAAATTGATTAGCAGTTGATCCAAAAGCACTTGAAACTAATAAATCTTGAATAGCAAAATTCAGAAATTGGAGAGCAAAGTGCTATGCTAATCCAGTTAAATCGAGCCCTGTTTTATAGGCCTTGGGTACTCTTCTTCTGTCCTTGGTTTCAGCGCAGTTGGGTTATGTGGGGGTTGGTTATGTGATTCCCTCCTATTGTCTATTCAGCTTGTTGTAAATAGTTGGGTAAATTTTCTTTCTTATTATACCTATCACAATTGTTTACCTGGAGGCCCTCCCGTCTTCTTATTCGGGTAAGAATCCTTCCTTCCCGCTGATTTCATAACTCCAATGTTGGCAGATTCAAATAGACTGACACATTGGTTATACATCTGCGCACTGGTACCAGAAAGCTATGGATTAGTACTGCAAAGAGTGTCATCCAGTGGGTGTGCACCGGCTGAACTCGACCCAGTTCTGGCTTATTTTTTCTTGGTGCTTTTGCACCTCTTTTTCTTTCCCAAATCACTTGGGGAAGAACAAAATAGAGAGTATACTTCTGAGTTAGGGACTTCCACTGTAGTGCAAGCCTGTTGTAAACAGTTCTAGTAGGTATAATAAGAAAGGAAATTTACTATAAAATTTAAATTTTCAAGTCGACCAATCATTAGCCAAAAATCAAGTCAAAGTCGATGGATCGGCAACACCCTGCGTTATTATAACAAAAAACTTTGAAAACAGATGATTGAAGAAGTGTACTCTGATGCTTGATGTTCCATGACCTGCATAACTTAATCATCCCCCCAATGAAAAACTAGACAAACTATAAATAATAGCCTCATTGAATATTAAATGAATCACGTGACCAAATGGTGCAATTTATTTGGTCAGTTTGCACACTATGCCCATTGTGCAGAAATATGTGACCTTAAATACCAATAATTGAAATGAAATAAATAATGTGCACTACGTAAATGCGAGTTGTAAAACGTTTTGTTTTCTGACCAATCTTATCAGTGCAACATTCACCCAAAACAAGAACATGTTGAAAAAGCATGAACTTCTGCAGATGTACTTCCGCTATCAGTGTTAATTAAATTGACACAACAGTTTGCAGATATTCTGTTCACACCTCATTTGTGTGTTTTAATCAGTGTCAAGTGGCTAGATATATTTTTATACAAAACTCAACAATTTGTTCAGAAAAAAACTCCATATGTCGCAATTTTCGCCGGCTAAAAAATAGCTAATGGAATATTTTTTTGTGTCGGAAATTGCATTGGCTGAGCCAAAAGCCGCCTCTAATTAACAGGGCTGTATGAACATTATTCATTTGTTGGCCTAATTTATGTTATTTTCTGACTCAATAGACTTAGCAACTGATCCCCTGGAAAGCCTAAGAATGATCAAAGACAGGTTAGGCTGAACCCAATGGAGATACTGACAGACGGACGGCTTTTTGTGGTGAGTGCCGTTGTAAAAAACCTTTGCAGATTTTTTTCCCAAGTTAAGGAGTTTGAAGTGTTATTTGCTGAAAGTTCATATCACATAGAAAAACTGAACCGAAATTGAGGTTTTTCCCTGAAACCGAACCGAACCAAAAACCATATCTGAAAAATCAAAACCTCCCATATCAAATGAAATGCTTAATCCTTGTCTGAACAGAGTGTTCATACAAAAAGTGAGTCAACTGGTCTGAGAAACATATATTCTTTTATTTAAATAGTTTATTCTCTCATGCAGAACAACAGGGTGTACCCCTAATTAGTCCCCTACGGGAACCGTAAGGGGACTATAGGTTTGCACTCCGTCTGTCTGTCTGTCTGTCTGTCTGTCCGTCCGTCTGTCCATCCGTCCGTCCGTCCGTTTTTTATGTTACCACCTCTCCCTCCAACATGCTTTAAGCTACACCTTTCATATTTGGTACATGGATAAATGGTTCTGAGGGGATGATGCACGCTCACAATTTTTTTTTCAAAATCCAAGATGGCGGAATGGCGGCCATTTTTGTTGTGTTTTTTAAGCTTTTTTTCTCTATTTTCATGTTACCACCCCTCCCACCAACATGGTTCAAGCTACACTTTGCATATTTGGCACATGGATAGAGGGTTGGGAGGGGATGATGCACGTTCAATATTTTTTTTTCAAAATCCAAGATGGCGGCATGGCGGCCATTTTTGTAGTGTTTTTTAAGCTTTTTTCTATATTTTATGTTGCCACCTCTCACTCCAACATGGTTCAAGCTACACTTTTTATATCTGGCACATAGATAGAGGGTTGTAATGGGATGTTGCACATTCAATATTTTGTTTCAAAAATTCGTCCGTCCGTCCATCCGTCTGTTTGTCTGTTTTTATGTTACCACCTCTCCCTCTAATATGCTTCAAGCTACACCTTTCATATTTGGTACATGGATAAATGGTTCTGAGGGGATGATGCACAGTCAATATTTATTTTTCAAAATCCAAGATGGCAGAATTGCGGCCATTTTTGTTGTGTTTTTTAAGCTTTTGCTCTATTTTATGTTACCACCCCTCCCTCCAACATGGTTCAAGCTACGCCTTTCATATATGGTACATGGATAAAGGGTTGTGAGGGGATTATGCACGCTCAATATTTTTTTTTCAAAATCCTAGTTGTCACAAAAGCGCTGTAGGGGACTAATACCACCTCGGTGGTCAAACACTTGTTTATTGGTGTTTAAGGTCACATACTTATGCACAATGGCTAACCGTGACAGTTTTACAAGTGGAGGAAGCAAGAGTTCCCGGAGAGAACCACCAAGCATCGACGAGCAACTGTCAGCTCCTCAACATTCTAACTCTGTTCAAGCTTCGCTCAAGCAGAGTTACAGCGGTTGAAGACATATGCACCATCGACGTAAAGTACGCCTTAGTATATGGTGTCATCGTGCCCCCATGTTGGCAACCTGGATAAGGTGCCTTGCTCAAGGACACAATGCGGGACGTCCCAGATGGGGATCAAACTCGGGACCTCTAGCATAGAAGTCCAACAGTCTACCGCTGAGCCACTGCACCCCCGTATGGAGGTGTAGCAGCCTAAGATAAATTAACCTAGCATACAGGTCTTTTTCAGTCATATTTGTACACATTATGTTTATGTGTTTTGTTACTACCTTACCTCAGAGTCACTTCAAAGATGCTTCTAATTTTTTACCAGTGATCAGACATACAAAATTGCTGCATGTAATTTTTTTTAATTTTGGTAATATTCTAAGATTTGGTTCACTGCTTACTTTGGGAGCTATTGTCTGATTGTTGGTGATTGGCTTTTCACTTGTTTTATATGCCACAGTTCATGAAAGTTGGGGCCCTGAAATCTCTGAATTTGGGAGGGGGGGGGGGCATGAAAAATGCTAAACAAAAATGTTGAGAAACAACCTTTAAATAGCCCTGAATTTTACCTATCCTTGTTTTATGTGGAAAATAAGTTGTGCTTTTCGGATATAATAAGAAATGAAAATGACTTTAGCATCACTTTTTTTTTCCAGGACAAAGACGCCAGGACCAGGTGCACAGTCAGCTTTGAGAGCTTTGGCTCGCTCAGGAATGAAAATTGGAAGGATTGGTTAGTACAATGCGTTTGTGTTTATTTTATTACAGTGAAAGGAAACAACTCATTTCTTTCGGATAATATATCAGTCATTTAATTGCTATGTGTTAGTTCTAATTCTAGTTCTAATTCTAGTTTATGTTTTTACTTGGGTTTGTTAACTCTTTACATTCTTGAAATGATGGCAGTTGCGAAACATTTTTTTTTCATAACTGAAAATAGCTTTTGACCTCATTGGTACAAGGTCATTTAGCTCATTCTATCAAGTTGTCATAAGCAGTTTTGAAAACAGGAGGTGCTCTGTATACTGTTCTCTGTCATTTGAAGTGAGGTGCGCTGTTGTTGAGTTTCTGCATCAGGAAAATGTTTTTTTTTCAAGAAAAACCTCAACACCCATGATTTGTGGGATTGGATTTTATAAAGAGCCCCCACTCCTGACTTGTTATACCCCCTTCAAACAAAGTTCAAAGGTGGGGGGGGGGGGTATATAGGAATCACTTTGTCTGTCCATCTGTCTGTCCATATTACCATCAATCTGTCTGTCCATCTGTCTGCGAGTCATGTCCGGCTCAGAACTATTGATGGCCTTGAAGGATTTTATTCATTCGTGGTATTAATGTTATCCACCACTTGAGGATGTGTTGTGAATAAGGTTGGAATGCCTGTCTACACGGTCAAGGTCACAGACTTAGGTCAAGTTCATATACCCCCAAATCCAATTATAACAAGTCATGTCTCCTTCATAACTTTTGATGGCCTTGAAGGATATTAGTTATATTTGGTATAAATGTTTCCCACCACCAGAGGGTGTGTCGCATATAAGGTTGGAATGTCTGTCTACAAGTTCAAGGTCACAGACTTAGTTCAAGTTCTCATACCCCCCCCCCCCCCCCCCCCCCCCAGATCCAACTATAACAAGTCGTGTCCAGCTCAGAACTTTTGATAGCCTTGAAGGATATTAATGATACTTGGTATCAATGTTGCCCACCACTAGAGGGTTTGTCGAGAATGAGCTTAAAGGATATTAGTGATACTTGGTATTATTGTTGCCCCTTATTAGAGAGTGTATCGCCGGGGGTATTCTTGGTCCCAAGTTGGGACAGGCCACATCTAGTCTTCATGAAAAGATAAGTGTTTACTTACATCATTAGATATGATTTTTAACTTAACTTGACAAAGTCAAGATAAGCTATTGCCATCATGTGTGCGGAAGTCTGAGTGTGTTAGTCTGTTCACATTTTCTTTAGCACAGGCTACGTACACCCCATAGTTCTTGTCCGATCATCACAAAATGTCATACGCAGTTTCTAGGTCATGTCTAGATGAGAACGTCCCCTTTTGGTCACAATTGGTGAACTGTGATGGCTGCGATGCCCCAAAACCTAAAAATCTTGAGCACAGTCTACAAGTCGTATTTATGAAGGGATTTCATTGTAACTTGGTAGGATGACTCTGTATAATGTCCAGATGAGAAAGCCCTCTTTTGCTTGGGTTCAGTCAACTGTGATGGCCGCAGGGGCACGTTATCTACATTCCTTTAGCACAGTCTACAGGTTACATTTATGAAGGGATTTGGGGGCGCGGTGGCTCAGTTGGTAGAGGTGCAGGCTGCAAGCCAAGAGGTCCTTGGTTTGAATCCCACCTGTGGCAACCACATTGTGTCTTTGGGCAAGACACTTCACCCCCATTGCCCACGTGGGGGCACGGTGACGCTGTGTACTAAGGCGTATTGCATGTCGATGGTGCACCTGTCTTCAACCATTGCTAACCCTGCTTGTGTGGAGTTCGTATGTTGGGGAGCTGACAGTTGCTTGGTGGTTCTCTCCGGGTACTCCGGCTTCCTCCACCCGTAAAACTGTTGTGGTCATGATTAGCCATTGTGCAGAAATATGTGACCTTAAATACCAGTAAATAAATAAATAAATATGAAGGGATTTCATTGTAAATTGATAGAATGCCACGGTATAATGTCGAGATGAGAACGTCCTATTTTGGTCGTCATCGGTGAACTATAATGGCCGCACTATTATGCGACCTAGATTTGTTTAGCACAGTCTACAGTTCATATTTATGAAGCGATTTCATTGTAACTTGGAAGAATAACTCTGTATGATGTCTAGATGAATCTATCCTATTTTGGTCACAATCGATCAGCCATTACTGCTGCCTGATCACATGACCTAGGTTCCTTTAGCCCTATGTACAGGTTTTTATTAAGGGATTTCATTATAACTTGGTAGGATAACTCGTTATATCGAGATGAGACTATCCAATTTTGGTCACGATCGGTCAACCATGACCACCGGACCGGCACGTGACCTAGATTCCTTTAGCAAAGTCTACGAGTCATATTGATAATAAAGGGATTTCATTGTTACTTTGTAGGATGACTCGTTTTGGAATGATCTTACTGTAACTTGGTAACTTTGGTTGACACACATTAACTGTGAGGGCCACATCAACCCAGCCCCTCAGTTCTTTAGTACAGTCTACACCTCAAATTATTCTTATGGAAAACACAGTATGAGGGGAACAGAAATTAACTTATTCTCAATTATCACAATTCTGGTCTTATTTCATAATCCTTCCATGAACATTAAACATTATCCTTTTCATCAAACACCACACACGTTCAAGTTAAGCTACAGTTTCATTGACACTTTCATTTAAATTTGTTGGACAAACAATATATGCTTTTAGATGATATGTTCAACATTAGAGTTTGCTTTGTTTGAAATTTTAATATATATGTATACTTGCGATGTGTATCTCGTATCTCTGCAATTTTATTATCGGGATTTGAAATTTGAAATATGCTGAATCACTTTGTTTACCTAACAATTTTTTGGAAAACAAGATTTTCAGTTTGAAATCTTGAAGTGTTACCGTTTCTAATTCAGTAATTTGTGGAATACCTTAATAGCTTGCACGACAGAGCCAAGGTGCACTGTTGACAAATCGGAAAAAAAATAAAAATTATCTACGCAATATCACGCAAGAACGACACCATGCCTCAAAATCTAAAGACTGGTCATAAACTATGTTTTCAAGGCAAAAATTTTTAAAATAATAAAGTTTGAATGGGAATTTCAGTGTAAAGAGCTGGCAGGATGCCACTGTTGTGTTAGGTAAACGGTTAACAAAAAATTTAGCAGGATGAAATAATGTATTGCTTGTTAATGTAACTACACTACTTGAGTGGATAGCCACAAAATGCCCACAGAGCTGTGTTTTCACCAATACAAATCTCCGATTCTGAAAAAAAACATGAGAAGCAAACATACTCTATCAGGTTGCCCCTTTACATTACAAGTAAAGAAAAACAGTGAAAATGCCAAAATTAGTATTTATTATGCCCCTGAGTTGAAAAGTCGAAGGGGTATCTAGTGGAGACCTTCGTCCATCCGTTTGTCCGACCGTACCAACATTTTCCTTTGAATCTGAGCCACTGGAACTTCAATTTGAATGATTTATAGCATTGTGATAGATCATCATGGGGGAACGATACCTATGTAGCATGAGTTTCTTCCACACATTTTTTCCAGTGTCATGGCCCTTTTTCACTTTTTGCCTTAGAAACATTTTGCAGTCGGGTGCATTAGCAGAGTTTTGCGATGCAGGCTCTTGTTATACCCCTGCTTTAGCATGGGTATATAGGGATCCTATGTGCGTTCATTCGTCTATCCCAAACTTTCATCCGCAACTTGTTGCACACATTCCATCAGATACTTTTGATGTTTTGTATGATGAATAACCATGATATGAACTTGTGCATATTTTTGCATCATGTTGCTGAACCTTATTTTTCAAGAGTTCTTGCCTTTTTCACTTTGATTGGTGAACAAGTCTGTATCAAACTTTTATCGGCTACTATTCTCGCTCTTTCCTTCGGATACTTTTGATATTTTGCATGAACTTGTGCATATCACTGTGTCATGTTGCTGCACCATATTTTTTCAAGAGTTATTGCCCCTTTTCACTTAGATTATTAAAAAGTCTTTAGAACTTTTATCCTCAACTTGTTTCACACTTTCCATCGGATATTTTTTGTATTTTGCACGATGAATTACTGTGATATGAACTTGGACGTATTTTTACGACATGTTGATGCACATAATTAAAGAGTTATTGCCCTTTTTTCACTTAGATTATTGAAAAAGTCTATTGTGACCTCTATCCGCAACTGATCTGAAACGTTTAATCTTGTTGATTTGATATTTTGTATACTGAATAACCATGATTAGAAAATCCATGCATTGTTGTTGCCATCTGCAGATTTGTGGGTTTTGTGGAATGGCCTTGAATTTGATTAACTCTTGAGCCAACGCAGATGATATCAAAATTTATTATTTTAGATAGCATTTTTTAATTTTTAAAAAAAAATTTCAACAAAACCATATCATGTAACCCCTCGTTGGCGCGAGCTCGTTCCAATGAGGGGTCACATGATATGGTTTTGTTGAAATTTTTTTGAAGAATGCTATTTTTTCAACTGCTGAATTTGCATATTACACGGGTGGATGCGGCCGATTCGTTGGGTAAAGGGTTAAGGGTCATTCAAGCCTTGAAATCCTGGAAAATGTGCTGGGAGACCTTGAAAAGCCTTGCATTTTCACAAAACAGAAATACTTCTGAAGCATGTAATCATTACTATATAGTTTTATATGCCAGGGTTTGTGAAGGCATAGTCCTTAATAGGGGGTAATGACCGGAGAGTCCAAGTTAGGACTAGTGAAGATGGGGCCTTGAAAATCCTTGAATTTGGCTTTTGTGGAGCCTTGAAAAATGCTGAAATATATCAAATGCCCTTGAATAGCCATGAATGTTATCAGTCCTTGCCTGCAGGAACCCTGATCCATACATTTGGCATAGTTACTCCAAAACTATCCATCATAGTTGAATCTCCTGTGGTATGGTAATAGATCATCATGGATGAAATGAGTTTACTTTAATGATTTTTACAAGAATAAATCAAAAGGCAGTCAGAATTATTGCAAGAAAGTAAAAAAATAATTGTGCTGAAAAAAGGGTCTGGTCAAGTAAAAACCATTTAAATAAATCGCAAACATGCTCTCTCAGCACTGAAACTGGTAGAAACATTTGCAGTACAAGGTGAATGGATTACGACTAAAACTTTATTGTTTTTATTTCCACACAAAAAAATCTCCATGTTTATTGGTTGGAAATTTTTTTGTCTGTTTTACTCCTTTTTTTTCTTTTTGCGCATTGAAAACTCACGAACAACATCCCATTGCTGCATTTCCAAGGTGGGGGTTGGGGGGGGGGGGGGGACTGGGGGCAATACAGTGGTCCTTAACCCTTTACCCAATGCAGACGATATCAAAATTCATTATTTTAAATATCTTTTTTTCAAAATTTTCAAAAAATTTCAACAAAACCATATCATGTGACACCTCGTTGGAACTAGCTCGTCCCAACGAGGGGTCACATGATATGGTTTTGTTCAAATTTTTTGAAAAATAATATTTTTTCAACTGCTGAATTTGCATATTACGCGGGTGGATGCGGCTGATTCATTGGGTAAAGGGTTAACTGGAAAGCTTGCTTTGTGCTTCTTGCATGCTTTTGTTTATGGGAGCTTTTAAATTTTGATTGGGTTGAAAATGCATCTTCTCGGTGTTTTAGTCAAGACCCAACACCCCTCATAATTGAAATAACATATTTTGTTATTAGGCCACACAAAATAAATTCTCTTTTTTTCAAATCAATGGTGGCTGCCCGAGCCCAAAACCTGAAACCTTTTAGCACAGTCTACATGTCGTATTTATGAAGGGGTATCATTGTAACTTGGTAGGATGATTCTGAATAATGTCTGGATGAGAACATCCCCTTTTGGTCATGATCTGTCAACTGTGACGGCTGCCCAAGCCTGAAAGAGGTTGTATTTAAAATGGAGGTATTTCATTGTAACTTGGATGACTCCGTGTGATGTCTAGATGAGAACTTCCACATTCGGTTGCAATCTATCAACCGTGAAGGCTGCCCGAGCCCAAAACCTGAAAACCTTTTGCACAGACTACAGGTCGTATTTATGGAGGGATTTCATTGTAACTTGGCAGGATGACTCCATATAATGTCTAGATGAGAACATCCCCTTTGGGTCGCAGTCGGTCAACTGTGAAGGCTACATGGGCCCAAAGCCCGAAAAGCTTTAGCATAGTCGACAGGTCGTATTTATGAAGGTTTTTCATTGTAACCTGGTTGGATGACTCCAGATAATGTCTAGATGAGGACGTCCCCTTTTGGTTGCGATCGGTCAACCGTGATGGCTGCACAGACCCAAAACCCGAAAACCTTGAGCACAGTCTTCAGGCCATATTTATGAAGGGATTTTTCATTGTAACTTGATAGGATGACTCATTTTGGAATAATTTCACTGAAACTTGGAAACTTTGGTTGACATATATTAACTGTGAGGGCCACATTAACCCACCCCTCAATTCTTTAGTACAGTGCACACCTCAAATTATTAGCTCAACTTTGCTGGAGTCAAATTTGAGCTATTGTCATGGCCCGTCGTCCGTCTGTCCGTACGTCAGCAATTGGCTATGGCTCGGGCTAGATGTCGTATTTATGAACCGATCTTTACAAAACTTCTTGTGTACCTTTGTTATGACCCTGGGACGGGAACAAGTGTTTTTAGGTGTGGTCCGAAATTCAAGATGGCTGCCAGTGGCCATTTTGTACCAATGATGCAAAAATCAGTATTTTTATACTGTACCAATGACCCAGACATAGCTGCTGGTGCTAACTCTTAAAATATAGGGCCAAACACAAATTTTGCCCCCCCAATCCCCAAAATTTGCATCTAAAACTAAAGAAAACATGTCCTGAAAGGCCCTCCACACTTCGCCCTACTGCGCATGCGCAGTGTCAAGGACGTTCCGAAATTGGCGCCATTAATCATTCTAAGTTTGGCCCTTCATCAGTTAACATCTGACTGATCTTTGTGCTTATAAATCTCAGTTTAAATGATGCCAGACACATAAATATTAGTGAAATGGTGATTCTAAGGAGGATAGAGAAGGAGGAGAGGAAAAGAATGTGTGACAGAATATTATCAGGGCTGTAACTTAAAATTTTAATGAAATTATGTTAAGTTACCTATTTTCAAGGCAGCAGCCATTTTGTTGTCATTCTGATTATTTAGTTACACTGTTTTTTAAGTGTTTTCCTCTCTCCCTGTCCTTTAAGTTCCCCCTTGCTATTCTCCCATGCTTTTGGCATAGTTTTTGTAATTATTATTACTAAATTTTCTTGGGAGTTTTAGCTGAATAACAGAATGAATTCTGTTCTTTCCCCATGTTTACGTCTTCACCTAGGGTGGTTAGGCGTTGTGTTCTGCATCTACCATCTGATGTTCTGCAGTTTCTTCCCTGGAAGTCTCTGTTTTGCATCAGATAGTTTATTTTTGGTAACTGATTTCGGGCCTGGGTGCCTGGAGTCTTATTTTAGTGTTTTTACACTCATTGTTTACATTTTCAACAGCCCTCTGTGTGAGGGGGGGATTTCTAAAAAATAATATCTTGATGTTATTTTAATCATAACTAGATACATTATTATTGTTCGTAAGTGTTGAATAAATTGTTTAAAATATTTTTAAAATTTTTGTCCACACTTAGGCTTGGGATCCATTGGGGCTCAACGTTACTTTTCAGAAACTTGGGCTGTTCTGAAAAAATATTTTTTCAAAATATTTTGATTTCAATTATTTTTTCTATATCAATGGATCATATTATTATTATGTATTTTGATTGCCAGGGGTTAGTGCGAGTACCTGGACTTGTTTTCTTTTCACATTGAAAGGATATTGATCAATTGTTTTAAGAGGAAGTCTTCCTCTGACTTTATTATCATTCTATATGTGGTCAGTGTACTCGCATTAACTCCTGTTCTGTATCGTATGATTTCGATGACAATATGGGAAGCGTATGTCACGGTATGTTGTTGGGGATTTGGACACTCCGGTCCTTTCCCCGCAAGGTCACTCTACTTTATCAATTTCTGTTTCAGACGATCAAGATTAGGGTGATGTATCTGTGATGTCTTCCAACAGTGTGCCTCCGTCGTCACAATTAATGAAGGGCTAGCGGAAAAGTGCTCATGTAAATACGCCAATTGCCTAAGAGGACCCTAGTAGGTTCGACGGCCTTTGACGTCCGCTAGCTCGCCCGGTGTAGCGTCCATTCACCGAATGGTTCGGCAGCCGGGTTCGTCCGTTGCGGTCTAGAAGGAATTTTGGGGTGATGCGAGCACTATAAACTAACCTAATGCACACCCAGTGACGACGGATCGGAGGGAGAACGCAGGAAGCCTTTTAGTCCGGTTCATAGCTCGTTCCGGTCCATCCGGACGGCAAGCGAGAGAGGCCCCTCTCTCGTTCAACAACATCTGGCCCCAGATGTTGTGGTACAAAATGTGTCGTAAGCGGAGCATACGTCCGTCGCTCGGGACGCTCCGTTGTATAGGCAGTCCGCTGAGACTGCTAAGGCTTCCTCTTCTCGTCAGCGCACACGACCGCACCTTGGCTGCGTGACCGCCGATATATTGCCAGCTTCGCCGATCAAGGATTCTTCGGCGACCAGGTCACACCATCCGGTAGCCAGGGACACGAGGCCTGCAGACTCCGGACGTTCGCATAGGAAGTGTGCGGGAGTCAACATACACGGAGCTTCCGGCGGCAATGCATCGTAAGACCGCTACTGCACAGGCCTCGGGAACGGACGTGCTTTCCTTAATAGCACAGTTTATCGCAGCATCCCAGCATCAACTGAATCTGTCGCATATATTTTATCCGACGATGCTGGGTCGGGACGCTCCGCGGAAGCGGGTACGGACGTCCGAAAGTTTCATCCGGTCCGACGGGATACCGAAAGGGATTCGGAGGATTTCGAGCTTTCCCTTTCGGAACAACATATGCTGTTGTGTATGTCATCTGACTTGGTCTTCTCCAGCTTCTTTCGTCGGACCAGAATGCTGCGATGCCGGATAAGAAACTGATAGCGTCGGTGGACTTAGAAATTTTTGGTTCGGTTCAGGGACATCGTCCCTCAGTTCCGACATAGTCCAATAATGTCATACAAACTTTTGAATTATTGAACGACGCTATATATATTATTATTTTATGCTTGCTAACCAAGCATTTCTGGTTTCTTGTTCGAAGAGTTATGGAGATGTCTTTCAAAAGTGTGCCTCTGTCGTCATAGTTAAGAGTTAGCGGCAATAAGTGCTCATGGAATATGTCTATCGCCTACGGAGTGACATTCGCTAGCTCACCCGGTGTAGCGTACATTCATCGAATGGTTCGGCTGCCGGGTTCGTCCGTTGCGGTCTAGGAAGGAGATTTGGGTGATGCGAGCACTTTAATTACTTTAGTACTCACCCAGTGACGGCAGATTGAGGACAGATCGGAGGAAGCCTGTTAGTCCAGTTCCTGGCTGGTCCAGGTCCGTCCGGGCTGTGAGCGAGAGAGGTCCCTCTCTCGCCCAACAACATAGGGGACCGCATGTTGTGGTTCAGATATTTTACATTCGGAGCATATGTCCGTTGGTCGGGACGCTCCGTTATATTGACAGTCCGAGAGACTGTCTTTAATGCTTCCTCATCCTCACAGCAGGGCACACGACCGCACATTGGCTACGTGACCTCGAGTATCCGATCAGTTTCGGCATTCAGTGATTCCACGGCGAATAGGTCGCGCCATCCGGTAGCCAAGGGACACGAGGCCTATACACTCCGTTCGCTCGCATATTGGTAGTATGCACGGGGTAACGATCACGGAGCTTCCAGCGGCAATGCATCGTAAGACCGCTTCTCCTCAGGCCTCAGTGACGGACGTGCTATCCGAGTTAGCACAGTTCTTTCGCAGCATCCCAGCAATTGACAGTTTCTCGGTCAAATCAGGAATTATCCGACGGCGCTGGGTCGGTGCAGTCCGCGGTTGCATCAGGTACGGACGACCGAACGCTTTATAGGGTCCGACAGGATGGCGAAAGGGATTCGAAAGATTTCGAGTTTTCCCTTTAGTAGTATCGGAAGATGCCTTTCATATCTTTTGGCATTATCTTCCAGTGATTATTATTTCGGACTTCATTGCTGCGATCTTGGATAAGAGACTTATAGCGTCATTGGACTCGGATTTTTCGATCGGTTCGGGGACATTGTCCCTGACTTACCGACGTAGTCCAATATTGTCATTACAACATGTGTTTTATTTTTCGACGCTATATATATATATACAAGTCTGCTACTAAGCATGATAGTTTAGTTTCTTGTCCGCGTTGCTCATTTCTGCCATTTTATCATTCATACAAATAGTTTATTTTGGCAGAGCAGGGCATACCGAGAGTTCATATGCGTCTAGACGGTGTGATTAAAAACTGCATATATTCTTTTTCGCCGTTTATGTCTTTTCCAATTTCAATGTTGGGAACGACATTATGTATAGTAGACTTAACTTAGACGCTTTATTATACGTAATCCGCCTTACTGAGGCGTTATCATTACGTCTTCAAGAAAAGATTTACGGGATATTGTTCTCAATGTAATTTCTTTTGAGGGAAGTAGTTTGTTCACGTATAACTCCGCCCTTCAGTGGCTGATTGGAGTTAGTTAGCCGTGACGCAGCCCTAGCTACATCCACTCGCGTGGATAGTAAGGTTAAGAACTCTCTCAGAGTCGCTTCGTTCTCGGAGGAGCTTCTCTTCGACGGCAACTTTTCGGCAATCCATGAATTGCTCGATTTACACGTTCTCTTGTCTATCTAGTGTTACAAGAGATTCAGACTGGGGCAAACATTCGGTGGTTGACTCAGAGAGTGCCGCCGCAGTTGCCGGACCTGAGTGTGGCTGTTATGACGGTTGCCAGTCATACAGATTGGGATATTATACTGATCCCTACGGATTCGAAGTGCCTGGGTCTTTGGGTTCCGCAGTCTTTTAGCAATCAGTTTTCTTCCGCGGAATAATGTTTTTTAGGCTTGCTTTATGTCATTGCGTGAACATTATTCAGAAACGCATGCCCAAATTCCTGTCCTTTAATTCGACAGTAGTGGCGTATCTCCGGAACCAGGGAGGCACTCTTTCGTTTCCGTTATTCAATTTAATGGAAAGAATCCGTCTGTTGGTTATAGTACACCAAGTTCAGTTTTGGTCCGTCATATTCCGGGTCGTCTGATTGTTTTATCGGACTCCCGTTCTCTTACGGGTCGCTTGTTGCTGTCAGAATGGACTTTCAACAAACAAGTATTCAATCAGATTTGCTATCATGGGAGCGCCCAATGATGATTTATTTATGACACAGCTTGCTAATCAATTGCAGACGTATGTGTTGGCTTGTCCAGATCTCTGAGCTAATATTGTTAACGCTCTATTGATCTATAGGACGGAATGATAGGATACGCGTATCCTCCGGCGCTGTTGTTTTAGCAGGTATTGCTAAGATAAACAACCACAATACATTTCTGTTGATAGCATCTCTATCTTCACAGAGATCATGAGTAATTTTCTCTCTTGTCTACTGTGAGTTTTAACGTGAAATCTTCCTCTATGTGAGGATCTTTTTCACTGGGTAAATCGTGTCATCTTTATCACAACCTGCAAGGTCGCAACCTTCATGTATTCCGTTGTGTGGTCCGTATTGCATTGTAAGCACTGTACTGGACGAGCTTTGGACGCGATTTCTTACTATAGGAGATCCTCTTCTTCGCTATTCTATGCGGCTAAAGTGGAGGCTCTTCCGTCGTGGTGTAGGGATCATTATGTTCATATTGTTGATCCCTCCATACTACTCATTGCTATTTTTTAGTATACTTGTTTCACAAGATCTACAGCAGCCTGTTATTATTTAGGTTATAGGTTTATATTACCTCATACCTATGCACTCTACGATAGTTTACAATTGAGTCTTTTGTCTCTTTATCTAAAGTCAGTTAGTAACTTTTTGATAAATAGACTTAGAATCTTTAGATTAAATTCCTATACGGATTTTAACTTCGGTTCTTATTTAGCTAAGTAATCATTTGAGCCTCTGGAAACAGTAGTTTTCAAATTCTGACCTTTTAGACACTAATTCTGTTGGTTTCTCTTTTATTGTAGAGTCAGTGAGTTTCATGCACTATCGATGGATGATTTTCACTTTCATAGTTTCGGAATCAATACTTCCGTTACTATTTAGGTTGGATTGTTGCATAAGAGTTAGGCTCCTATTATCCGGAACCTATTATTTTAAGGTCCTTCCGTCTTCGTATGGGCATAGGCCTTTACTCTTTCCGGGTACAGTTTATGTATTTATAAACAGATTTCTGTTTATTACTATGGGCGTAAGCTTCTTCTGTCTTTGATGTCTAGTAGAAGGACGTTACGCTCCATTTTATTGTTAATGGATTCTATTAACTATCGGTACTGCTTATAGTATATCATTGACTTAGCAGTTGTGCTTAAGATTTCGGCTCATGAAGTAAGAGTTCTTCTACTTCTTGGGCTTACATTAATAGTGTCGCTATTATAGATTTTTGAAGGCCGCTCATTGCGCTCAGCCATCCACATTCATGAATTTTATCTCAGAAATATCGAGTCCATTTCTGGAGGCCTCTATTGTTAGGTCTATTATCTACTGCTCAGAATGTCATTCACTTAACAGTTGCTACTATAGCTGGGTAGGCTGTCTGTTTCGGCAGTGTCTCCGTTCGGCTGCCCTCTTCGCTCTGGGCTATTTGACCCAGGGCAAGAAAAAGGGGGGGGGGGGAGGGTGTTCCCTTGGGTCACCTGTTTTACTATGAAAACAAGGGGATACCTCCTCCGGAGTTAGTAATTCTGAGCTGTTATTGGGATGGTTGTTTAGTGAGAAGTTTAGGTTTTTAAAATTCATTCAAGTCTTAGTTTTTAAAGTATAGCTTTTGAATATTGCATATGTCAACGGACATGATTATGCAATCCTCAGACACTTTTAGGAGTATAAGAGTCTCTATTCTCTAGACTTACTTTATTTATTGGCTTACTTTAAAAATTATTAGTATAAGGATTATATTGGATATTAATAGAGTACATGGATGTATGAAGCTCAATTTTAGAAGGTGTTGTATCTTTCTAATTTATCATAAATAAGAAAGATACATGTAAGGCCTATTACTTCTTTTTCCCTACAGGGGATGACTCTATTTTATTTTATTGAGCGTATTCCATTTTGCTCTATGTCCTTGGCCCTCCAGCCTTTTTACTATTCAGCTACGTCTGGGTCATTGGTACAGTATAAAAATGTTAAAAAATTTATAGTAATTTATATATTTTTTATACTTACCAATGACCCAGACGGGGATGGCCCTCCCAGGAGTTGGGAACTCTTGCCTCCCCGCTGAGTACATAGCGCTTACCAGGCACTGGTTATTAGAATGATTAATGGCGCCATTTTCGGAACGTCCTTGACACTGCGCATGCGCAGTTGGGGCGAAGTGTGGAGGGCCTTTCAGGACATGTTTTCTTTAGTTTTAGATGCAAATTTTGGGGATTGGGGGGCAAAATTTGTGTTTGGCCCTATATTTTAAGAGTTAGCACCAGCAGCTATGTCTGGGTCATTGGTAAGTATAAAAAATATATAAATTACTATAAATTTTTTAACTTTTTGTACAGAACTTCTGTATGAAAGTTCTGATTTGAATAAAGTTTTGTATAAATGTATAGTACAATGGGATACATCACATATAATACGGGTTTTTTTCTCGTGCATAAATTATGCAAATTAGACTAACTTTGATTTATTTAGTGTTACTTTCAGAGCTGTAAGTGCCAAGCTGCTATGGCTCGGGCTAGAGGCCGTATTTATGAACCAATCTTTACAAAACTTCTTGGGTACCTTTGTTATGACCGTGGGACGAGAACGAGTGTTTTGGGGTGCAGTCCCAAATTTCAGATGGCTGCCAGCAGCCATTTTGTACCGACGACGCCGAAATCTGTTTTTTGTACAGAACTTCCATATGAAAGCTCTGATTTGAATAACTTTTTGTATGAATGTTTAGTACCATGGGATACATTACATATATTACAGGTTTTTTTCTTGTGCGTAAATTATGCAAATTAGGCTAACTTTGATTTATTTAGTGTTACTTTCAGCACTGTGAGTGCAAATCCCAATACGGCTCGGGCTAGAGGCCGTATTTATGAACCGATCTTCACGAAACTTCTTGGGTACCTTTGTTATCACTGTGGGACGAGAAGGAGTGTTTTTGGGTCCAGTCTGAAATTCAAGATGGCCGCTAGCAGCCATTTTGTTCAAAATTAAGTGCAATCAGATTTTTGCGCAGAACTTCCAAATGAAAGATCTGATTTGAATAAATTTTTGTATGAATGTTTAGTACCATGGGATACATTACATATAATACAGAGTTTTTCTTGTGAATAAATTATGCAAATTAGGGGTCTGGGTGGGACTTAGAAAATTTTGGACCAAAATCCGGAAATTATTTTTTTGTGTTTTGATGCATTTTGGTCAATTTTAAGAAGAAGAAGAAAAAATTTTAGTCTGAAAATATTTTGTTTGGGACTGAAAATTTCCACACAAAAATAATAATCTACAATGATTGGTCTTAATATGTAGTCCATTACAGTCACCTTGTAATTCTTTTATTATTGTTGACTGGGCCAAAACAAATACTAATTCCTGTCATATTCATTATTCAGTTGTCTTGGTCACAGCAAGTACTAATTCCTGTCATATCCAAGTTGAGCTACAGAGTCATTGACTCTTTCATTTTTATTGAAAACATAGCATACAGGGAACAGAAATTAACATATTCTCAATTATCACAATTCTTGTATTTTATAATCCTTTCATAGACATTGAACATTATCCTTTTCATCAAACACAACACAGTCAACTTAAGCTACAGTGTCTTTTTCACTTTCATTTTTAGTCTTAAGTGTGTTGGGTAATGGGTTAGCAGGCAATGTATATTAGAAGTGATCATAATATTTCAATCCGCTATACTCTAGATCATTGCTTTGAAATCTCTCAACCTGCACAATACTTCAGGAATAAATTAAAATCAGAAAATTTATACGGAAGGTAAACAGGTATACTTCTCTTCAGAGGATGTTGTATAGAATATAATGAATAGCGCATATCTTGTTGACAACACCTGCCAGTGCTCATTGTAGGTGGTATAGATCCCACTTCTTTGCAACAAGAGCTTTTTCACACCCACTGGGCATTATACAGGCATAGTCAACTATCAATGTACTGTAGCGCATAAACCTTAGGGTTAACGATCCACGTTTGGTATCTCATAGTCTAGAAGTGTTGTGTACCCTAAGACCGAAGTATTACAGTAGTGACAAATTCAGAATAAGCTTACAGAAAGAAACCACAAGACATTAAATAGAATTAAGAATTTAATTATGAAAGTTCTGTAGTAATGTAATTCAAAGTGTGACACTGTTGTCGTTTAACTGAAAAACCAAATAAGATGTATCAGTTCCTTATTCCCAACCCTAATCTCGGTAGTTGGTAATCTTGGATTCTTACCTATTATAAATGTAACCCTAATCGAGGCTTTTCCCCAGTTCATTAAGCTAGTCGAGGCTTTTCCAGGATGAGAGTGAAGGCTGCTTCTGATGATCTGCCCCAGGACTAATACAAACTGGTGCGTGGGGGCACAATGACGCTGTGTACTAAGGTGTACTGCACGTCGATGGTACGCATGTCTTCAACCAATCTAACCCTGCCTGTGCTGCAGTGCGGAGTTACGATGTTGGGGAGCTGGCAGCTGCTCGTTGTTGCTTGGTGGTTCTTTCTGGGTACTCCGGCTTCCTCCACCCGTAAAACTGTCACGGTCATGATTAGCCATTGTGCATACCTATGTGACCTTAAACATCAATAAATAAATAAATATAAATAATACAAACTGGAGCTGCTCTGCCTGAAACTGGCCAAAACCTCTCCCTATACGTGTTTTACACCTAATTTTAGCCAATGATAAATTTACTGTAGATTTACTGCCTTGACTGCATCATCCTTTATTTTATATATTTGATGGTAAAAGTTTTTAAATGTTTGAAAACAATAAAATAAACAATAACTCAATTAACACTGGTATTTATAGTTTATGTCTTAACTCCATAGTGCAGCTATTCAAACACCGGAAATTAATTTGTATGTACTCTTATATTACACTAAATTGTGCAGTTGAAATCTGCTGTTTTAATTTTCATTGATATTTTATTCAAAACACAAGACTAATTAACTTGAAGGTATAATATCATTTTCACACCAAATCTGGGCTGGTTTTTAATGCTACCATCAACCCTAAGCCTCAGAATTGAAATGATCAGGTAATATAGTGAGGGTCCTTAAGGCACTTTAGGACCTCTTGTTTTCTTCATATTTTGTGATGTAATCTTGGTGCAATTACATTTTACGCCATATATAAGATATGCTGAGGTCTTCAAAAACTGTTTTAATAATTGAATATTTAATAAACTCCCTTTTAAAGAATATTTTTTCCAGGCATTTATCCTCACTGTTGTGCGGTACAGCCTCTACAAGCCCATTGTCAACAGTTTTCTCTTTTTGTGTTCTCTTTGATCTGAGAGCTGGAGTTTTAATATATTGTGTCATAAAAGAAATGAGGGTGCAAGTATGGTAAATATGTTAATCCTGTACCCAACACAGACGATATCAAAATTTATTAATTTAAATATCATTTCTTAACATTTTTCCAAAAAATTCAGCAAAACCATATCGTGTGACCCTTCATGGAACGAGCTCAGTGAGCTCGTTCCAAGGAGGGGTCACATGATATGGTTTTGTTGAAATGTTTTTGAAAAATTATATTTTGAGCTGCTGAATTTGCATATAACGCGGGCGGATGTGGCCAATTCATTGGGTAAAGGGTTAATGAAGTTGATGTAAACAGAAAACAGCCATCTTGATGCATGTTGGGGTGAAGGATTTTCTCTAAGTGTGGTGAGATGCACAAGTCATTGATGTAATCCAGTGTGTTTGTCCCAGATACCCTGAGAAAACCCATGCAGAAACAGCAATTTTATGGATGGCCGGATCTTTTATTATTAAGAAACCTCAGTGATTGCTTTCAGACAGCACTCTCCTTGTCTAGGTGTAATGCAACTGATACAGTTATGATCACATTAAAAAGAAGTGTCAGCTTGAGTACACAATGATTGACACTGATGAGCTGAAAATATAAAAATATTCTTTCAACTGGTATATGTAAATGGTATTTATATGTACACCTAAGCCATGTTGCCTAAAGAATAAATGTTATTCAGATTACATTCCTGGGGTCATATCTGAGTGTTCATTATTTTCAACATAATGGTACATCTACAGAGTTAAATACTGTCATAAAAAACATTGACTGGAATAACCCACCATGCTTTCTAGACAAAAAATGTTTGCTTCACCAGCATATCAGGTTTTGTTTACATCATCTTCATAAACATATTTTCAAAACTTCCTAACTTTATTTCTTTGTGGCACATTATATCAAAATTTCAGGACTCTGCTCATAAGAAAAAAGGAAAAGACAGACCCCTTGATGTTGATTTTGCCGAGGTTGGACCTCATCATGATGAGAATGCCAAGAAAGCTTCTTTAAAAGTGAATTTATTAAATATTTAAATTGTTAAAAACGAAACTGTAGCTCTCAGGATATATTATAAGTTATCTCTGCCAACATGTATGGTATATGGAGATTTAATACCTGGATGTCGGTTTTTAAATACTGAGCCGAGGCGAGGTATTTAAATGAGACATCCAGGTATTAGATCTCCTTATACCATACATGTTGACGGAGATAACATTTTTTGTCCCATTTGAAACACAATACACACATTGTGGAAATAAATTTGTGGATGCATTACTCATGCCCCACAATCACTTGGGGCAAATTCGTGAATAAATGTTTTGTTTTTATAAATGCAGAAGTCAACAGATAGAGTTACATCCCTTGGATCATCAAGGAAACGAGTAAACAGTATTTTGTTGACATATCATCCCCTGATTTACAACACATTGGTACTCAGGGGATGATATTTGCTCTTATTTTATTTTTCTCAAGTTGTTTCATATAATTACTCTACTATTTAATTTATAACGGCAAAATATAATCGAATTGGCGGAAATCTGATAATATTTGTGACTATTTTCAGGTTTTTTAGTTCGATTTTTATATTGAGGCGACCAGAAGCGAAAGGCTTTCATTTAAACCATATACCCCCAATGTTTCGCATGTCCATATCCCCTGGATGTTGCATGTTCTCATATACCTCAGATGTTGGGTACACCCTTTGCCATGGCTGTTTGTTCAAGGGATTCTGACCAGTCAAAAGATAGAATTTATCGGGATATAGGGACAATATTTATTGTATAGAATGAAAATGAACTAAAAATACATCACAAACTGGAATAACAAACCCTTTTTCCCATTGTGCTGCTTTGTGATTTTCCTCATATTGTTTCTGTTTACATTCCCCATAACTCTTTACCTTAGACAAGCTTTCATGTACTGCCTTAACCCTTTACCTAACATAAAAACCAGACGACACTTGCAAAAAAAAATTCTTTAATAACTATTTTTTTTTCATTTTTTGTCTCAAAAACATAGGTTATGACCCCTCATTGGAACGAGCTCGACGAGCTCGTTCCAATGAGGGGTCATAACCTATGTTTTTGAGACAAAAAATGAAAAAATGATGAAAATTAATTGGCGATTTTTGAGAATAGCGCTGGCCGGTTTTGGCCGTTACGTTGGGTAAAGGGTTAAAAAGAGAGCTTATGATCCTCATTGTAACAAACTCAGTGGGTTCATTCCAAAAGAGTCCTAAGCTCTGTTTTTTTTCAGACAAAAATTTAGGCCTGACATGATTGAGTAGTTGTCTAATCGTCCAAAACATCCATAATTGACTATAATTTTAAAATTGATGGTTATGGATTTTCATCATTTCTTAACTGATGAATTATTAGTTATTACTCTCCTCCCCATCGTGCTGATAAAAATTGTCAGAGGCTGTATAATATCAAAATACATTGTAATTGATACAGGAAGGAAGTATAAAGATACAATACATGACACCAGGTATGGCATTTAAGAAATTATGGGAGTACAAATAATTGCCCTTCAAATAATTGCCCTTCTCAGTTTGCCAAGGAGTGCAATTGCCTTCTTAGATCTCAATGCAGCTATTATTAGACTCTTGGCCACCTCAGGTCCAAACTTGAGCCTAGACTCAAGTTTGGGCCTTAGGTGGTCAAAAGTCTGATTTTTTCTCTGAGAGCAATTGGCATATAGCATGCCTAAAGAATGTCTGGCCCGAGGAAGTAATGACCAAAAATATTGCTTTCTATATAATTGTTGTTTCTAGAGGACACAGAGTATGATTAAAGTTGACTGGAATTAATCTTCTTCAAACGTCTGCCAAGAAATTCCATAATCGTACCAGCCCTAAAAATAATGAAATTTGAATGGTGATTTGTGGGAATCATGTTGGCTGGTTTGGGCTGAAATGTTTTGTAAAGAATAGCTGATGATCTCTTTCGGTGTTGAGGCTTCACAATTATTATTCTTTCTTTCATTCGTTTATCTTTGAAACACTGACATCAGCGATATTAAAAATATTGCAGAAGTTGATCTACATTGAAAAAAATTACTTCTCATCTGAAGTCCTGTTTATCTTTCTTTTTCCAGAGGACGTCACTCCAATTCCATCAGACAGTACAAGAAGAAAGGGTGGTCGCCGTGGTCGTCGTTTGTAAATTAAAATCAACAAATAAATATAACATTTAAATATGTCCTCAAAACATGTTTTTGTTTCTCATTTCCATCCAACATTTTCTACAGAGATGTTGAGTTCCAAGTTTTTACCTTAAATTTGGCATTTAGAATGTTACCTTTGAATTGTCTGGCCTGATTATTTTAGAGTCATTGTTTCTCCAAAACTAAATTAAAGAGAGCCATAATTGCTCTCCTGAAGCTATGAAAAAAGTAAATAGTTCCCCTTAATTTGAATTAATATCAAATCGCCCATAAAAATCGGTCGATATGGTTTCCCATATCAATTTAAGGAGAGTTGTTGTGGCTCCTCTGTGATTTTTAAATGATCAGACCTCCGTTATGAATAGTCTGTAGTTTGAATATACAGTAGTGACTGAAATGGAAGTCCCGAGTATGGAATGCCACTTCTCATATGTTGAACCCTAAGAGGCTGGAGAGTTTTTGTACACTCAGACAGTCTACATCGTGTGTCTTTGCAGTTATTTCTTACATAGAAACAACTTCCAAGGTACATAGAATGTAAGTTGCAAGTTTCCCTAGAGACAGCATGTTGGGGCATCTGTTATGTTGCAGCGAAATGTGATCAAATTTGGAATAGGCCCTCAAAGCCTGTACAAAGTTCAAGCAAACTACGTCATTATTTCAGGGACCTCAAAATATCAGTGGTGAGGTCCCTGGAATTGAGATACTTGGAGCAGCCCTTGTAATTCTTCCTTTTTTAAACCATGTGAAAACATAATCCATTGCAGTTTAGTGCCTACATGTATGTATTTAATTATGTTCAGAACTTGTTTCATTGCTGATTGAATTGAAGTACTGGTAGATGATAAGACAAGTAAACATGATAGTTAAGATGTGAATTTTTTGGCCTGTTTCAAACGGGAATGGAGCAAACAAAAATTTGGCAGCAGGAAGGCCTTTGATTGAACCCTGGTTAACAGGTACAGTATTGGAAGCCCATATTTGGTCTTTATATTCCAGGTATCCCAACATAAAGGCCCTGTATTAAGTGGATATATTTTATATTATCGAAGTGAAATTATTTAGTTTGTATTGATTTAGTTTGTTACAATTATGGGAGAGTGCCTCTATGTAGGTATTCTCCCATAGATTGTAACAAGGCCAAGACATGAGAACAAATATTGATGACCAAAAATAATTTAGCATTCTACCAGTTAAAGTTCAAAAGATGGATTTAAAACAAAAGGGGTAAACTGCCTGAATATTATTACTATTCTATAGTTTGCACTGGCTTCTGCTTTCATCCAGTGGACATAGGTTAAAGTCTTGCTAAATCATAGTATAATGTGCAGAATAGCACAACAGCGCATATATTCAGAAAGGTAACTGGCTCTTGACTTATTGGATAGAGTTTTAATTAACCACCGAAATCCAACAGAGGACAAGCAGGAGATGGAGAAAAAGAAGGGTCCCTCTGCTAGACGATATGATGCCCACCGAGAGGAAAAACAGGGGCGAGTGGTCAAATGAGGGCATTAAAAGATCTGGACTGGCATGTAAACTGGGTCTGGATGATGCCAGATTGGCAAGAGACAAATCAATTTCCTCATCTCAGTTTACATTTGAAGGGGAGATGGAGGAGGGAGATCTGTTTGAACTCAGGACAATGCACCATTCACTTCTTGAACTGTTACTCCTCCAGCTTTTCCAAACCAGAGCCCATACAGGAGGTGAGCACCATAGAGTATATGGAAGCATTCCTGGGAGAGGTCAATCATTAATGAGGAACTACGACCATATCTACAGATGAAATTACGGTCATGAAACAATACAGGGATAAATCACGAAATAATCAAGAAGTGGCGACTCGAGAACAATGAATCATGGATAAGAAATCACGAAAGAGAAAATCTTAAAAGTTAAAAAGAGATAAAAATTTAATGCACTTGTCCTGATCCCACTTGGGCTAGACCAAGTCATGATCCCACTTGGGCTAGACCAAGTCAGTCCCCTGGCAATCCTCCAACACCATCAACTCCGACAAAAGTATCTCAACCACAACCACCACCACCAAACAAGAACAGGAAAAAGCACAGACACAGCTGAGTATCACAGCATTTTGTGCCTTTACCCCACCCAGATATGAAACAAAAACTATACATCTGAAGAGAGTCGGAAGGGGCTGGCTTGTGCCTTCGGTGTGTAAAGCACTTTCCTTCATTGTTTTCGGTTTCCTCTTATCACTGTAGCAATTCCTGGAATTATAGTCTGTCTTGGAAAGCTGGTTATGGTTTCCATTGGCCTTCATGTTTCTCTCATAAGTCTAGAAATGTTCCATTTACGATATGGCACCAGCAGTGTATTTTATAAATATTTAATAATTGGGATTTTAAAAATACTTCCAGTATACTTAGTGGTATGTATTATTTCCAGTACTTCTCTTTCATTTGATCTGCAACAAAATTTCTTACTTGTTAAGATTCCCTGTAGGTACCCCAGGAAGCGAAACAGTCCGTGTGTACTGTGGTAAACAAGCTCTGTCTTATGGGTAAAATAGGTCTTTATAACCAATGCCTGGGGTGGAAGTCCTATAGATATTGTGCAGAAATATGCAACCTTAAAACCAACAAATAAATACTTCCGTAGAAAACCTTATACTCTTCTTGGGTCAGTGCAGTATTAGTGATATGAAGAAAGGAAGATATCAGGATTGGTAAAAGCTGATAACAGTGGTATCGGCCTGCTCCTAATTGTGAGAAAATGATTCATCCTAACATCACCAACTTTCAGCATTTGTGAAGACTGCCATAAATCATACCTGGTTTTTAGCTTAACTTGACATAGTCAAGATAAGCTATTGCCATCACGTGTGCGGAAGTCTGTTAGTCTGTGACATCTGTTCACATTTTCCTTTAGCACGGGCTACACGCCGCAGTTCTTGTCTGATCGTCACGAAATTTCATATGCAGGTTTGGTGTCATGTCTAGATGAGAACGTCCCCTTTTGGTCGCGATCGGGCACCGATATGGCTGCCCGAGCCCAAAACCCGAAAACCATTAGCACAGTCTACAGGTCGTATTTATGAAGGGATTTCATTGTAACTTGGTAGGATGCCTTTGTATAATGCCTAGATGAGAACATCCCCTTTTGGGCATGATCTATCAATCGTGATGGCTGCCCAAGCCCGAAACCCAAAAACTTTTAGCACAGTCTGCAGGTCATGTTTAATGAGGAGGGATTTCATTGTAACTTGGTAGGATGACTCCTTATGATGTCTAGATGAGAATTTCCCCATTTGGGCATGATCTGCCAACCGTGCCGACTGCCCGAGCCCAAAACCCGAAAACCTTTAGCACAGTCTACATGTCATATTTATTGAGGAATTTCATTGTAACTTGGTGGGTTGACTTCATACAATGTCTAGATGAGAAAGTCCCCTTTTGGACGTGATTGGGCAACTGTGACGGCTACAGGGGCCCGAAGCCCGAAAACCTTTAGCACAGTCTAGAGGTCATTTTTATGAAGGGATTTCATTGTAACTTGGTAGGATGACTCCAAATAATGTCTAGATGAGAAGGTCCCATTTTGATCGCGATCATGCAGCCTTGATGGGTGCCCGAGCCCAAAAACCTTTAGCATAGGCAAAAAGTCATATTTATGGAAGGATTTCATTGTAACCTGTTAGGTTGACTCCATATAATGCCTAGATGATGACATCCTCTTTTGGTCGTGATTGGTCAGTTGTGATGGCTACAAGTGCCCGAAGCCCGAAAACCTTGAGCACAGTCTACAGGTCATATTTATGAAGGGATTTCATTGTAACTTCTTAGGATCACTCCAGATGAGATTGTCCCCTATGGTTACGATCATTCAGCCAAGATGGCTGCCGAAGCTTGAAAACCTTTAGCACAGTCTACAGGTCATATTTATGAAGGGATTTCATTGTAACTTGGTAGGTTAACTTCATATAATGTCTAGATGAGAACGTCCCCTTTTGGACATGATTGGGCAACTGTGACGGCTAAAGGTGCCCGAAGCCCGAAAACCTTTAGCACAGTCTACAGGTCATATTTATGAGGGGATTTCATTGTAACTTGGTAGGATGACTCCAAATAATGTCTAGATGAGAACGTCCCATTTTGATCGCGATCATTCAGCCTTGATGGGTGCCCGAGCCCAAAAACCTTTTGCATAGGTAAAAGGTCTTATTTATGGAAGGATTTCATTGTAATGTATTAGGTTGACTCCATATAATGCCTAGATGATGACGTCCCCTTTTGGTCGTGATTGGTCAGCTGTGATGGCTACAACTGCCGAAGCCCAAAAACCTTGAGCACAGTCTACAGGTCATATTTATGAAGGGCTTTCATTGTAACTTCGTAGGATCACTCCAGATGATGCCCAGATGAGATTGTCCCCTATGGTTGTGATCATTCAACCATGATGGCTGCCCGAGCCCGAAAACCTTAAGCACAGTCTACAGGTCATATTTATGAAGGGATTTCATTGTAACTTGGTAGGTTGACTTCATATAATGTCTGGATGAGAACGTCCCCTTTTGGACATGATTGGGCAACTTTGATGGCTAAAGGTGCCCGAAGCCCGAAAACCTTTAGCACTGTCTACAGGTCATATTTATGAAGAGATTTCATTGTAACTTCTTTGGTAGGATGACTCCAAATAATGTCTAGATGAGAAGGTCCCATTTAGATCGTGATCATGCAGCCTTGATGGGTGCCCGAGCCCAAAAACCTTTAGCATAGGCAAAACGTCATATTTATGGAAGGATTTCATTATAACCTGTTAGGTTGACTCCATACAATGCCTAGATGATGACATCCCCTTTTGGTCGTGATTGGTCAGTTGTGATGGCTACAAGTGCCCGAAGCCTGAAAACCTTGGGCACAGTCTACAGGTCATATTTATGAAGGGATTTCATTGTAACTTCTTAGGATCACTCCAGATGATGCCCAGATGAGATTGTCCCCTCTGGTTGCGATCATTCAGCCATGATGGCTGCCCGAAAACCTTTAGCACAGTCTGCAGGTCATATTTATGAAGGGATTTCATTGTAACTTGGTAGGATGACTCCGAATAATGTCTAGATGAGAACGTCCCATTTTGGCCCTGATCATTCAGCCTTGATGGGTGCCCGAGCCCAAAAACCTTTAGCATAGGCAAAAGGTTATATTTATAGAAGGATTTCATTGTAACCTGTTAGGTTGACTCCATATAATGCCTAGATGATGACATCCCCTTTTGGTCGTGATTGGTCAACTGTGATGGCTACAGGTGCCCGAAGCCCGAAAACCTTCAGCACAGTCTACAGGTCATATTTATGAAGGGATTTCATTGTAACTTGGTAGGATGACCCCAAATAGTGTCCAGATGAGAATGTCCCCTTTTGGTCACGATCATTCAGCCTTGATGGCTGCCCGAGCCCAAAAACGTTTAGCATGTCTATAGGTCGTAATTATGGAAGGATTTCATTGTAACTTGTTAGATTGACTCCATATAATGCCTAGATGATGACATCCCCTTTTGGTCGTGGTTGGTCAACTGTGATGGCTACAGGTGCCTGAAGCCCGAGCACAGTCTACAGATCATATTTATGAAGGGATTTCATTGTAACTTCATAGGATCACTCCAGATGATGTCCAGATGAGAATGTCCCCTTTTGGTTGCGATCATTCAACCATGATGGCTGCCCAAGCCTGAAGCCCGAAAAACTTTAGCACTGTCTTCAGATCACATTTATGAAGGGATTTCATTGTAACTTGGTAGGTTGACTTCATGTAATGTCTAGATGAGAACAGCCCCTTTTGGACACCATTAGGCAACTGTGTTGGCTTCAGGGGCCCGACGCCCGAAAATCCTGAGCACAGTCTACAGGTCATATTTATGAAGGGATTTCATTGTAACTTCATAGGATCACTCCAGATGATGTCCAGATGAGAATGTCCCCTTTTGGTTGCGATCATTCAACCATGATGGCTGCCCAAACCTGAAGCCCGAAAACCTTTAGCACTGTCTTCAGATCATATTTATGAAGGGATTTCATTGTAACTTGGTAGGTTGACTTCATGTAATGTCTAGATGAGAACAGCCCCTTTTGGACACCATTAGGCAACTGTGTTGGCTACAGGGGCCCAAAGCCAGAAAATCTTTGGCACAGTCTACAGGTTATATTTATGAAGGGATTTCATTGTACCTTGGTAGGATGACTCTAAATAATGTCTAGATGAGAATATCCCCTTTTGGTCTATAGGTCGTATTTATGGAAGGATTTCATTGTAACATGTTAGGTTGACTCCATATAATGCCTAGATGATGACATCCCCTTTTGGTCGTGATTGGTCAACTGTGACTGCTACAAGAGCCTGAAGCCTGAAAACCTTGAGCACAGTCTACAGGTCATATTTATGAAGGGATTTCATTGTAACTTGGTAGGTTGACTTCATATAATGTCTGGATGAGAACGTCCCCTTTTGGACATGATTGGGCAACTTTGATGGCTAAAGGTGCCCGAAGCCCGAAAACCTTTAGCACTGTCTACAGGTCATATTTATGAAGAGATTTCATTGTAACTTCTTTGGTAGGATGACTCCAAATAATGTCTAGATGAGAACGTCCCCTTTTGGTCGCGATCATTCAGCCTTGATGGCTGCCCGAACCCAAATCCCCAAAACCTTTAGCATAGTCTATTGGTCGTATTTATGGAAGGATTTCATTGTAACCTGTTAGTTTGACTCCATGTAATGCCTAGATGATGACATCCCCTTTTGGTCGTGATTGGTCAACTGTGACGGCTTCAGGGGCCCGAAGCCCCAAAACCTTGAGCACAGTCTACAGGTCATATTTATGAAGGGATTTCATCGTAACTTTGAAGGACCACTCCAGATGATGCCCAGATGAGAATGTCCCCTTTTGGTTGCGATCATTCAACCATGATGGCTGCCAGAGCCAGAAAACCTTTAGCACAGTCTACAGGCCATATTTATGAAGGGATTTTATTGTAACTTGATAGGATGACTCATTTTGGAATAATTTCACTGTAACTTGGTAACTTTTGTTGATATACATTAACTGTGAGGGCCACATACATTAACTGTGAGGTCATATTAACCCACCCCTCAGCTCTTTAGTCCAGTGTACACCTCATGTTATTTTTATCATAAACATAGCATACAGGGAACAGAAATGAACATATTCCCAATTATCACAATTCTTGTCTTATTTCATAATCCTTTCATAAACATTGAACATTATCCTTTTCATCAAACACAACACACAAGTTAAGCTACAGTGTCATTGACACTTTCATTTTTACCCTTCTGCTCTAATCCAGACCGGAATCCCGATTATTTTTTTATCAGTTTGTCAAATGTGTGTACAGTAGTGACTTCTAATGAGCAGTATTACTGGCAACTGCAGAATGTCAGACCAGTGTTTGCTGGACTTCAGACTCAACTTGTCCGCGAATGATTTTATGCTGTCAACCTGTACTAACTTCTGAGTAAGTGCAGTATTTAAGGGAGTTTGGGTATATCACCATCAATATATTGATCTAAAACTCCAAGCTTGGTACTTTTTCTAAAATTTGACCTCACTCTGAACTAAGAGTTATGAGCACAATAGAGAAAGTGAGAAACATGTTTTGTGCCTTTAGGAGAATCTCTCACTGTACATCAGTTCCACGGAATGTCAGCCTTTTATCAGCATTAGTTTTGTAGCAAATAAGTTTGTTTGAAGTGTTTTTTTTTTAAAAATGGTCTGTGGAGCCTTGAAGGAGCAGGGGTAGTTTGTCCTCTTTTGATATAAGGATAGAAAAACACAATTTCTACTGACCATTTTACATAGTTTTAAATTTCTATTTGGATCAATAGAACAGATAAAAAAAAAGCAACACAAAAAAAGGGTATTCCAGCACCTTATTTTCAGTTCACCTGATTGAAAGTCTGGTTGAGTTTCACTAATCAGTCTTCGTTGTCCATCGTGAAGGTGGCATTTTGAGTCTTCTCCTCCCAAACTTCTGCACCAGTTCCAATGAAATTTCATGTGTATGATGACTTATTAGAGAGACTTGGATATCATCTTTCAGAATATCATTGTTTTGGTGATAGAGTTGCAAGCCAGAAAATAAGCAAACTGTCATCTGCAAAATAAGGTCCCCAAAGGGTTAATTTAGTGATGCTACCCTGCATAGCAGGGTAGCATCACTAAATTTACCCTCTGTGAACCTTAATCTGAATCAGGGTCTCAAAACTAAACAGAAAGAGGTACCAGATGATAAATTGGCCCAGTTTTGGGATAGCATTATCAAATTCACTCTCTGGGGACCTCATTCTGCAAATGTCAGACTGCTTATTTTCAGGTCTGTAGAGTTGTCACTTTTGCAAAAACAGTGTTTTAAAAGACACGTTGTGTACGGCTTTACATAGTTTCCATTCTCATGTGCAATTCTGTGAAATGTAATCAACCTACGATGCCCATGTAGGTCAACAAATCAAAATGAGGATAATTTGCAACTCTGTTGCACACACTGGTATAGGTGTGGATATCCCTATCATCGAGCCCAGATAAATTATATGCCCCACTTGAACAGTATGACCATCTTTCACCAAATTATAGCACGAATGTCGATATCAGCACTTGCTCAAGTTGCTGACCAAAGTCTGCAGATGAAACATTACGGTCAGCTTTCACTGAATTAGCGAGATGATGAATGGTGGCATCTGAACCTGCAGGTAAAGATTTGCAGACAAAATGCCTTACAAAAGGTTCACCTTTCCCTAACAGCTTTTTTAAAAAATAAATTAAATTTCACTTTTTATTAAATAAAATTCTCAGAAATTTTCAATAAAACTCTACCAATATGGATATCTGAACCGGCTGGTCGAGCCGGTTCTAATGATATCCATATTTGTATGGCTTTATCGGGACATTTGTAAGATATTTTAGGCTGTGGGAGGCTTATTTTGGTCAATTCCTTGGCTGTTTTTTTCTGCAATGTTAGGTAAAGGGTTAAGCTACTTGATTACATGGAGAAAGTGTAAACCAATCGATTCGTAACACAAAAACTGAATGCAGATTTGATTTTGTGTAGTAAGTAATATTCACACATACACAGGAAATTTGCCAATTTGGTGTGGAATGGGAGGGATTTGTTAAGTAATGGAGCAATTTGACAGAAAGCTTGGAGCTTATGTGAGCCATCTCCATCACATAGACCTATTTGGCCTCAGTACATCCAATACAGGCATTTAATCTATTATATCTTGCTCCTTGAGCTCTGTCAAACAAGATATAATAGAATAAATGCTAAGTTTATCTCTAGAATACAGGAAAGTGACACAATCCCTGTTAATTGAATACTCCTGTTAATTGAATAATTTTCATTGGCAAAGTGGCTATTCAATTAACAGGGTTCCACCACAATGAACCAGTGACGAGATCAAAGCAATCAGAACCTTAGAGGAAGTTAGTTAAGTCTTGATTATTTGGATTTAACTCCATCTTGTTTTTTCCTACCCAGACTAAAATTGCCCTGTTACCCATGAGAAATTTTTTAACCAAGTTCTCTAAAATTGATCTGTGTTGAGGTTTACTAAGGCTAGGATCAGTTTTAATGAATGATGTGGGGAGCGCGGTGGCTCAGTGGTAGACTTTTGGACTTCTATGCTAGATGTCCCAAGTTTGATCCCCGTCCAGGACAACCCACGTTGTGTCCTTGGGGAAGGCATTGTATCCCAGTTACCTACATTGGGGCACGATGACACCGTGTCCTAAGGCGTACTGCATGTCGATGGTGCACATGTCTTCAACCGCTGCAACCCTGCTTGAGCGGAGCATGAACAGAGTTAGAATGTTGAGCTGACAGTTGCTCGGTGGTTCTCTCCGGATACTCCGGCTTTCTCCACCCATATACGGTCACGGTCACGATTAGCCATTTTGCATAAGTATGTGACCTTAAAACCCCAATAAATAAATGAATGGTATTCAAATATTTCGGGTCATATCATGAGGAATTTGATATTCTTTTTATCACATAAGGTGTAAAATAACCTTTTTCGCTATCGTAACCACTGATGTGTCCTTGTTAATTGAATAGCTCTGTTCACAAAATCGTCACTCCAATTTTTTTTTTTTTTTTTTTCAATTTTTGTCTCAAAAACAAGACTTATGACCCCTCACTGGAACAAGTGCTTTCTAATGAGGGATCATATTTATTTATTAGGGTTTAATGACACATTAACAGCCAGGGTCATATCATGTCGGTGACAGTTTTACGGGTGGAGGAAGCCGGAGTACCCAGAGAGAACCACCGAGCAATGACGAGCAACTGTCAGCTCTCCAACATCGTAACTTTAACTCTGCACCGCGGCACAGGTAGGGTTAGATTGGTTGAAGACATGCACACCATTGACGTGCAGTACACCTTAGTACACAGCGTCATCATGCCCCCATATAGGCAATCAGGGTTAAGTGCCTTGCCCAAGGACACAACACAGGAGCGCGAATCAGTCGTTGAAATGGTCACCCATCCAACTACTAAGCATGCTCGACGTTGCTTAACTTCGGTAATCTTGACAAGAACAGGTTACTGCGACACCACCGTGCCCCCAAGAGGGATCATCAGCCGTGATTTGAGACAAAAAATGAAAATGTGTAGTTTTTCAGGAATTTTTTTTCTGAAATTGTCTGTGTTTATATTAGGTAGACAGTTAATGAAAAATAAGAGCAGGTTAATTCAATTCTATTTTCATAACCAACTCCTTCACAATGTTACATTGCCTTCTGATGTCATTCCCATGTTTGAAATGTTGTGAACAATATTTTCGTTATGCACAATTTGAGGTTGAGTGTATTGAATAAAATTCTGCTCCTTGTTAACAAAATACATTCCAACAAATAGGATAAACCCTCTTATCAATGATTTCAGACTTTACTGAATTTTTCATCAAATCAAGATATGGCTGCTTTACAGCAGCCATGACTTAATTTTGTGAAAAATTCAAGGAAATACTCAGTAGATTAAGGGATTAAGTCACTTTCACAATTTTCAAGTCAGGTTGAGCCATTTGTTTATAATCTAAAGCTGGCATCATAATCGACATGGGAAGAAAAATAATCGATGAAAAGTCTTTAAGCTTCAATCATACTCTGTGACCTTCAGAAACAACAATAAGGAAAATGTTTTTCATCATTGGTGTCTCAAGTTGTATCTTTATATAAATACTTTCCTGCATGAATTACAATGTATTTGTGGGATTAGTTTGACCAATACTGATTATGAGGCTCATTGGCCTAGGGAAGGGGTGTGATGGACATATATCTCATTTACAAACCTACTCTATAATAAGTAATTTGGTGCAGTTCAGGTGCTTCCTGTTTGTTGCCTTTGTGATTTCTATATGCATTCAAGCCAGAAAATAAGCAGATTGTCATCTGCAAAATGAGGTCCCCAGAGGGTGAATTTGGTGATGCTACCCTGCACAGCAGTGTTGCATCACTAAATTTACCCTCTGTGAACCCGAATCTGAATCAAGGTCTCAAACCTAAACAGAAAGAGGTACCCAGAGGATAAATTGGCCCACTGTATGGGATAGCATCAGTAAATTCACCCTCTGGGGACCTCATTTTGCAAAATGACAGATTGCTTATTTTCAGGCTTGTATGCATAAGGACATATAGACTTAGTGTTAAAGGAGACAAGAAGCTGTTTAACTTCAAGAGATCAGTGGCATGGGAAACAGTTGGATATCACAATTTTTAGCTCAACTTTGGCAAAGTCAAATTTGAGCTTATGGCATGGCCAGTTGTCCGTCTGTCCGTCAACATTCAATACGGCTTGGGCTAGAGGCCGTATTTATAAAGCGATCTTTACAAAACTTCTTGGGTACCTTTGTTATGACTGTGGGACGAGAACGAGTGTTTTTGGGTCCGATCCGGAATTCAAGTTGGCTGCTGGCAGCCATTTTGTACAAACTTAGGTGCAATCAGATTTTTGCGCAGAACTTCCATATGAAAGCGCTGATTTGAATAATTTTTTGTATGAATGTTTAGTACCATGGGACAAATCACATATAATACGGGTTTTTTTCTCGTGCGTAAATTATGCAAATTAGACCAACTTTGATATATTGAGTGTTACTTTCAGCACTGTAAGTGCAAATGCCAATACGGCTCGGGCTAGAGGCCATATTTATAAACCGATCTTTACGAAACTTCTTGGGTACATTTGGTATCACCATGGGACGAGAACGAGTGTTTTTGGGCCGGTCCAAAATTCAAGATGGTCGATGGCAGCCATTTTGTACAAAATTAGGTGCAATCAGATTTTTGCACAGAACTTCTATATGAAAGTGCTGATTGGAATAATTTTTTGTGTGAATGTTTAGTACCACGGGATACATCACATATAATACAGGTTTTTTTCTCGTGCGTAAATTATGCAAATTAGACTAACTTTGATGTATTTAGTGTTACTTTCAGCATTATAAGTTCAAATGCCAATACGGCTTGGGCTAGAGGGCGTATTTATGAACTGATCTTTACGAAACTTCTTGTGTACCTTTGGTATCACCGTGGGACGAGAACGAGTGTTTTTGGGTCCGGTCCGAAATTCAAGATGGCTGATGGCAGCCATTTTGTACAAAATTAAGTGCAATCACTGATTTGAATAATTTTTTGTGTGAATGTTTAGTACCATGGGATACATCGCATATAGTACAGGTTTTTTTCTCGTGCAGAAATTATGCAAATTAGATGAACTTTGATTTTTTCAGTGCTACTTACACACAGTAAGTACACATGTCAATACGGCTCAGGCTAGAGTCTGTATTTATGAACCGATCTTCACGAAATGTCTTGGGTACCTTTGTTATCACCTTGGGACGAGAACAAGTGTTTCTGTGTGCGGTCCAAAATTCAAGATGGCTGCCAGTGGCCATTTTGTACCAAAATTAGGTCTAATCAGTTTTTTGTACACAACTTCTGTATGGCTCAGGCTAGAGGCCGTATTTATGAACCGATCTTTATGAAACTTCTTTGGTACCTTTGTTATCACCTTGGGATGAGAAAGAGTGGTTTTGGGTGTGGTCCGAAGTTCAAGATGGCCACCAGCAGCCATTTTGTACCAAAATTAGTGCAGTCAGTCTTTTGTACAGAACTTCTGAATGAAAGTTCTGATTTGAATAAATTTTTCTATGAATGTTTAGTAACATGGAATACATCACATATAGTACGGGTTTTTTTCTCGTGCAGAAATTATGCAAATTAGATGAACTTTGATTTATTTAGTGCTACTTATACACTGTAAGTGCACATGTCAATACGGCTCGGGCTAGAGGCTGTATTTATCAACTGATCTTCACGAAACTTCTTGGGTACCTTTGTTATCACCTTGGGACGAGAACGAGTGTTTCTGGGTGCAGTCCAAAATTCAAGACGGCTGCCAATGGCCATTTTGTACTGAAATTTGGTTCAATCAGTTTTTTGTCACAACTTCTGTACAGCTCGTATTTATGAACTGATCTTCACGAAACTTCTTGGGTACCTTTGTTTTTACCTTGGGACAGGAATGAGTGTGTTTTGGGTTGCCTTTCTTATCACTGTGCTATGAGAACAAATATTTTGGGGTTCAGTCAGACCCACTCTGGGACTCAAAGATTTCTTTTCTAGTTTAGCATCTGTCACCCACCTTTACAATACTTTACCTATACATTTGTTACAGGCTACGGTCAGTATTTATGTACAGACCATTACAATACTTTATATGTGCCTTTGTTATCAGATCATTACCTAGATGTTTTTCATTGCTGTGTCACATACTATACATGTACATGTCTTAACAAGTTGAACTACAGTGTCATTGACACTTTCATTATTCAATTACATGCAAGACAAGTCAAAATCTAACATCAGGTTGTTTAATAAAACTGAATCAAGATGTTAATCGGAATTGACCTATTACACACATACAGCAAATAAACTATGCAGAAATTTATAAATGAGGACAGCGGGGATGGGGAGTATGGTGGGGATGTCATTTGTCCTATTCTACCAGTGAAGACAAAATAGGGGACAGAAGAATTAATTTTTATCTTACCTGACTGAGCTATAGTGATCACTCGCCGTCTGTCATCTGTGAACATGGTGTTTGCACCTGCTTCTCCGAAACAGCTGAACCGATTTCAGTGAATTGATTGCTTGTTCTGACATCGCATTTTGTTTTTGTTCAAATCAACTTGCCCAGCCCCATTGGGAGGATCCAACATGAGGTGACCCTGGCTGTCAAGAGTCGTTAAACCCCAATAAATAAACAAGGGGCCTTAATCGCTCATGTGGCAAAGAAGTTCAAAGAAGTATTTGGGGTCACATTCATTTAGTCATGGTTCATCAACAAACTTGAATATGTTAATATACCAAATATGAAAATTCTGACTGGTGGATCTGAAGGTGGTGGTTTTTAAATAAATTTCCTTACACTGCACTAAGTTAAACTTTGAGCTCCAATAGTGACCCAAAATATTAACCCAGGGACCCGATTTGAATAAACTTGAATCTGCCCCACCCAGAAATGTTGTATACCAAATATGAAAAGATTCTGACTGGTGTATCTGAAGAAGATTTTTAAAGAAATTCCCTCGTATTGCACCAAATTGAAATTCAGGCTTGCATAGGTAGCCCGAATTAATAACCCAGAGGCTCATTTTGAACAAACTTGAATCTGACTACCCTATAGATGTTGTATACCAAATATGAAAGGATTCTGACTGGTGGATCTGAAGAAGATTTTCAAACAAATTTCCTCAAATTGCACTAAGTTCAAATTTGGGCTCCCATGGTGAGCCCAAATATTAACCTAGGAATCCGATTTGAACAAACTTGAACCTGACCCCTCTAGAGATATTGTATACCAAATATCAAAAGATTCTAATTGATGGTTCATGTGAAGAAGATTTTTAAAGAAATTCCCTCATATTGCACTATGTTAAAATTCAGGCCCCAACAGAGATCCTAAATTTTAATCCAGGGACTTGATTTGAAAAAAAACCTTGAATCACCCACCTGGAGATGTTTTATACCAAATATGAGAGCATTCTGACTGGTGGGTCTAAAGAAGAAGATTTTTAAAAAAAAATGTTTTCTCATATTGCACTAAGCTAATATTTGGTCTCCCATAGGGAATCCAAATATTTACCCAGGAACCCAATTTGTAGAAACCTGAAACTAACCCATTTAGAGATGCTGGATACCAAATATGAAAGGATTCTGACTGGTGGATCTGAAAAAGAATATTTTTAAAGAAATTTCCTCATATTGCACTAAGTTAAACTTTGGGCTTCAATAGAGTGTCCAAATACTGACCTGGTGAAGAATATTTTTTTAATTTTGGAAAACAATTTATGGGTGCTATCAGAGTAATGCCTTTGTGGTGCCCCCTGTGGGCATGGCAGTTTTATTTGAACAAACTTGAATTGACATATAATGAATATGCATATCAAATTTGGTTCAATTGGTTTGGGGGGGGGGGGGGCAGGAAAAAATTATCTCATGAACCAGTGGGTACAATGACTTGATATTTTGGTATGGAGCCTCCTTTTGAGGTGTAGAATCAAATTTGTGGAGCAATATTTGCCATTGTAATTGGAGGGGGCGAGATTTTTGGCCCCGCCTAAAAATTTCTATTTTCTGAAGCGATGGTCCAATTTGAACCAAATTTGGTAAGTGGAATTATTGAGTCATAAGTACTTGATTCATGACAAAAAATTTCCTGTGTTCCCTCAGGATCAGTAGAATGGAATGGTAACAGAAAATTGCCATTGATTGTGTCAAGGTGTTTTGTAAAGGGGAGGGGGGGGGGGGGGATAGGCATCGAAAAAATGCAGAGTCAACATATTTGCAAAAATTGAAAAAAATTACTTCTCCAGAATCTTTTGGGGGGGGGGGGGGGGGGGGGGGGGTAGCGGATACAAGTTTGTTAAAATTAAGCCCCTTGTTTCATATTTGGGCTCAATACAGGAGCCCAAATTTTAACTTCGTGCAATATGAGTTAAAATCTACAGAACTATCAGTCAGAATCCTTTAGCTCCCTATTGGAGCCCAAATTTTAATTTAGTCCAGTGTGAGGGATAATCTTTACAACTCTTCTTCTCCAGAAACACCAGTCAAAATCATTAACTGGTTGAGTGCTTGAAGCCGCTATCAGGGCTTTCAAACAAATGAGAGTACCGGTACCAGTGCAAAAGCCAACATTTTCCTTGCTTGTCTATCTGATTCAGTCAAATGCAAATAATATTTTGTTTATATAAGTTTTTTCTGTTACAAATTATTGGAGAGTGCCTGTGGGCACTCTCCAATAATTTATAATAAAACAAATTTTGATTAATAAACTTAGACCACCCAAAATAATCTAGCCCTCAACCAGTTAATATATGGTGTACAGAATCCTTACAAGGGTTGGATTCAGTTTGTTCAACTCTAGTCCATCGGTTAATAATTGGGCTCTCTAAGGGAGCCCCAATTTTAACTTACAGCAGTATGAGGAATAATCTTTGAAAATCTTATTCTTCAGATTCACCAGTCAGACTCTTTTGATATTTGGTATACAGTATCCTTAGGGAAGTCAGATCTAAGTTTGTTCAACTCAAGTCTTTGGGTTAATATTTGGGCTCCCTGTTGGAGTCTGAATTTAACTTGGTCCAATATGAGGAATAATCTTTAAAAATCTGCTTCTTGAGATACAATCAGAATCTTTTGATCTTTGGTACACAGCATCCTTAGATTCAATTTGTTCAAATGAAGTTCCTGGGTTGATATTTGTGTTCCCTATAGGGGGCGTGGGGAGCAAACTTTAACAGTGTAAAATTGGTAATATTCTCCAAATCTTCTTCAGAACCACCAGTCAGAATCTTTAGATATTTGGTATACAACATCCTTCAAGTGTGTGCAAGTTAAGTCCTTAGGTTGATATTTGGACTCTCTAGTTTTGCATTACTGAACATCTTGGCATTATTTCTGTGGTAGCATCCCAATACTAGAAAAAAACCATCTGGCATGGACAACAGAGTTTTTCATTCTTCTGTAGTGTTAACTAGCTATAGATGATAATTGAATTCTTCTATAAACATCTGTGGTCAGGTGAGCGCCTCAAGCCCCATGGGACCTCTTGTTTAAAATTTCTGGATTATTCTGACCAAAAGGCATATCTGGAACGACTTGCCATGGTACATAGACTCATTGTTATATTAATAATTATGATTAATAGCAGTGTTTGAACACGCATCTTTTTGACTCCCACAGTCTGTTGGCCTGCCCCCAAAAGCCTCAGATCGACTTGAAAACCAACCTGCCTGGAATATCCCCAACCAACACATCCCGTATAGGGTTGATTGGGTAACTGGAAACGTACAGGTGGTTTTAGGTGTTTGTGTGGTTCAATAAATTTTGCATGTGCAACTGAGATTATTATGTATTCTCTGTCGACTGACAAAACAATGTCACTTTCTTTTCATTGAGGAGTTGTGATCGAGGATTTGATGTCACTTCATTTAGTGTGCAGAATTCACAAAGGAGTTGAACATCATGGCAGTTAGGTGCACAGAAAAATATGTGTGTAAGGTTAAACTTTAGCCCTCTTAAGACTTAGGCATGGCACTCTGAGCATGCACCTAAAATAACCTTTTTAAAAAGAAGTGATGTGAATCTGTAAAACACTTTCCTTATTTCTAGAGGTCACAAAGAGCAATTAAAGTCGACTTGGAAATTGAAGAAGATTATGTGTGCTGTCGACTTCTCGATTAATCCTGCCAGTCCAATTATAATCATGTTGAACATTGGTAAACCGGGGTACCAGTAAAGTATATTTTCTTCACCAAAGTGGTGAAAACCCACTGATTTGGCTACCCATTTTGCAGTGGCTTTTATTCAAATGGGCTCTTTGGCTTGATTAACAAGTATAAACAAACAAAAGTGTCAATGACACTGCAGCTCAACTTGTCCAAGAAAGGATTGAACTAAATAGAAATATCCACTAATGCCAAGTCATTCTTTCAAGTTTCTACAGAAACGATATCACACCAAAGCTACATATGAAATCTGAAAAAAATTGGCTGAGGGATGCAGCCTGTTGGGTGCACTAATAGAATTGTTGATAATTTATATGTCAAATCCAAGATGGCCGGTGGCGGCCAATGTTTTTCAACGAAATGCAGAAAAATTTTATAACCCCCCATCTAGACATCATACCAAAGTTACATATGAAATTCGAAAAAGATGGTATATGGCCTGTAGGGTGTGCTAATGTGATTGTTGACAATTCATACACCAAATCCAAGATGGCTGCTGGAGGCCATATTTTTCAATGAAATTCAAGAAAATTTGTCAGCTCCCATCTAGACATCACACCAAAGCTATTTGTTAAATTCAATAAAGATCAGGTGAGAGATGTGGCCTGTAGGGTGTGCAAATGGAATTGTTGGAAATTTATATCCAAATCCAAGATGCCTTTTGGCAGCCATGATTTTCAACAAAATTCAGAAATATTCTAGACATCACATCAAAGCTACATATGAAATTTGAAAAGATCAGGTGAGATATGTGGCCTGCAGGGTGTGCTAATGAAATTGTTCACAATTTATATGCCACATCTAAGATGGCCACTGGCAGCCATGTTTTTTCAACAAAATTTGGAACAATTTGATAGCTCTCATCTAGACATTGCCCCAAAGCCATATTTGAAATTTGAGCCCAAATATGAACCCAGGGATTTGGCTTTAACAAATTTGAATCTCACCTATATCAAAAGATTCTTACTGGAGGATGTGAAATAGATTTTTAAAGAATGTTCCTCACATTGAACCAAGTTACAATTCGGTCTCCCACAGGGAGCCCAAATATGGACTCAAGAGACTTGGCTTGAACAAACTTGAATCTCACCTCCCAAAGTATGCTGTATACCAAATATCAAAAGATTCTGATTGGTGGATCTGAAGAAGATTTTTAAAGCATATTCCACGTACTGCACCAATTTAAAAATTTGGGCTCCCATAGAGAGCCCAAATATGGACCCAGGGATTTGATTTCAACAAACATGTGAAACAATCTTCCAAAGATGTTATATGTGAAATTTGAAAGTTTTTGGAGCAGTGGTTTGGGAGAAGAGTCTTAAATGTTTTCCCCATTACCCACAGTGTTAAAAAATGCTGACTCAGCATTTTTTGAAAGTCCCCAAAAAGTACCCTATGATAAAACCGACAGCAATTTGTTTTGACCATTCCCTTCTGTTGGTCCTAGGGAAGCTTCACACCAAATAAGAATTCCCAGTGCCATGTAGTTTTGGAGAAATGGGCGCTTGAAATTTTTTCTATTTTTAGCTCCTGTGGTTCCCACGGGGGCATTTTGAAAAAAATTTTTGGCGTAAATCAAGCACTAATAACCCATAATACTTCATATCAAATTTGGTTCAAACCGAATCGGCCTCTCGGTTTATAAAATAGAAAATTTGGGCGGGGCAAAAATTCTTGCCCCTCCCATAATGATGACAAATATTGCTCCTTGAACTTTTCTTGAACAAACTTGAGTCTACACCTCAAAAGGAAGCTGTATACCAAATATCAAGTCCCTGCTAGAGCTCGTTCATGAAAGGATTTTTAAAAAAATTGGGGCATTTTGGCCCCACCCCCTCCTCAATATCAGCGGAAACCCAATTTGAAGAAAAACCCAAATGCCTCTATATAACAACTACTCATGTGAAATTTCATTAAAATGTGGCCAGTGGTTTAGGAGAAAAAGACCCAAACACCACCTTCACGGCGGACGAGACGAAAAGAGATTAGAACAGCTCACCCTGACTTTCAGTCAGGTGAGCTAATAAATTCAGAAGACTGGATGATTTGAAAATGACCTGTTCGAAAATGTTGCTAATCTGTGTCATAGCTGGATGTGACCTGATCCTGCAAACACATATTTGTTCAGTTTGAAGGATGTTGGTTGAATGATCGCAACCAAAAGGTGATATTCTCATCTGGGCATTATCTGGAGTGATCCTACGAAGTTACAATGAAATCCCTTCATAAATATGACCTGTAGACTGTGCTCAAGGTTTTCGGGCTTCGGGCCCCTGTAGCAGTCACAGTTGACCAATCACGACCAAAAGGGGATGTGATCATCTAGGCATTATATGGAGTCAACCTAACAAGTTACAATGAAATCCTTCCATAAATATGACCAATAGACTATGCTAAAGGTTTATGGGCTCGGGCAGCCATCAAGGCTGAATGATCGCGACCAAAAGGGGACGTTATCATCTAGACATTATTTGGAGTCATCCTACCAAGTTACAATGAAAACTCTTCATAAATATGACCTGTAGACTGTGCTAAAGGTTTTCAGGCTTCGGGCCCCTGTAGCCATCACAGTTGCCCAATCGCGTCCAAAATGGGACGTTCTCATCTAGACATTATATGAAGTCAACCTACCAAGTTACAATGAAAATTTTTTGTCAAAGATTCATAAATATGACCTGTGCTAACAGTTTTCAGCTCGGGCAGTCGTCACGGTTGACAGATCGCAACCAAATGCAGAAGTTATCTAGACATCATATGGAGTCATCCTACCAAGTTACAATAAAATCCCTCCATATTAAATATGACCTGCAGACTGTGCTAAAAGTTTTTGGGTTTCAGGCTTGGACAGCCATCATGGTTGACAGATCATGACCAAAAGGGGACATTCTCATCTTGACATTATACAGAGGCATCCCACCAAGTTACAATGAAATCCCTTCATAAATACCCAAAGGTTTTTGGGCTCGGGCAGCCATCAAGGCTGAATGATTGCGACAAAAAGGGGACATCTCTTCTAGACATGACCCCAAACCTGCATATGAAATTTTGTGACGTTCAGACAAGACCTTCGGGGTGTAGCCTGTGCTAAAGGAAAATGTGAACAGACTTCTGCACGCATGATGGCAATAGCTTATCTTGACTTTGTCAAGTTAAGCTAAAAATGAATGTACTACTGGACATCCAATAAAGTTAGCAACACATTTTCTTCTCATTTTGAAATTTCAACACTCCATGGAATGCCTAATTTGAGCATTGCCAGAAAATGAGCACAGACTGGACTGAGACCAAAGTTTGTTTCATCCTTTACCTAATGTTATGGCCAAAACAGGCCAGCATTATTCACAAAAATCGCCATTCAAATTTGATTTTTAGCTCAACTTTGGTGAAGCCAAATTTGAGCTTATGCCATGGCCAGTTGTCTGTCTGTCCCTCTGGCTGTCTGTCCGTCAACAATTCAATACGGCTCGGGCTAGAGGCCGTATTTATGAACCGATTTTTACTAAACTTCTTGGGTACCTTTGTTATGACTGTGGGACGAGAACAAGTGTTTTTGGGTCCGATCCGAAATTCAAGTTGGCCGCCAGCCGCCATTTTGTACCAACGATGCAGAAATCTGTTTTTTGTACAGAACTTCCATATGAAAGCACTGATTTGAATAATTTTTTGTATGAATGTTTAGTACCATGGGATACATCACATATAATACGTTTTTTTTTCTCGTATGTAAATTATGCAAATTAGACTAACTTTGATGTATTTAGTGTTACTTTCAGCACTGTCAGTGCAAATGCCAATACGGCTCGAGCTAGAGGCCACATTTATGAACCGATCTTTACGAAACTTCTTGGGTACCTTTGGTATCACCGTGGGACAAGAACGAGTGTTTTTGGGTGCGGTCCAAAATTCAAGAAGGCCGCTGGCAGCCATTTTGTTCAAAATTAGGTGCAATCAGATTTTTGCGCAGAACTTCCACATAAAAGCTCTGATTTGAATAATTTTTTGTGTGAATGTTTAGTACCATGGGATACATCACATACAATACAGGTTTTTTTCTCGTGCAGAAATTATGTAAATTAGATGAACTTTGATTTTTTCAGTGCTACTTACACCCAGTAAGTGCACATGTCAATACGGCTTGGACAAGAGGCTGTATTTATCAACCAATCTTCACGAAACTTCTTAAAGTTTGTTCAAGGCAAGTTGGTAGGTCAATATTTGGTCTCTCTTTGGTAGCATGCCCATTTTGGGCTCCACCCCAAATTTCTATTTCATGAACCGATGGGCTGATTTGAACCAAATATCGCATGTAGTATAATTTGGTAATAAGTACTTGATTTATGCCTGGAATTTTTGGTTTGCAGCTGAGTGGGAACTCCAGGAGCTAAAAATAGAAGAAAATTCAAACGCCCATATTTCCAAAACTGCATGTAGCAGAATATTGTTTTTTGGTTTGAAGCTTCCTTTAGAGCAGTCGAATCCGATGAACAAAAAAAAATACTAGCGTTTTGTCATGGGGTACCATATGGGGATTCCCATTTTAACATTGTTGGCAATGGGAAAATGCCGAGTCATTATCTTTCTTATGCTCCATCAACTAAGTCTTCTTCTTCAGAACCTTTGATACGAAATCTAATCTAACTTGGTAAAAAGCAACTTGGTGGTGTATACTCTTCGGAGTTTTTTTCTCAAAAATTTACTATTCCCCTTAGGGTAGGGTAATGCCCCAAAAGCCTAAAATGGCCTTAAAAATCATCTAATAAACCACTAGCAATAATGCATAGATTTCTGATACGGAACTTACTTTAATGATGCAGATTCAAGTTTTTTTCAAAGGAACTCAGTAGGTCAATATTGGGGATCCTCGTGGGAGGATGCCCATTTTTATGCCTCAGCCAATTTGGTGAAGGAGCATGAAGTGTTACCCTTGTCCGTCCATCCATCCACACCAAATATGGTTTCCGGACGATAACTTTAGTTTGACTGAACTGAAACAAAATTTTATACATATGTTTATAACCACATAATACAGGTTGGGATTGACAATGGGCCTGGTCCAATATTTTTTTGCAGAGTTATGGTCCTTTTCTGACTTTGAAGACATGTTGATATTGGTTTCCGGGTGGTAACTTGAGTTATAGGTATCTGCAGTGTTGGATTAAGGCATGGGCTTTATGGGCTGCAGCCCAGGGGCCTCTACCAGCTGAGAGATTAAGTGAAATTAATTTACTGTGAAAAGTTACTTCATTTGTTAATGCAGAATGAAAGTATAAGTATGTTGAATTATCTCTTTTAAAAGGGCTCATTTAATATACTGTATAATATACAAGAATTTTTTTCTTGCCCATAATCCAACTCGTTGGCACTGGCAATCCTGATTACAATGAGATGATCTCATACTCGCTTACAGCCTGTACAAGAAATTGCTCATTCCATCGAAACTTTCTTTCTTCTTCTTTTGTCATTGCTTTGCAGTTGTGCTTGCACCAAAGACAAAAGTGCTGATAGAGGGTAGATTAGCATTGTTCTGTGATGTATTTGAATTTGCGTTATCCTATACATTGTTAATTATCACTGAGGCACCCGGCCTCAGAGATCTGTAGCCCAGGGTCCTACAAAATCATAATCTGGTCCTGGACCATATGCGATTTTAATCAAACTTGGAATGCTTACTGTTTAGGCAAAATACCAGAGGGGTTTGATTTTGAGTTTGGTGCCATCATTTTTATCTGATTTATGGTCCCTTTTAGACTTTGTTCAACTTCAAATATAGTTAGAAGTGGTTTCCATGCTATAACTAGAGTTCTGCTTGACCAAGTTTTACCAAACTTGATTTGTGGCTTGTGTGCCATGAGAGGAAGAACCTTATTTATTTTGTGGCCGTGGACCCTAAGGTCAAGGTCACTGTGACTCCATCCGTATGCTGATCTCGAATGTGGTATCCAGACAATAACTTAATTTTGACTGTACAAAATGAAACAAAAATGTTATTTTTTTACTTTTTTTTTTAAATTTAAGATTAGCCTGAAACAAAGTTTATATTTACAAAGGTTTATCACAAAGTGGGGGCATTAGTGTCCAATGGAAACATCTGGTGGCCTGCTGTATTGGTGTTATGGTTTAATGGAGATAAGATATTTATTAATTCAATATCGACAAAGAGAAATGACTAGGGGTGTGGGGAAATAGCCCCCTTGGCATTGCACTTGTTCCCAATAAGTTGCTACCCCCCTTGGGGTGGGGTAGAGACCCCAGAAGCTAAAAGCGAAAACAAATTTTGTATGAACACTAATTTAAGACTTCATAGAACAGAACTTTTCCTTGAGAAGCTTTACTAGGAACAGTGGAAATGAATGACCCAAAACAAATTGCTTTTGGTTGTGTCATGGCAAATCAAATGAAAGTGTCAATAACACTGTAGCTTAACTTGTCTGTTCATTGTGTTTGATGAAAAGGATAATGTTCAATGTTTATGAAAGGATTATGAAATAAGACAATAATTGTGATAATTGGGAATGTTAATTTCTGTTCCCTGTAGGCTATGTTTATAATAAAAATAATACGAGGTGTACACTGTACTAAAGAGCTGAGGGGTGGGTTAATATGACCTCACAGTTAATGTATGTGGCCCTCACAGTTAATGTATGTCAACGAAAGTTACAAAGTTACAGTGAAATTATTCCAAAACGAGTCATCCTATCCAGTTACATTGAAATCCCTTCATAAATATGGCCTGTAGACTGTGCTAAAGGTTTTCAGGCTTCAGGCCTGTGTAGCCATGAAGGTAGACCGATTGCAACTAAAAGGGGGCGGCCTCATCTCGACATTATACTGAGTCATTCTACTAAGTTACAATGAAATCCCTTCACAAATACGACCTGTAGTCTGTACTAAAGTTTCTCGGGTTTTGGGCTTGGGAAGTCATCATGGTTGAATGATCACGACCAAAAGGGGGCGTTGTCATCTGGGCATAATCTGGAGTGATCCTACGAAGTTACAAAGAAATCCCTTCATATATGACCTGTAGACTGAGCTCAAGTTTATCAGGCTTTGGGCAGCTGAAGCCGTTACAGTTGACCAATCATGACCAAAAAAGGATGTCATCATCTAGGCATTACATGGTGTCAACCTAACAAGTTACAATGAAATCCCTCCATAAATACGACCTATAAACTATGCTAAAGGTTTTTCGGTTTGGGCAGCCATAAAGACTGAATGATCACGACCAAAAGGGAACGTTCTCATCTAGACTTTATTTGGAGTCATCCTACCAAGTTACAATGCTTAAGGTTTTGGGGCTTTGGGCTCGGGCAGCCATCATGGTTGAATGATCGCAACCAAAAGGGGACATTCTCATCTGGGCATCATCTGGAGTGACCCTATGAAGTTACAGTGAAATCCCTTCAGAAATATGACCTGTAGACTGTGCTCAAGGTTTTCAGGCTTCGGGCCCTTGTAACAGTCACAGTTGACCAATCACAACCAAAAGGGGATGTCATCATCTAGGCATTATATGGAGTCAACCTAACACATTACAATGAAATCCTTCCATAAATACGACCTACAGACCAAAAGGGGATATTCTCATCTAGACATTATTTGGAGTCATCCCACCATGGTACAATGAAATCCCTTCATAAATATGACCTGTAGACTGTGCTAAAGGTTTTTGGGCTTTGGGCCCCTGTAGCCATCACAGTTGCCCAATTGTGTCCAAAAGGGGATGTTCTCATATAGATATTATATGAAGTCAACCTACCAAGTTAAAATGAAATCCCTTCATAAATATGACCTGAAGACTGTGCTAAAGGTTTTCGGGCTTTGGGCTCGGGCAGCCATCATGGTTGAATGATCGCAACCAAAAGGGGACATTCTCATCTGGGCATCATCTGGAGTGATCCTACGAAGTTACAATGAAATCCCTTCATAAATATGACCTGTAGACTGTGCTCAAGGTTTTTGGACTTCGGGCCCCAGTAGCCGTCACAGTTGCCCAATCGCATCCAAAAGGGGATGTTCTCATCTAGACATTATATGAAGTCAACCTACCAAGTTACAATGAAATCCCTCCATAAATATGACCTGTAGACTGTGCTAAAGGTTTTCGGGTTTTGGGCTCAGGCAGTCATCACGGTTGACAGATCGCGACCCAATGGGGAGTTCTCACCTAGACATCATATGGAGTCATCCTATCAAGTTACAATGAAATCCCTCCATATATAAATATGACCTGCAGATTGTGCTAAAAGTTTTTGGGTTTCGGCTTGGGCAGCCATCAGGGTTGACAGATCATGACCAAAAAGGGACGTTCTCATTTAGGCATTATACAGAGGCATCCTACAAAGTTACAATGAAATCCCTTCATAAATACGACCTGTAGACTGTGCTAATGGTTTTCGGGTTTTGGGCTCGGGCAGCCATACCGTTTGACCGATCATGACCAAAAGGGGATGTTCTCATCTAGACATGACCCCAAACCTGCATATGAAATTTCGTGACAATCAGACAAGAACTACATGGTGTAGCCAGTGCTAAAGGAAAATGTGAACAGACTCACAGACTTCCGCACGCGTGATGGCTATAGCTTATCTTGACTTTGTCAAGTTAAGCTAAAAATTGATCTTGCACTCCATCACTTGCTGACACACTCCGCTCTTTTGTCAACTTGCACCAGGTGAGTGTTTTCGGCTCACTTGAGCCTCTAGTTTTACATTCGTTGTCTGCCCTTTCCCTGTCAAGCAAGACTGAATTGTTTGTGTTGGGTATAAGGTTCAAGAAATTTTTTCCCTCAAATAGTTTCTATTCAATTTTGTTTAATCATTTATTTGTTGGGGTTCAATGATATGTTCAACAGCCAGGATCATATTATGTCTGACAGTTTTTGAGTAAAGGAAGCTGGAGTACCAAGCCATGGCAAGTGAATGTCCGACTCTCCAATTGACTAACCTGGCACAAGCATGGTTAATGTTGACTGGAGGCAAGTGTACCAACACCATGCCCTTTGTCTTAACATGCAGCTTCAGCGTCCTTCCACATTGGCAATCAGGATAAAGTGTCGCCCAGGGTTACAATGCAGATGATGGGGATGAGAATCAAACTGTTGACCTTTCAATCTCATGTCCAATGCTCTGACTAATGATAGAACTCGAAGCTTAAAATGACATGTTCAGTGCAGTGGAACTGAATTAAATGACATGTTCAATGCAGTGGAACTGAATTTGTGATAGATGATTTGCCAGACATATTTTCTCTATCTTTGATTTTCAAACACAAAAGTGATCCAATTGGATATGAGTAAGATTGTTAGGTCACCTGACTGAAAATCGGGCTGAGCTTTTGTGATCACTCACCCTGTATCGTACCGGAACATGGTGTTTGAACATGGTGTTTGCACATGCTCCTCCTAAATCGCTGAACCAATTTTTCTTAAATTTGAGGTGATTGCTTGTTCTGACATCGCATTTTGTTTTTGGTCAAATCAACATGCCCAGCCCTATAGGGAGGGGGTGGGGGGAAAATGCACCAAATTTTTTTAAAAATCTTCTCCTTGTGAACCAGTGGGTACAATGAATTGATATTTGGTGTGCAGCTTCCTTTGGAGGTGTAGAATCACATTTGTTCAAATGAAGTTCGTGGAGCAATATTTGCCTTTGTAATGGGAGGGGCAAGATTTTTGGCCCCGCCCAAAAATTATATTTTCTTAAGCGATGGTGTGATTTGAACCAAAGTTGGTATGTGGTATTATTAAGTCATAAGTACTTGATTCATGCACAAACAATTTCCTGTGTCTCCGTGGGAACTCTAGGAGCTAAAAATATAAATATTTTTGAATGTCCATATTTCCCAAACCACACGGAACAGAGAACTGTTATTTGCTATGAAGCATCCTTAGAACCTGTAGAATGGTAAAAAATTGCCATCAGTTGTGTCAGGGTGTTCTGTAGGGAGCATTGGAAAAATGCGAAGTTAGCATATTTGCAAATATTTTTAAAAATATTTTCTCCAGAACCACCGATCAGAATCTTTTGATATTTGGTATACAGCATCCATAGGGAGGTCAGATACAAGTTTGTTGAAATTAAGCCCTTGGTTCATATTTGTGCTCAATACAGGAGCCCAAATTTAAACTTAATATGGGAATAATCTTCAAAAATCTTCTTCAGAACCCCCAATCAGAATCTTTTAATGTTTGGTAAACATCATTGTTAGGAGGGTCAGATTCAAGATTGTTCAAATCAAGTCCCTCGGTTATGGGGGGCCAGAATAATTTTTACTTAGAGCTATATGGGGGATAATCTTTAAAAAAACTTCTTCTTCAGTTCCACCAGTCAGAGTCTTTTGATATTTGATATACAGCATCCTTAGGGAAGTCAGATTTAAGTTTGTTCAAATCAAGTATTTGGGTTAATATTTGGGATCCCTATTGGAGCCTGAATTTTAACTTGTCCGATATGAGGAATAATCTTTAAAACTCTTTTTCTCCAGAAACGACAGCCAGAATCATTTAATATATGGCATACAGAATCCTTACAGGGGTTGGATTCAATTTGTTCAACTCAAGTCCATTGGCTAATAATTGGGCTCTCTAAGGGAGACGGAATTTTAACTTTATGCAATATGAGGAATAATCTTTGAAAATCTTCTTAGATCCAACAGTCAGAATCTTTTGATATTTGGTATACAGCATTCTTAGGGAAGTCAGATCTTAGTTAGTTCAAATCAAGTCTTGGAGTTAATATATTGCCTCCTTATTGGAGCCCAAATTTTAACTTAGTCCGATATGAGGAATAATCTTTAAAAATCTGCTTCTTGAGATACAATCAGAATCTTTTAATATTTGGTATACAGCAACCTTAGAGGGTTCAGATTCAGTTTGTTAAAATAAAGCCCATGGGTTGATATTTGTGTTCCCTGGGGAGGGGGGGGGGGAGGCAAATTTTAACATAGTGCAAAATTGGTAACATTCTCAAAATCTTTTCTCCAGTACCACCAGTCAAAATCTTCTGATATTTGGGATACAACATCCTTCAAGCTTGTTCAAGTTAAGTCCCTTGGATGATATTTGGACTCCCTAGTTTTGCATTACTGAACATCTTGGCATCATTTCTGTGGTAGCATCTAAATACTAGAAAAAAATCATCTGGCATGGACATGAGAGTTATAAATAATTAAATAACTTCATTCCTCTGTGGTGTTAACTAGCCATAGATGCTAATTAAATCCTTTTTTACACAATAATGGTCAGGTGACCCCTCAGGCCCCATGGGGCCTATTATTAGTGCGATGTGGAATGATTATGTTATGACATGAAGTAGTATGAAATAATCCCTGCCTCCCACAAGATTTTTTACCACAAATCAATAATTTGTGAGATAAAGCGAGAAGTATAGAGGAGCAGGGAGTACAATGCATCTGTTTTAGAAATGATGCAACTTAACTGAAAAGCCACTGTATGTAACATAACCATATCTGGCAGTGCTATTCACCAGAAGATGTCAGCAGAGCCACAGGTGTACCTCAAATATAAGACCAAGAAAGAAGGCCTGACAGCAATAGTAGTGCAGCAAGTGAAAACAGTGTGCAATGGTAAAAACAGTGTAAAAACCTGTAAATAATTTTTGATTTGATGTCTGTCGTGATGACAGGAAGAAAGTTATGTCACACTCTGTCAGCAGCAAACATTTGTGTGAAGTATGAACAAAATTTACCCACTGAATTATTTTTTATGGACCAGGCAAAGAACAGATGTCTGATCTGTGACCTTCACCTTGGAGTTATGACCTCAGATAAAGATTGTGATACATCCTTGACTCCTTAACAAGCATTGTATGAAAATAATCTGCACACTAAATCATTTTTTTAATGGATCAGAAAAAGTTAAAATGGGTGGATGTTGTGACCTTGAGTCAAGGTCATGACACACCCATGAGTATTTATTTATTTATTTATTTATTTATTTATTTATTTATTTATTTATTGGTGTTTAAGGTCACATATTTTTGCACAATGGCTAATCATGACCACAACATGAGTATCAACTCAAGACCAGGGGTGAGCATTAATAAGCCATGTTGCCTATTTTAGACTGGCTTTGCACCTCCCAAGCACACACCCATGAGTAAGCATTTTGTGAAGTATGAACAAGATCTGACCATTGACTCAGTTTTCATGAATCAAATGAAGTTAGAACAGATGAATGGTTTGTAGCCTTGACCTTAGAATTATTACCTTGGGTTAAGGTCATGATACACTCTATAGTCACAAGTAAGCATTTGTGTGAAATTTGAACAAGAAATGTCCACTGAATCATTTTTTTGTGGATTGGACCTTCAAGGTATGACCTTGGGTGGAGGTCATAACACGCCCTTGAGTCATGAGCAAGCATTGTGTGAAGTAGAAACAAGATCTATCCATTGAGAATAATTTTTATGGACTGAACAATGTTGGAATGGATGGGCAAAAAAGCAGTAACTATAAGCTGCTTTGAAAAATATTTGGAGAGTGTAAAATTCGATATTCAAATTTAATAAAAAAAATTTTAACTTTTGCATCTAAAACATAGCTTATGACTTCCCACTGGAATGAGTTCATCATATTTGTTCCAATGAGGGATCATAAGCTATGTTTGTGAATTAAAAAATTAAACAAGAGGCGCCACAGGGCCTGAAGCGCTCATCTTGAACAGAACACAATATAAACAGAGTCCAAGAATGAATCTACATTAAGCAATCCATCTCCATAGGCTACACTGTCAATCCCTCGAGTCCCTCAGGAGTGACAAAAATAATCCGGGCATCATGCCTTTCTTCAGTTGATCATAATGTAAAATGTAGAGCTCCCCTATGAAGCCCCTTGATACAACCTAGGTGGATTAATCTTAGTTACACACCTCTAGTAAATCTTCAGCAAAATGGCCAATTCCGGCAACCCATATGGAGCCCAAATATTAACCCAGGCTCTCGATTTGAACACAGTTGAATCTGACCTCCCTAGAGATGTTGTGTACCAAATATGAAAGCATTCTGACTGTTGGATCTGAAGATGAGAAATTTGAAAGAAATTTCTTCATATTGCACTAAGTTAAAATTTGGGCTACCATAGCGAGCCCAAATATTACCCTATGGATCTGATTTGAACAAACTTGAATCTGTCCCCCCTAGAGATGTTGTATACCAAATATGAGAGCATTCTGACTAGTGGATCTGAAGAAGAGAATTTTTGAAGAAATTCCCTCATATTGTAATAAGTTAAATTTCAGGTTCCCATATGGAGCTCAAATATTAACCCAGGCTCTTGAATTGAACAAACTGGAATCTGACCCCCACCCCCCCCCCCCCCCCACACCACCCCCCGCCTAGAGATGTTGTATACCAAATATGAAAGCATTCCGACTGGTGGATCTGAAGAAGAAGATTTTTAAAGAAATTTCCTCATATCGCACTAAGTAAAAGTTTGTCTACCATAGCGAGCCCAAATATATACCTAGGGATCTGATTTGAACAAACTTGAATCTGGCCCCCCTAGAGATGTTGCATACCAAATATGAAAGCATTCTGCCTGGTGGATCTGAAGAAGAAGAAGATTTTTAAAAATTATCCCCCATATTGAACAAAGTTAAAATTTGGACTTCCGTAGGAAGCCCAAATATTAACCTAGGGACTTGGTTTGAACAATCTTGAATCTGGCCCTCATACCAATGATGTATATCAAACATTAAAAGATTCTGACTGGTGGTTCTGAAGAAGATTTTTAAAGAATATTCCCCATATTATCCTATGGAAAAATCCTATATTGGGCCCAAATATGAACCAATGGGCTTTATTTTAACAAACTTGTATCTGACCCCCCTATGAATGCTGTATACCGAATATCAAAAGATTCTGATGATTGGTTCTGGAGAAAAGATTTTTTTAAATTTTTGCAAATATGCTGACTCAGCATTTTTTTCGATGACCATTACAGAACACCTTAACATAACTGATGGCAATTTTTTTTTACCATTCAATTCTACTGGTCCTAAGGATACTGCATACCAAAGAACAGCTCTCTGTTTCGTGCAGTTTTGGAAATATGGGTGTTTGAAAATATGTCTATTTTCAGCTCCCAGGGTTCCCATGGGGATGTGGGATTTTTTTTTTGCATGTGTCAAGTACTTATGACCCAATAATACCACATACCAAATTTGGTTCAAACTGGACCATTGGTTCAGAAAATATAAATTTTGGGCGGGGCCAAAAATCTTACCCCTCCCATTACAAAGCCAAATATTGCTTCACGAACTTCGTTTGAACAAACTTGATTCTACACCTCAAAGAGAAGCTCCATAGCAAATATCAAGTCATTGAACACACTGGTTCATGAGAAGAAGATTTTTACAAATATTTTTTGGAGCATTTATCCCCCACTCCCTCCCTATGGGGCTGAGCATGTTGAGTTGAACAAAAATGCAATGCCCCTTCTGGACCATCACTCACACAAACTTTCAATTGAATTGGCCCAGTGGCTTTGGAAGAGAAGACCAATACATGGTGCTGACGGACGACAGACGGACGACGGATGGAGAGCGATGAGATTAGTTCAGCTTGACTTTGTCAAGATGAGATAAAAATCTTTGGAACTCCCAGCTACAGACCTGCAGTCTTGAAAGGGTTAAATTAAAGACATGCACACAGGAATCAGATAAATGTTTTCCAGCATAGAAGTCCATTCAACATGAAATCAGTGGAGAAAGAGTCCATCATGAGAGAAAAAAATCTTTGGAAAAAAACACACTGAAGTCATGAGAGGGTTAAATTAAAGATATTCAGTGAGGAATCAGATCAATTTTTTTCCAAGGAACCAGAAAAAAAATACATCTACAGTATTGAAAGGGTTTTTTGTTTGTTCATGGCATCAATAAAAATCTTTGAAACCCATACTGCAGTCTTGAGAGGGTTAAATTAAAGACATGCATACAGGTATCAGATGTTTTCCAGCATTGAAATGGTTCATTTAACATAAATAAAAATCTTTCTAAAACAAACAAAAGTCCCCCCTCCCCCCCCCCCCCCACCCCCCACACAGAATTGACAGATTGTAATAACAAGATTAAATGTTCATAACAGAATTTTTGTTAATTTAAGAACACAATATGTCAATCAAATAGTTCTGTGAATGAAATCCTCCAGGGATGAAACTACTGCAAAAATGCTGACTCATCATTCTTTCAATACCCTCTACCAGGCACCCTGATTGAACTGGTGGCATTTTTTTTTAACAAATCCCTTCTTCCGGTCCTGAGGATGTTTCATACCAAATACCAGTTCTCTGTTCTTTCTGGTTTGGGATATATGGGCTTTTGAGTTTTTTTCTGTTTTTATCCCCTGGGGTTGTCACAGGGCTGTGAAAAATGTTTTTTTAGGCATCAATCAATTACTTAGGACCCACTTAAACTACATGCCAAATTTGGTTGAAGCTGGCTCACCGGTTCTTGAAATAGAAATTTTGGGTGGGGCCAAAAATCTTACCCCTCCCATTATAAAGCCAAATATTGCTTCACGAACTTTGTTTGAACAAACTTGATTCTACACCTCAAAAGGAAGCTCCATAGCAAATATCAAGTCATTGTACACACTGGTTCATGAGAAGAAGATTTTAAAAATATTTTGTAGCATTTTCCCCCACTCCCTCCCAATGGGGCTGAGCATGCGAAGTTGAACCATCACTCACACAAACTTTCACTTGAATTGGCCCAGTAGCTTTGGAGGAGAAGACCAAAACATGGTGTTGATGGACGATGGACGGATGACGGACGACAGACGGAGAGCGATGAGATTAGCTCAGCTTGACTTTGTCAAGATGAGCTAAAAATCTAACTATTTAACTGATGGACGGCTAGATTATATTTGGTGGTCTGAATTTGTTCACTCTCAAATAATTTGTAATTTATTTATTTAATTATTTATTGGTGTTTAAGGTCATATACTTATGCACAATGGCTAATCATGACCGTGACAGTTTTACAGGTGGAGGAAGCCGGAGTACCCGGAGAGAACCACCGAGCAACGACGAGCAGCTGCCAGCGCCCAAACTTCGTAACTCCGCACTGCAGCACAGGCAGGGTTAGATTGGTTGAAGACATGCGCACCATTGACGTGCAGTACGCCTTAGTACATGGCACCATCGTGCCCCCATGTGGACAATCGGGTTTAAGTGCCTTGCCCATGGACACAATGCGGGAGTCCGAATCGATCGCTCAAACGGTCACCCATCCAAGGACTAACCGGGCTTGACGTTGCTTAACTTCGGTGATCTGACGAGAACCGGTTACTGCAATGCCACCGTGCCCCCAATAATTTGTAATAGAACAAATTTGTATCAACAAAATATTATTTGTGTTTGACTGAATATGTAACACGTGCGAGGAAAATGTTGGGTTTCGCACAGGTATCCTTATTTTTTTTAAAGCCCTGATAGTGGCTTCTAGCACTCAACCAGTTAACAATTTTTTGGCAAGTATTGTCTTTTAAGTCATGTTAGGTAGAGTATTAACAGGAGTATTTAATTCATAAAAATTTTGTCATATTCATTTTTTTTAGTGATCAACTCAGCATTTATACTATAAGTTCTTCGACCGATCTCATGGAGTTTTGTCAAACACGATACAAAAAGAATAAATGCTTATATTGGATGAGACCAAAGAAGTCTTTAACTCTTGTCCCTTTACCTAACAGGAAAAGCAGACGACACTTGCAAACAAAATTCTTGAATAACTAAATATTTTCATTTTGTCTCAAAGCTCATTCTAATGAGGGGTCAAAAGCTATATGTTTGACCCCTCATTAGAATGAGCTTTGAGACAAAAAATGAAAAAAATAATGAAAATTGAATGGTGATTTTTGTAAATAGCGCTGGCCGGTTTTGGCCGTTACGTTGGGTAAAGAGTTAAAATGCTTGGTGTTTGGATGTTGCATACAATTAACAGGATTAGTCAATTCAAAAAATATCCAACTGAGGTGGCTCCACTGCAGTTTGGTACAGTTCAAAAATTTATTAATTTTAGATACCAGTTTGGTTTACTGGAGTTTAACTATAAAATCAAATTTTGCCAATCATCCTGCCCACTTTTAAGAAGACACACATACCTCAGGCATTGGTTACAGGGCACTGTTAAAGCAGTAGGTCTGACAAAGTAAACAAGCATTGGATATCCAATCCACCGCCACTTAAGCTAGTCCAACAAGATCAATAACTCTTAACTGGTTGAGTGCTGGAAGCCCATTTTTGGGAAGTGCAGATACCACAGCTTGAAGGCTTCATATACTGTGGATGTGCTTTAATTAATTTTTGAAGCGGTATTATTTCATCTGTGAGGATTTGCCCTGTTACAATTTATGGGAGGGGGCCTACAGGAACTCTCCCATAAATTGTAACAAAGCAGTAACATGTGAACAAAGTTTTGACAACCAAAAAGCACTCCACTAGTTAAAAATACTTGGACACAACCAGTTTGCAAACCCCTTAATTTTACAACCAAAAAACTAAATTTTAAATTAAGAAAAAAAACTGTTTTCTTTGAAATGTGATGACAAGAAATGGCAAGACAAGATATTTAAGTCTGGCAAGGGCAATAACTCTACAAACAAAATTTGGATACAGCTGGTTCACAATCACATATTATCACCAAAAAGCTATATATTAAGTATGGAAACAAAAATTTGAATTCTTTTGTGCGAACAAGAAATGGTGATGTGATGAGAAGGAATTCCAAGTACAAAATGGACAATAACTCTTGAAAAATACTTGTATACTGCTGGTTTGCAATCCCATTCATGATAATATTACCACTAATATTAAACTATATCTCATATGTTATCTGAGCAGTACCAACATTATATTAAGTACATCAAAGGAGACGAGACAGAATAAGTTGTTGTTTTCTAAGGACTAGAGCGACAAGTAGGTTGCAGGATGCAGACAATGGCATGCTCAAACAAATGACTGAATATCAGGAGAACTTTTATATGTTTCATATCGTTCACATCGAAGCCCACTAATGTGACATGGTGTCAGAAGTGACTCAAGCATAGGTAAAAAAATAAATGAACTATTTATTTATTGGGGTTTAACATCACTTTTGACAGCCAGGGTCACGTCAGGTCATACATTTTTTTGGGTGGAGGAAGCTGGAGTACCAGGAGAACCACTGGGCAATGGCAAGTAACTCAGACTCCCCAACATACTAACTCCACTCAAGCAGGGTTAGCATTGGTTGAAGACAAGTGCACCATCAACGTGCAATACTCCTTGGTACACAACGCCACTTTGCCCCCACATGGGCAATTGGGATGAAGTGTCTTGCCCAAGGACACAACGCGGTTGCCGCAGATGGGATTTGAACTGAGGACCTCTCAGCTTGAAGCCTGCATCTCTACCTACTGAGCAACAACAAATGAACTAAAATTGTGAAAACGTCAAAATGCCAAAAGTGTTTTGAGGTCAAAAGGGTGGCCCAAATGTAAACACATAGAATATACCCATAGTAGCCTGGTGTACCAAATGTTCACCACAAGTGGTGAAGTGGTGTTAACTGCGAGCCTTTGGTGAGGGGTTAACACCACTTCATGAGTGGTGAACATTCGGTACACCAAGCTGCTTTGGATATATTTTATTTATACCATGATCGTCAGATTATTAGAGTTGCTATCATTTCTTCTCGATTTTACTGAGCAGCATACGTCAGACGTGCGAATCTGTTTTTGTTTACATGAGCACTGGTGGGTGGTACTTCCGCTGTCAATTTTATCGTTGAAACGAAATGGAAAAAGAAACGTACAAATCATGGGGCCTTTTTCATTTTAATAACATAATAACATACTATTTCGAGTTATGGATGCCTTATTAATACGAGACAATGCATGTTTGTTGATTTTTGGAATCTTAAGAGGTAAACTCATCTAAAAATGTAATATATAAATAATAGCCACTTTCATTTCACTCTTCGTGAGACGACGAGTGATAAATTTAGACAAGTTTACATTCAGGTCATAGTCACCAAAGGTCATCTTGGATGTAGTTCCACTGTAGGTGTAAATTTTAACTATTGAAATCCCATTGGTGGTCTGTTGAGCACCAAAACTTATGTTCACCACGCTTGGTGTGTAAAGCTAAAATTTATGTCATAGGCTTTTTTAACTATAGTAGAAAAGGTAATCATGGTAGAAAGAGAATTTCACAGTTTAGACTGGTTTCAAAACTTAATAAAGATGCCAAAGAAGTGCAAGTATCAGCCTTAATTTATTTTATGGGTACAGAGACCGAGAATATTTTTAACTCTTTCAACCTGAGCGAGGTGCGGGTAGAGGATTACTCGCTGGTATTGGATAAGTTTAATTGAACATTTTATACCAAATAGAAACATTATCCACAAACGAGCCCAATTCCACCAAAGAGTACAACTAGATGGTGTCACTTGTGTGCAAAGCACACTATAGTGTATCCCCGCATTTGCATCCTTGACTTTGTATGAATGCTTGATACAAAGAAGAAATATATTATATGACACACTAAAATCATATTGAGTGGCACAGGTGACACAGCTTTGTGCGCACCTACAGACTCCACTGCAACATTTGGGCATGGTTTTAGCATTTCGAATTACATACATGTACCCTGGGAGCCTTTCGCCGGAAACGGTCTAAGAAAACATGAAAGTGGCAACGGTGACACCCCAAAAATCTGAAACCTTCGTGCACATCTACAGACCCTACTGCAACTTTTGAGCATAGTTTTAGCATTTCAAATTACATACTCTGGGAGCTTTTCGCCGGAAATGATCTAAGAAAACACGAAAGAAAAACGATGGCACCGCCACGTGGCATCTGAAAAATCTGAAACCTTTGTACGCATCTACAGACCTTACTGCAACATTTGAGCATGTGTTAAGCATTTCGAATTACTTACCCTAGGAGCCTTTCGCTGGAAACGGTCTAAGAAAACACAAAAGTGGCAACGGTGACACAGCCACTTAGCACCCAAAAAATCCAAAACCTTCCTATGCATTTACAGACTCTACTCCAACATCTCAGCATGGTTTTAGCGTTTCGAATTACATACTCTAGGAGACTTTCGCAGGAAACGGTCTAAGAAAACACGAAAGTGGCAATGGTGGCACAGCCACGTGGCACCTGAACAATCCGAAATCTTTGTGCACATCTACAGACCCTACTGCAACATTTGAGCATGGTTTTACCATTCTGAAATACATACTGTAGGAGCCTTTCGCCGGAAATGGTCTAAGAGAACATGAAAGAGGCAACGGTAGCACAGCCACGTGGCACCCCAAAAATCCAAAACCTTCGTGTGCATCTACAGACCCTACTGCAACATTTGAGCATGGTTTTAGCATTTCAAATTACATACCCTAGGAGCCTTTCACCGGAAACGGTCTAAGAAAATGTGAAAGTGGCAACAGCACAGCCACTAGGCAGCTGAAAAATCTGAAACCTTCGTGCACATCTACAGACCCCACTGAAACATTTGAGCATGGTTTTAGCGTTTCGAATTACATACCCTAGGAGCCTTTCGCCGGAAACGGTCTAAGAAAACACAAAAGTGGCAACGGTGGCACAGCCACATGGCACCTGAAAAATCCGAAACCTTCGTGCGCATCTACAGACCCCACTGCAACATTTGAGCATGGTTTTAGCATTTCGAATTACATACCCCAGGAGCCTTTCGCCGGAAACGGTCTAAGAAAACACAAAAGTGGCAACGGTGGCACAGCCACGTGGCACCTGAAAAATCCAAAACCTTCGTGCGCATCTACAGACCCCACTGCAACATTTGAGCATGGTTTTAGCGTTTCGAATTACATACCCTAGGAACCTTTCGCCGGAAACGGTCTAAGAAAACACAAAAGTGGCAACGGTGGCACAGCCACGTGGCACCTGAAAAATCTGAAACCTTCGTGCGCATCTACAGACCCTACTGCAACATCTGAGCATGCTTTTAGCATTTCGAATTACATACCCTAGGAGCCTTTCGCCGGAAACGGTCTAAGAAAACATGAAAGTGGCAATGGTGGCGCAGCCACATGGCAGCTGAAAAATCTGAAACCTTCGTGCGCATCTACAGACTCCAATGCAACATTTGAGAATGGTTTTAGCGTTTCGAATTACATACCCTAGGAGCCTTTCGCCAGAAACAGTCTAAGAAAACACAAAAGTGGCAACGGTGGCACAGCCACGTGGTACCTGAAAAATCGGAAACCTTCGTGCGCATCTACAGACCCCACTACAACATTTGAGCATGGTTTTAGCATTTCGAATTACATACCCTAGGAGCCTTTCGCCGGAAACGGTCTAAGTAAACACAAAAGTGGCAACGGTGGCACAGCCACGTGGCATCTGAAAAATCCGAAACCTTTGTGCACATCTACAGACCCTACTGCAACATTTGAGCATGGTTTTAGCATTTCGAATTACATAGCCTGTTTGCGGCAAAAGGCTCCTAGGGTAAGAAAACACAGAAGTGGCAATGGTGGCACAGCCACGTGGCACCTGAAAAATCGGAAACCTTTGTGCACATCTACAGACCCTACTGCAACATTTGAGCATGGTTTTAGCGTTTCGAATTACATACCCTAGGAGCCTTTCGCCGGAAACGGTCTAAGAAAACACGAAAGTGGCAATGGTGGCGCATCCACGTGGCACCTGAAAAATCGGAAACCTTTGTGCACATCTACAGACCCCACTGCAACATTTGAGCATGGTTTTAGCGTTTCGAATTACATACCCTAGGAGCCTTTTGCCGGAAACGGTCTAAGAAAACACAAAAGTGGCAACGGTGGCACAGCCACGTGGCACCTGAAAAATCCGAAACCTTCATGCGCATCTACAGACCCCACTGCAACATTTGAGCATGGTTTTAGCGTTTTGAATTACATACCCTAGGAGCGTTTCGCCGGAAGCGGTCTAAGAAAACACAAAAGTGGCAATGGTGGCACAGCCACGTGGCAGCTGAAAAATCTGAAACCTTCGTGCACATCTACAGACCCTACTGCAACATTTGAGCATGGTTTTAGCGTTTCGAATTACATACCCTAGGAGCCTTTTGCCGGAAACGGTCTAAGAAAACACGAAAGTGGCTACGGTGGCACAGCCACGTGGCACCTGAAAAATCCGAAACCTTCGTGCGCATCTATAGACCCTACTGCAACATCTGAGCATGGATTTAGCATTTCGAATTACATATCCTACGAGCCTTTTGCCGGAAACGGTCTAAGAATACACAAAAGTGGCTACGGTGGCACAGCCACGTGGCACCCGAAAAATCTGAAACCTTCCTACATATCTACAGATCATTTAGCAACACCCTAGTGTAATTTTAGAACTCCGAATTACATAGGTTGGGACTATTCAGCAAAAAAGTTAAAAAATAACGCATTTTTTAAGTGGATCCACAGAAGCCACCTGGTGGCACAAAAATTTAAAAGTTGTATTTTTGGGTTGCACAGACCCTATCGAACAACTGTAGAAAGTTACAGCGTTTTGAATTACAAAACCGGACGTACGTGAGTATGGCCGTACGGACGTACGGACGGAGATCATGACAATATCCCCGCATTTTTTAAAATGCAGGGATAACAAAAGGGAGAATTGGTAGAAACTTTTGTTCATAATTTGTATGAATTAGCTGAGAAATGTGATTTTCCTCAAGATACTAAAACCGAGCAGATACGAGACAAAATCATGATTGGAATTCTCGATAACAAATTGTCAGAACAACTACAGTTGATGCCAGAGTTAGATCTCTTTATAGCAACAACCATGTCAAGAAGTAAGGATCTGGTTAAAGGACAAGTCAAGTGTCAATTTATTTATTTATTTATTGGTGCTTAAGGTCAAATATTTTTGCACAATGGCCAATCATGACCACAACATGAGTATCAACTCAAGACCAGGGTTGAGTGTTAATAAGCCATGTTGCCCATTTTAGAGAGGTTTGCACCTCCCAAGCATTGGTGATTGGGTCCTATTTTACCAGTAAAACAGAGCCTGTTTACCGCAGTGAAAGGCTCTGCTTCACTTCCTGGGGTTCCTGTGGGGAAATCAAGTGTCAAAATGAGTCCGATGTTGGGGAGGGTTGTCAGAATCTGTGAACGTGCAAAGAAGCCAGGAGAAACCGTCCAACACCAAACCAAGTTTACAACAACTCACAGAGTCAGATGCAAAATTGTCAACACTGTAATGGACAAATGCCTAGATATAGAAAGGCAGAGCAAAAAATGTCACATCAAAAATCACTTCGCCATTTGTTGCAAAACAAAAACGCTTTGCAAAATAAACTGCAAAATTATGATGATTTTGGCCCAGATTCATATGGTGTGAGTGCAGCATGCAACACCAATTAAGAGTGAAGTCAAAATTTATTTATTTATTTATTTATTGGTGCTTAAGGTCAAATATTTTTGCACAATGGCCAATCATGACCACAACATGAGTATCAACTCAAGACCAGGGTTGAGTGTTAATAAGCCATGTTGCCCATTTTAGAGAGGTTTGCACCTCCCAAGCATTGGTGATTGGGTCCTATTTTACCATTAAAACAGAGCCTGTTTACCGCAGTGAAAGGCTCTGCTTCACTTCCTGGGGTTCCTGTGGGGAAATCAAGTGTCAAAATGAGTCCGATGTTGGGGAGGGTTGTCAGAATCTGTGAACGTGCAAAGAAGCCAGGAGAAACCGTCCAACACCAAACCAAGTTTACAACAACTCACAGAGTCAGATGCAAAAGTGTCAACACTGTAATGGACAAATGCCTAGATATAGAAAGGCAGAGCAAAAAATGTCACATCAAAAATCACTTCGCCATTTGTTGCAAAACAAAAACGCTTTGCAAAATAAACTGCAAAATTATGATGATTTTGGCCCAGATTCATATGGTGTGAGTGCAGCATGCAACACCAATTAAGAGTGAAGTCAAGCCATGGGAGATACATCTACATATTTGCAAGAAAAATGTGAAATTTAAAATTGACACGGGTGCAGACATATCTATTATCAGTGAAAAAACATTCAATTCCCACATACATAAGCCCAAATTGTGTAAACTCACTTGAAAGTTAACTAGTCCCAGTGATAATATTGACTGTAAAGGCAATTTTTTTGCACAAACTTGATTGAATGGAAAAAAATTACAAATTTTGTACACTTGACCTCTCAGGTGACAGTCAAAGTAACTTGTTAGGTAGATCATGCACAAAATATGAATCTTGTTGCAAGGTTTGAGGAAATAAAAGGAAAAGTTTTTAGTTCCTCAGGAAAATTAAAATGTGACCCAGTGAAAATTGAACTAAAAGATAGGATCAGACCATATGATCATAAATAGTGCCTGTCGTGTGCCATTTCCTTTATTGGACAAAGTAAAATCAGAGCTTGATAGGATGACCCGAGAGGGAATTATTCAGAAAGTTACCAAGCCCACAGACTGGTGTGCACCAATGTTACTAGTTCTTAAACCTGATGGTAGTGTGTGAGTAAGTTTGGATTTTAAAAAGTTAAATGAAGCTGTCAAGCGGGAATGCTTCGTGCTTCACAATTTTCTCTCCCAAATTGGTAGGCTCCAAGGTTTTTAGCAAACTAGAGGCCTTTTCTGAATTTTACTAGATACCTTCAAATTCGAAATCTCACACTTGGCCTCATTTATAACTCCATTTGGTTGATACATGTTTAACCCTTTACACAATGGAAACGATTACAAAATTTATTATTTTAAATATCATTTTTTTTAATTTTTTAAAAAAAATTTCAACAAAACCATATCATGTGACCCCTCATTGGAACGAGCTCATTGAGGGGTCACATGATATGGTTTTGTTGAAATATTTTGAAAAATTTAATTTTTTCAATTGCTCAATTTGCATATTATGTGGGCGGATGCAGGCGATTCTTTAGGTAAAGGGTTAGCAGTGTTTCCTTTGTCATCACATCCGCCACTGAAATTTATCAGAGAAAAATGGTTGAGTTATTGGAGGGTACTAAAGGTGTAGATGCTCTGATGGATGACATTTTGATTTATGGTCCAACACAGGAAATTCATGATGACCAAAGACTTGAAATAGTATTAAATACCATTGAAAATGCAGGCTTGAACTGGAACAAATTGAAATGTGATTTTCGAAATGAAAGTGCCAATGACACTGTAGCTTAACTTGACTGTGTGTTGTGTTTGATGAAAAGGATAATGTTCAATGTTTATGAAATGATTATGAAATGAGACAAGAATTGTGATAATTGAGAATATGTTAATTTTTGTTCCCTGTATGCTATGTTTTCAATAAAAATAATTTGAGGTGTAGACTGTACTAAAGAAATGAGGAGTGGTTAATGTGGCCCTCTCAGTTAATGAATGTGGCCCTCACAGTTAATGTATGTCAACCAAAGTTACCAAGTTATAGTGAAATTATTCCAAAACGAGTCATCCTATCAATTTACAATGAAATTCCTTCAAAAATATGGCCTGAAGACTGTGCTAAAGGTTTTTGGGCTTCGGGCCTGTGTAGCCTTCACAACTGACTGATTGCAACCGAAAGGGGACGTCCTCCTCTAGACATTATACTGAGTCATCCTACCAAGTTACAATGAAATCCCTTCATAAATACGACCTGTAGACTGTGCTAAAGGTTTTCGGGCTTCGGAACCCTGTAGCCATCACAGATGACAAATCGTTACCAAAAGGGGACATTCTCATCTACACATTACATGGAGTCATCCTACCAAGTTACAATGAAATCCCTCCATGAATACGACCAGTAGACTGTACTAAACTAAAGGTTTTCGGGTTTTGGGCTCGGCAGTCATCACAGTTGACAGATCACAACCAAATGAGGCACTTCTCATCCAGACATCATACATCATACAGAGTAATCCTACCAAGTTACGAAGAAATCCCTCCATATTAAATATGACCCATAGATTGTGCTAAAAGTTTTTGGGTTTCGGGCTTGGGCAGCCATCACACTTAACAGATCATGACCAAAAGGAGACATTCTAATCTAGATACTAATACAGATTCATCCTACCAAGTTACCATGAAATCCCTTCATAAATACGACCTATAGACTGTGCTAAAGGTTTTCGGGTTTCAGGCTTGGGCAGCCATCGTGGTTGACTGCTTGCAACCAAAAGTGGACGTCCTCATCAAGACATTATACTGAGTCATCATACCAAGGTACAATGAAATCCCTTCATAAATACGACCTGTAGACTGTGCTAAACGTTTTGGGGTTTTGGGCTCGGGCAACCGTCATGGTTGACAGATCGTGACCAAATGGGAAAGTGCTCATCTCGACATCATACAGAGTCATCCTACCAAGTAACAATGAAATCCCTCCATACTAAATACCACTTGTAGACTTTGCTCAAGTTTTTTGGTTTTGGGCTTGCACAGCCATCACGGTTGACAGATCATGACCAAAAGGGGACGTACTCATCTAGACATTATACAGAGTCATCCTACCAAGTTAAAGTGAAATCCCTTCATAAATACGGCCTGCAGACTATGCGAAAGGTTTTCGGGTTTTGGGCTTGGACAGCCATCATGGTTGACTGAACGCGACCAAAAGGGGACAATCCCATCTAGACATGACCTCAAACTTGCATATGAAATTTTGGGTCGATCGGACAAGAACTACAGGGTGTAGCGAGTGCTAAAGGAAAATGTGAACAGACTCAGAGACATCCGCACGCGTGATGGCAATAGCTCATCTTGACTTTTGTCGAGTTGAGTTAAAAATGAGATTGAGTATTTTAGACACATTATTAATGAAAAGAAGATAACGCCAAACCCAAAGAAAGTTCAGTCTATCGTAGATTTTGGATGCCCAATGCCCCCTACAAATGTAATCGAGTTACAAAGGGTATTGGGCATGATAAATTATCTTGGAAGATATGCAAATAATTTGTCAACAATGACTGATTTACTTACAGGTGATGTTGTATGGTCTTGCGGTACACAGCACGAAAGGTCATTTTCAGAGGTTAAACAATTATTAACCTGAGCACCAGCATTATTTTACTATGACAAAAATAAGCCTGTGTGTCAGCTGATGCTGGAAGCTTCAAACTGAGAGCTGCTTTGTTTATTAAAGATTCTGGAAATCTGAGGCCAATAACTTTTTGCTCCTCAACACTAACTGAACAGAGAGATGTAAGAAATTTGCTACATACCCAGTAGGGTTGGATTCATTTACTCTCTTAAGTGTCCACAAATCACTCATTTCTTTAACCCTTTACCCAACGCAGACGTTATCAAAATTTAATATTTTAAATATCATTTTTTCAAATTTTTCAAAAAATTTCCAACAAAACCATATCATGTGACCCCTCGTTGGAACGAGCTTGACGAGCTCTTTCCAACGAGGGGTCACATGATATGGTTTTGTTGAAATTTTCTGAAAAATAATATTTTTTTCAACTGCTGAATTTGCATATTACGCAGGCGGATACGGCCGATTCGTTGGGTAAAGGGTTAATGAATAAGTATAATCTTGACAAAGCACCACTTTGGAGTCAACACCTACTTATGAGATTACACATGTTTAATGCTCATGCAGAACATCATCCAGGAAAAGACTTGGTAGTGCCATATATGTCTCAAACACCATTAAAAAATGTTGAGTTAATTGAGAAAGACGTAAATTTGTACGTCGAGTCTGTGGAAAATTCCAGACCGATCTCTGATGTTAAAATACAGCAGGTTGTAGATGCACAACATCATCCAGGAAAAGACTTGGAAGTCCCATATACATTGTCTCAAACACCACTGAAAAATGTTGATGAGTAAATTGAGGAAGACATAAATTTGTACGCCGAGTCTGTAGATAATTCCAGACTGAAAATACAGCAGATTGCAGATGCAACATCACGAGATGAAAAGCTGTTACAAATGATGAAATTTATTAGAGGTCGGTGGCCAGACAAACCATATTCAGTCCCAGATGAAATAAGGAGCTTTTTCATATTTTGCTTTGAACTGTTCATCTCCAACATCATGATTACATACTGAAAGAGAATGGTCATTCCAGAGGAAATGCAGAAGGAGATCTTAATTAACTTGCATAGCGGTCACTTAGGAATAGGTAAATACCGTGAAAGAGCAAACTTAATCGTTTGGTGGCCAAGTATTTCAAAAGACTTAAGTCCTTCATTGAGAATTGCTCATACTATCAAATCAATAGACCAAAGCAAAAGAAAGAGCCATTGAAAACCACAGATTTACCCAGTAGGCTGTGGCAAAAAGTTGCTATGGATCTATGTGAAGTGAATAGACTAGTATTCAAGATATATCAAGACTGTATAATTAGTTAACCCTTTACCTAACATGAAAAGCAGACGACACTTGCAAAAAAAATTCTTGAATAACTAATTTTTTGTCTCAAAAACATAGGTTATGACCCCTCGTTGGAACGAGCTCGACGAGCTCGTTCCAACGAGGGGTCATAACCTATGTTTTTGAGACAAAAAATGAAAATATTTTGAAAATTAATTGGCGATATTTGAGAAAAGCGCTGACCGGTTTTGGCCGTTACGTTGGGTAAAGGGTTAACATTACCAGTAAAACTACCATGGGTTACAGGTAAACTTGAAAATAGATTTGCTCACTTGGGTGACCCAGAGATATTTGTTTCAGACCAAGGAACACAATTTACTTCAGCTGAGTTCAGTAATTTTGCAAAAAAAAAAATGCAACATGCGTCAAGTATTTACTAGTCCTCACCAACCTCGGGGAAATGGTGAAGCAGAGGCAGGTGTCGGAATCACAAAGCACATATTGAAACAAAATGTTTTTGTTGCTCTTAAAACATACCGTAGTACACCCATTCCAGCTACGGGGTATTCACTCACACAATTAATGTCGGTGCGAAATATAAGGATAAATGTTCCAACTTTGCCTGTAAATCTAAATCTGCATTAGCCCAATAAAGGCCTTGTGAAGAAAAGAGACAGTAAAGTGAAAAAAAGATACAGTCACTGTTTTAATAACATGGCTTAGAGCTGAAGCCTGGTGATATTGTACAGATTAAAACAGATCAGCAAAAAACCTGGGAACAAAAAGGTGCTGTAACACATGCATCAGCAGAAAGATGTAAAAACTCCAAATGGGTCATATTAATGAAATTGTCACCATCTCCAGCATTTGCCAGATAATAATACTGCTTCATGTAATACTGATGCACATGTTGAAACTTCAACAAGTTTCTGGAGAACAAAATGCATACAAGTTGTGGAAACAGTAGAGTTGAAGGTGGAGAAAATGCAGAGTCATTTGTCCAACCAGTTGCTGATTCCAGTACTGAACAGGAATCAAAGCAGATTGAACAAATCTACACTTGCACTAGGAATACTGGTAGAACATGTAAGAAACCTAATATTTATTTATTTATTTATTGTTGTATAACCCTTTACCTAACCTGAAAAGCAGACGACACTTGCAAAAATAATTCTTGAATAACTAATTTTTTTTCATTTTTTGTCTCAAAAACATAGGTTATGACCCCTTGTTGGAACGAGCTCGGCGAGCTCGTTCCAACGAGGGGTCATAACCTATGTTTTTGAGACAAAAAATGAAAAAATAATGAAAATTAATTGTCGATTTTTGAGAATAGCGCTGGCCGGTTTTGGCCGTTACGTTAGGTAAAGGGTTAAGGTCACATACTTCTGCACAATGGCTAATCATGACCACAACATGGAGATAAAGTCAAGGTCAGTCAATTTTTTATACCCCATGTTGCCTATTTTAGAGGACTCGCACCCCAAGCATTAGTGACTGGGTCCTATTTTACCAGTGAAACAGAGCTTGTTTACCACAGAAAACAAGCACTGCTTCACTTCCCGGGGTTCCCACGCGGGGTAAGAAACCTAAATGGTTAAATGGAAAAGAAGTAACTAAAATGAGTTCACCAATTGCCATTTACATAGATGCTACAGTTCCATGTACAACCATTACATTTATCAGTTGAGATTTTCTTTTTCTTTTTATTTCATTTTTTATTTTGGCGAGAAGATGTCTCATATGTTATCTGCGTAGTACCAACATTATATTATGTACATGAAGGGAGACAACTGGACCGAGTAACTGTTGTGTTTTCTAAGGACTGGAGCGACAAGTAGGTCACAGGATGTAGACAATGGCATGCTCAAAAAAATGATTGAAAGTCATGAGAACTTTGATATGTTTTATATCGTTCACATCGAAGCCACTCATGTGACAATCTATGTACCAAATTTGGTAAAAATACAGAGAACGTTTTTCTTTCAAATTTGATACAAAGAAATGGTGAAGGATAGATGGAACCCATTCCTATATCCCCTTCCACTCTGTTGCGGGTGATTATAAATACTACTCCACTTCCCAGGGTTCCCCTACTAACAGTTTTTAATGACAGCTTATGCATAGCACTTCCATCATCTTTCTAATAATTTGATGGTAATAGTTTCCTTTTTCTTATTATTTATACATTGGTATTTAACTGGTAGAGAGCTAAATTATTTTGGTCATCAAAATTTGTTGACATGTGTTTGCCTTGTTAAAATTTATGGTAGAGTGCCCATCAGCACTCTCCCATCAACAGTAACAATGCAAAACCATGGAGACTAAATAATTTCACTTTAAATTGAAGCCCAAATCGGCGGTTTCGTGCACTCTACCAGTTAAGGTCACATATTTCGGCACAATGGCTAATTGAGACTTATGGCAACATGGGTATAATAAAGTCAAGTTCAGCCAATATTTGTGCCCATGTTGTCCATTTTAGAGGACTTCCACCTCAAACATTGGTTACTGGCTGCTACTTTACCATTAAAACAGAGCCTGTTTACCACAGTAAACAAGCACTGCTTCACTTCATGGGTTCCCAGAGGGACATTTTTCCTATCTGCATCAGAAATATCACAGATATTACTATTTGTTAGATTGAAAAAATAAAATAATTCAGCTATTGTCATTATAATTATTTATTAGGGTTTAATGACACATTAACAGCCATGATCATATTGTGTCGGTGACAGTTTTACGAGTGGAGAAAGCTGGAGTAACCGGAGAGAACCACCGAGCAACGACGAGCAGCTGTCATCTCCCCAACATCGTAACTCCACACTGCAGCACAGGCAGGGTTAGATTGGTTGAAGACATGCGCACCATCGACGTGCAGTACACCTTAGTACAGGATGTCATTGTGCCCCCATGTGGACAATCTGGGTGAAGTGCCCACGGACACAACGCGGGAGTCCGAATAGATCACGCAGATGTTCGCCCATCCAAGGACTAACCGGGCTCGACGTTGCTTAACTTTGGTGATCTGTACAGCAATGCCACCGTGCCTCCAGCTGTTGTCATTATCATAGTGTATGTATACACCTGCAAAAAGATCAGATGATATGAGTCTTTTTGTTAATCCCTCAACCCTTTACCTAACAAATAGGCCATATCCACCCTCATAATTTACAAACTTAGCAGATGAAAAAAAAAAATTTTTTTTAAATTTCAACACACCCATATCATGTGACCTCCTCATTGGAACGAGCTCATTCCAGTGAGGGGGTTACATGATATGTTGTTAAAAAAATTTAAAAAGTTAAAAAAAAACAATAATTAAAACAATGAATTTTGATATTGTCTGCACTGGGTGAAGGGTTAACAAATACAAAATGTAGTTTGTGATTACAAAAGCTGACACAGAATTTGACCGAATCACAACTGGGTCAGGATCTGGTTCAATTTCTGTGCCCACTTTCCTCATCCTATCACTGTAGAATCTTACCTGTTAAAAGAGAAATGTGAGAACATTGAATCTCCGATACAATTTTCAATTGTTTTAATTGATTTGCAATATATTATTTTCGAAATCACAACCCACTGGTGTGAGTGTGTTATGACCAAATAACAATTTTCTGATCGCCAATGAGACTGCCACTATGAATGATCTTCACTAAAGTGACTAAAAAGAGTATTTTTGTAATCCAAATGATAGTACATGATGAAGCAAATCAACCTTGTGTAATCAAGAAGATTTGGCTAATTCATTTCGTACTAGTAAGGGGTTAAAATAAAGCTCACAAATACTTGTAAGTTCAGTGCTAAAAAATATCACAAAACAGTATACCAAGGCACTTGCCTATATAATAAAACAAAATCAGACTTTTAAAAAATTGACACTAATAAATTATAAATAAATATTTCTGTTCAGATATTCATAGATTCATTGTCTGTGACTATTTTACACAATAACCCCAACTGAGTAAAAGCTGAAAAACAAAATAACCAGCTTCAGAGCAGGCCAAAATCATGTTAAAACATGGACATCTGTCTGTTTCAGTGCACAAGACTGAAGTCTTTAAATATTTTTTATCACCTGGATCAGTTCAATATGTCCTTATTTTGGCTCCACTGAAAAAAATATTGGGAACCCCAAGTTTGATCTTTAACCTTCTGCACACTGACATCAGAATACCCATTAAAAATTTTAAGCAGCAAAATTTTCCCATAATGCAACTAGAAATTGACAGGATTCAGTCTTGTTTCACAGAGCTTAATTGGTTCAATTCCCAACACATATTTAGGTTTTTCGATGTTAATGTGCAGGGGTTAATCCTCTGCCTGGTGTGGAGACTGATTTTTCTGCTCAGTACAAAAATTCTCCGTTACCTTGCAGAGGTCAAATCCTGGATTTTTCTTTACTATTATTCATCGGGATTTAACCCTTTGAGCCCCAGAGGCCCATTTTCTCCAGCCAAGGAACATGATACGTCATAACTTCATTAAGTTTCATGGCTTCATAGCGAATATGTGGAGTAGACCATATTTTCAATGTGCTGTCCCAGGGCAGCCCATTGAAAATATTAATTGGTCTGCCACCAAATAATGAATATGGACTTTTCCATTTGCTACTATTGAACCAACATGGAAGATACCACCAGGGTTCAAAGGGTTAAGGGCACTTTCAGCATTCTTGGCTACATGAATGCAACACAAGTACAAAATAAAGTTTAACTAAGGCCACACAAAGTAGAGCTTCTGTTTCTCAGGCCATTATTCGTGAAATTGCATGCGGGCGAGCAGTTTTTTATTTTATTTTTTATTTCAGTAATTACTTCTTAGCCATCAAAAGTTCATGTTCTTGGTTCAAATTTTAGGCCTCATAATCTACAGAATACCATGGGTGGTGGTGTATTTCATCCCTTGAGTGCAAGAAGGCTTTGCAATGCTAAAGCATTGCAAAGCCTTCTTGCACTCAAGGGACAAATTCATCAAATTTTTTAACTTGGGTAAAATATCAGACATAAATCATTTAATTTTAATTTTCTTTAAGTTTAAATTGGTTATAAAAAGAGAGCATGCGGCAGCCAAAAGGACCATGCGGGAGGGCCTGAGAAACAGATTTTTTATTTTTTTAGGCCTAACTGTTGAAACTTCTGCTGCCGACTTTAGAGCACTTCAACCCCATGCATTGGTTACCAGCTCCTTTTTTAGTGGCAAAACAGAACTTATTTAGCAGAGTCAATGTTCCATTTTCTGAGGTTGAATTGACATGGAGAATAAAACTCTATATAATTTTAGATGATTAAAATGTCTGGCCTTAACCCTTTACCCAATGTAACGGCCAAAACCAGCCAGAATGTAACGATCAAAACCAGGCAGCGCTGTTTCCAAAAATTGTCATTATTTTTTGCCTCAAAAACATAGCTTATGACCCCTCATTGGAACAATCTCATTGGGCTCATTCCAATGAGCTTCATAAGCTATGTTCCTATCGCAAAAAATGAAAAAAATTAGTTATTCAATAATTTTGCTTGCAAGAGTCGCCTGCTTTTCATGTGAGGTAAAGGGTTATGTTTCGCAGGATACAACCAAGTAGGGATCAAATTCTTAACCCACTGAGTATTTTTTGTAAATTTCTCTCAAAATAAAGTCATGGCTGCTGTAAAGCAGTCATGGTTTGATTTGTTGGGAAAGATTCAGTGGCTTATGACATCAGTAATTCATTGTCACGTGATCTCCTCCTATCTGACAGGGGTATTAAAAAGGGAATGCTAGTTAACCAAGTATATACGAGGCCAGTACAGAACACACTGACTACTCAGTTATTTAATTATTCATCAGATAGTTGCATCTAAGTACTTAATTCTACGAACTGCAGAAGAAATCGGTGACACTTGTCTTTTTCAAATTTCTCGGATGCCATAGAATTAAGAAAGGAATCTGGTTTTAAAAAGGGAATGCTAGTTAACCAAGTATATACAAGGCCTAACCAAGTATATATGAAGCCTCGTATATACTTGGTTAACTAGCATTCCCTTTTTAAAACCAGCGTCCTTTCTTAATTCTATGGCATCCAAGAAATTTGAAAAAGACAAGTGTCACTGATTTCTTCTGAGGTGCAGTTCGTAGAATTAAGTACTTAGATGCAACTATCTGACAGGGGTATATTTGTCAACACGACACAGAATTATACTGCCATCACAGATTTGTGCTGGGAGGAGGTCAGTGTGAGATACAGTCCTCCTGCCAGGGAGGTCTAGCCACAGACATCAGCATGGGATACAGCCCTCCTGTCAGGGAGTTCTAGGCACACACCCAATACCAGGCAAAATGCCTCCTTAAGAGTATTTTTGTCCTGGGCAGGTAAGGATTAAGACAGAATTTTGGTAAATGCTTAAGTGTCCTTGAAAATATATGAGATTCATTCAAAAAAAAAATCACAGGAACCCTACATACAAGTTTGAAAGAGTCATTTTACCCTTAAGGTCCCTACACGATTTTCAACAAATTACACCAGACTATTATTTATTTATTTATTTATTACGGTTTAATAACACTTTAACAGCCAGGGTCATATCATGTCGGTGACAGTTTTACGGGTGGAGGAAGCCGGAGTACCAGAAAGAACCACCGAGCAACGACGAGCAGCTGTGAGCTCTCCAACATCGTAACTCTGAACTCTGCACAGCCAGATTGGTTGAAGACATGCGCACCATCGATGTGCAGTATGCCCTAGTACACACAGCATCATCAAACTCCCATGTAGGCAATTGGGGTTAAGTGCCTTGCCCAAGGACACAACGTGGGAGCGCACCAGACTATTACCTACAAGTCTAGTGGCATGGCAGTGATTTCTAATTCAAGTCTTCGCTGCCAGTAAAGGCTGTCAAGACTTGGCTAGAAACCACTGCAAAGGTAGTTTGCTTGCTTATTGTCTGGAAGGACTTTCTCTCTTATGATTGCATGTTGAAACATCTGCTCAGAGTCCACAAAGTTTGATGAATAAAATTATGCCCTCAAGGGTTATTTATTTATTTATTGGTGTTTAAAGTCACATACTTCTGCACAATGGCTAATCGTGACTGTGACAGTTTTATGAGTGGAGGAAGCTGGAGAACCTGGAGAGAACCACCGAGCATCGATGAGCAACTGTCAGCTCCTCAACATTCTAACCCTGTTCAAGCTCCGCTCAAGCAGGGATACAGAAGACATGTGCACCAACCATGTGCAATACACCTTAGTACATGGCATCATCATGCCCCCATGTAGGCAACCGGGATAAAGAGCCTTGCCCAAGGACAAAATGCGGGTCGTCCTGGATGGGAATCAAACTCGGGACCTCTAGTACAGAAGTCCAATAGTCTACCACTGAACCACCTCGCTCCCCCTCCCCCCCAAAGGGTTAAATTTATTTAGCACTCAACGAGTTGAACTTATAACCAGCCAGCGCTATTCTAAAAAAATCACCAATTAATTTCAGCTCGTCGATCTCGTTCCAACGAGGGTCATAACCTATGTTTTTGAGACAAAAAATGAAAAAAATTAGTTATTCAAGAATTTTTTTGTAAATGTTGTCTCCTTTTCATGTTAGGTAAAGAGTTTTTACATTTCAGCTAATACTATTTATACTAACTGGTTGAAATTATCTTTCTGCTTTTCTCTCTGACATCGAAGAATATCATTCGCCAAAAAAGAAATGCAAGACAATTAGATCTGAGATCTTATATTTCGTTTTTTTATTATTCTGTCCTGACGATGCAATATTTTATTTATGAAATCTTAGCCCACTGATGTATTGCAATTCCACTGCAATCAGATCGATACCACTTTTGTGAACACAGAACTGTGAAAATAGAAAAATAAAATAAAATTTAAATGGCAGTTTGTTTTTAGAACTGGTTAGGTTTATCTGAACTTTCTAAAGGTTAAATCAGTGCATCACATTGAACATTTCATCAATAAAGTTGCATCACATTTTATCATTTGAGGAAAGATCCTGGTACTGAAACTGTTAACCCTTTACCCAACACACACAATATAAAAATTTATTATTTTAATTATTGTTTTTTTCAAAGTAATAAAAAAAAAATCAATAAAACCATATCTTGTGACCCCTTATTGAAATGATTTTCACAAGCTCGTCCCAGTGAGGTGTCACATGATCTGGTTTTGTTGAAATTTCTTGAAAAATGTTTTTTCAACTGCTTAATTTGTAAATTATGCAGGTAGATGCTACCGATTTGTTAGGTAAAGGGCTAACAGATATCTATGAACATGAGACAAGCACTCTATAAAAATGATACACTAATAAATATGAGACAACAACCTGTTTCAGTGTGAAGTGAGTATTGCTAAGACGTTTATGAATGATAATTTCACACAGCAGAGAACCTTGGTCACATTTCAAAAGAATGATGGGCAGCACTTTAACCCTTTGAACCCTAAAAGTCAGTTTTCCGGCCAGGGAACATTATAAGTTATACTTTCATCAAGTAGGATGGCTCCCAAGTTAAAGTTTTGGGTAGACCAATCAATATTTTCAACATGCCGCCCCAAGGCTACACATTGAAAATATTAATTGCTGTACCCCCAAATAAATAAATGTCGGTGACAGTTTTACGGGTGGAGGAAGCCGGAGTACCCGGAGAGAACCACCGAGCAACGGCGAGCAACTGTCAGCTCCGCAACATACCAACTCCACACAAGCAGGATTAGCATTGGTTGAAGACAGGTGCACCATCGACGTTCAGTACACCTTAGTACACAACATCAACGTGCCCCCACGTGGGCAATGGGGGTGAAGTGTCTTGCCCAAGGGCACAACGTGGTTGCCGCAGGTGGAATTCAAACCGAGGACCTCTCGGCTTGCAGCCTGCACCTCTACCAACTGAGCCACTGCGCCCCCTTTATTGGTGTTGAAGGTCACATATTTCTGCACAATGGCGAATCGTGACCACACATGGAGATAAAGTCAAATTTAGTAAATTGTTTATATCCATGTTGCTCATTTTAGAGGACTTCCACCCCAAACATTGTTGACCGAGTCCTATTTTACCACTAAACCAGTGCTTGTATACCAAGTAAACAAACACAGCTTCACTTCCCGGGGTTCCCATGGGGAAGGCCCAGTGATGATATATACTACATTTATTTGTTTGTTAATTGGGGTTTCTCTGCATTCAAAGGCCATGGTCATATCATGTTGAACAGTTTCAAGGGTGGAGGAAGCAAGAGTATATAGAAGGAACTGCCAAGCTATGGGGCATAACTGTCAGACTCTCAAAATTACTACTTTGGCTCAAGCAAGGTTAGCATCGATTGAAGGCAAGTATACCCTTGTTGTACCCTAAGCCTTGGTACACAGCACCATCATTCTCCCACAAAGGCAATCAGGATAAAGTGTCTTACCCAAAGGAACAATGCAGATGATGCTGTCTTACCCAAGGGCACAATGCAGATGAATGAATGAATGAATGAATGAATGCTTTATTTGCAGAAAACATTATAGTACAGTTACATTTCATAAAAAATATTACAGTATTTCAACAATTGGTTATAAAGAAACATGTAAATTATCATACTGGTATTTGCTTTCTGCAAGAGGGTGAGGTAGCCATTAGGCTGTCTTACTCTCACCCACCTTAAAGAGAGATAGAGAGAGAAGTGAAAAAAAATGAGAGAGAGGGGGAAGTGGGGAAGAGAAAGCAAGGCTAAAGACGGACAATCATCCCTTCGAATAAGTCGTTAAAGAACATATTGTTGCCCCGTGAAAGATTACATGGTTCGAGACAGAGCACTCACACTGCGCTGAAATTTCTACAAAGTGGTAATAAGGATACAGATGCCCAGAGCTAGACCGATATTGAAGTGCATACATCAGTGACCACACTTTTATCTTGGGTACAAAAGATATGGGTATAGACGATATGGAAATCAGCTCTATTACTCCTGTTGATTTGAAAGATGGCCTTCACCGTACACGCACTTGACTGCTCCTCTGCATTCTTGACACAGTCCATTCGTACATATGATACTATACTACTCAAAGTTTGCTAAGCACAAAGTAGATCCAACTACCTGTTTTATGTTGTGGTTGAAATATTGTTATGAAAAGTGTATATATTTTATATTTAATTATATGTTTGATGATTTAAGCACAAAAATTAAGATTTTGTTTGTGTTTGACATTATTTTTTAGCTTTTGAATACAGCATGGGCAACATGAGGATGGACATTATCGGCTATCAGAATGAATCTATCACCCACTGCACCTGCATACAATCTGACGTGGGCATCGAGGATCTCATCAATATACTGCTGTGCTGTCAATGTACCACGGTCAAGGACACAGAGCTCTGTACGTCCATCCCAGCTGATGCCACCACAGACCATTATTGACCCTCCACCATAGCGGTCATGCTCAGCAATGTTGGCTACATGGAATCGCTCTCCTGGTCTTCTCCATACCCTAGAATGCCTATCAGTGTTGTCTAGGCAGTACCTTGACTCATCTGTAAAAAGGACAGGTCGCCAATCTTCTCTGGTCCATCCAACATGATCCATGGCCCATTCATATTGTCCCTGGCGGAGGTTCTGGGACAGCTGAATGCGAATACATGGTTTTCTCGATCGGAGACCACCTTCGTGCAACCTTGCCTGGATAGTCTGCATCAGAACATTTACCCCTGATGCATTCTGAAGATCACTGCAAAGCTGGGTTGCTGTGTTAAAGCGGTTCTTATGGGCCTGAATGATCAAAAAACGGTCTTCAGCTGCAAATGTTGCCCTGACTCCGCCACCACCATGTCATCTGACTGGTGTGCCATTCTGCTGATATCTTGCCCAGGCTCTGGTGATCACCATATGGTGCATGCCAAGGGCTTCACCAATTTGACGATGGATAGCCCCTTGTTCCACCATCCCTACAGCCCACCACATTTCTGCTTCAGACAAATGTCTTCTTACATTTGCATTTGCCATATTCAATCATTAAATCACAAGGGTTTGTGTTGAATTGAAGACTGAATACTCTACACATCTCATGTACATGTAGACAGTGCACAAAAACATCATGGAAATCAAGGGGTACAAGCTTTCCATGACTGTCACGAAAAGTCCGCCTGTCAAGAGAGCTAATGTAAACACTGGGGACCATCTCAATACATTCCTCAATCATATCCACCAAAAATATCGCAAATGTGTTACAAGAAAATTTCACAATGATGTGTCTCATATATGTTGCTTAGCAAACTTTGAGTAGCATATTTTCGTATGAGTCAATAAAAGTGGTCATCAATTTCTTTTTCAATAAATTTCTAGGATAGGTTTGGGTGTAGGGATCAACTTTATTCCAAATTTTAGGAAATGTATGAAATGGTAAATTTGCTGAAAATTGAGTTTGTGGTTTGAGTCTCTGTATCATATCAGTTTGCCTTGTGATTCTTTCACGTTCGTTTGATGCTGTCTTACCCAAGGGCACAATGCAGATGATGCTGTCTTACCAAAGGGCACAATGCAGATGATGCAGGTCAGGACTGAACTATCAACCTTTTGATCTCAAGACCAATGCTTTAACTGGTAGAGTGCTGGAAGCCCATATTTGGGCTTTATTCTGAAGTGCAGGTACCACAGCTTGAAGGCTCATATTCAATGCATGTGCTTTGTATTATGTTTGAAGTGATATTATTTAAACTGTAAGGGTTTGTCTTGTTACAATTTATGGGAGAGTGCCCACAGGCACTCTCCCATAAATTGTAACAAGGCAAAGACATGTGTACAAGATTTGATGGTCGAAAATAATTTAGCACTCTACCAGTTAACCAATAAGCAAATGCGCTTCTCTCCGACTTTATAAATTCCAATGTTATCACAAATAGTACTGAACAAAGTAGAAGTGCTGTTTCTCAGGCCATTTTTTGTAAAATTTTATGTGGGTGGGTGGTTTATTTTATTTTTGTAATTATTTCTTTGCCATCAAAAGTTCTTATTCCTGGTTTGTTTTATGTTTTAGGCCTCATAATCAACAGAAAAGCATGGCTGGTTGTGTATTTCGTCCCTTGGAGTGCACGAAGTCTTTGCAATGCTAAAGCATTGCAAAGCCTTGTTGCACCAGAGGGACAATTTTATCAATTTTATTAACTTGGGTAAAATATCAGACATTAACCAATTAATTTTTATTTTTTTAAGTTTGCATTGGGTGTAAAAAAAGAGCATGTGGCAGCCAAAATGAACATGCGGGAGGGCCTGAGAAACAAATTTTTAACTTTTTTAGGCCTAACCAGCTATATTTATTGGTGTTTATCTCCTAGCATGCTGCAGGTGGATATTCCTGCCTAGGTCAGGAAATTTCTTGCCATTGACTTAAGTCAAATTTCAGGATATTTAACCAAATTTTCCCATTCAAGTTGATAGACTTTTTAACCGAAGATTTCTTGTGTCAAATTTTTCTGAATTTTTCATCAAATCTAGTCATGGCTGCTATGAAACAGCCATGACTAGATTTGATGAAAAATATTTTTAAATTACTCAGCAGGTTAAGAGTTCATGTCACTTTCGGCATCTTTGGATACATAATGATTGCAACATAGGTATGAAGACCAGTTTAGCCAATTGTTGATACTTATGCTGCCCACTTTAGAGAACTTCCAGGCATTGGTTCCAGAGTTCTATTTTACCAGTAAAGCAGAACTTGTGTACTGTTGTAAACAAGCACTGTTCCACTTCCCAAGGGGGATGCAACCAGCTATAGCATGAATATCGTAGCACTGCCCAGAACTGGTGCAGAAAAACAAGGAGCCTTTTTTCAAGAGGAAACTTTTATGGAATGATTAACTGGTTAAGTGCTAGAAGCCACTATCATGACTCTTATTGAAAAGTGCTGGAAACAGCCACTTTAGTGGCTTTACACTGTATGCACCATGGCTTGTTGTTTTCTCAGCCGTAGGAAAAAAATTTCACATAAAATTCTTTTATTACAATTTATTGGAGAGTGCCAACAGGCACTCTCCTATAAATTGTAACAAAATTATTTATGAACAAATCTTGCATAAGTAAAATTCACCTTGCTTATAGCACAATATCTTGGGAATAAACAGTCATGTTACGAATTGCCTTTGAAAAATAATTTACCACTCTACCAGTTAACAGTTCAGAATCTTCTGGTCACAGCAAAGGATGGCAAAACATCTTGTCTAAAGATCACCTTTTTTGCAAAGCTTCTTCATGTAACATGTTTATTCTGTCGTTCATTCATGTTCCAAGTCACTTTCGGCATCTGTGGCTATATCATGACTGCACCAAAATTGAAAAAATAAAAGTAGCGATTCTTTTATACCAAATTCTGCAGATGCAGACTTTAACCCTTTACCCAACACACATGATATCAAAATTTATTATTTTTTTTTTCAAATGTGTCATAAACATTCAACAATAACCATACCATATGACCCCTCATTGGAACAAGCTTGATGAGCTCATTCCATTGAATATTCACATGATATGGTTTTGTTGACATCTTTTTAAATATGTTTCTTTCAGCTGCTCAGTTTTCAAATTATGCTGGCTGATGTGGATGATTCATTAGGTTACCAATTCCTATTATACAGTGGAGCCCACTTAATTGGATATCGCTTAATTGTATATCCCTGTTAATTGAATATCATTTCCCAACACAAAACCATTTACCATACCTCCAGTACAAATTTTATCTGATAATTGAATATAGGTTATACAGTAAACTCCTGTTAATTGAATAAAAAATCTTGTATCTCGTCGAGAAATTACCGCGACTCTCCCCAGTTTTCCTTTGTTTATAGACCTATTTGGCCTCAGTACATCCAATACAGACATTTAATCTATTATATCTTGTTTGACAGAGCTCTGTCAAACAAGATATAATAGAATAAATGCTAAGTTTATCTCTAGATTACTGGAAAGATACACAATCACTGTTAATTGAATACTCCTGTTAATTCAATAATTTTCATTGGCAAAGTGACTATTCAATTAACTGGGTTCCACTGTACCAGCAAAAGAAAACTTGTTTACCACAATAACCAAGCACCACTACACTTCCCAGGGTTCCCACAGCGAGGAAAATTAAAGTAACTCAAGATCATGTGTCTACACAAATGGGAAGTTGTGGTCCGTACATACAATTCATATCTGTATATCAACGGATCAAAAAATCTGAAACAAAAGTGCACAAGTTTTCATCATCTTTCCTGAGACAAAGGTTCTCACTCTGTTTCAAGTGTACAGAAATGTGTAAAGAAGGAATACAATAACAAGATTAGTGCCAAATTAATTTAGAGTTGATGAATTTATTAATGAGTATTTCATAACCGGGGAAATTCATGGGGACAGACCAACGTTAAAATAGTATAACCAAAATAAATGTTCGTACAAACTTTGATTGGATATGAAAACAGAAATGTGAATGTTAAACTGACAGGAATACAAGATGCTTTTAGTAATTCTGACATTTCTGTTCAATGTATTATGTTGTCTGCCTTTAATCCTTTACCTAACATGAAAAGCAGACGACACTTGCAAAAAAAATTATTGAATAACTAATTTTTTTCATTTTTTGTCTCAAAAACATAGGTTATGACCCCTCGTTGGAACGAGCTCGACGAGCTCGTTCCAACGAGGGGTCATAACCTATGTTTTTGAGACAAAAAATGAAAAAATAATGAAAATTAATTGGCAATTTTTGAGAATAGCGCTGGCCGGTTTTGGCGGTTACGTTGGGTAAAGGGTTAATTGAATCGAGGAACATCATTATTGTCTCAATATGCACAAATCTGTTTGAACTGTTGCGTGCATGTTTCACTTACAATTCAACAATCACATATAGATCAGTTTATGAGAGATATATGATCTTGCAACCTGAGAACCAAGAAGCCGAATCATTACCTCTAGTATGTCAATGATATGTACACCATTGTTTGAGGTGTTGTGCTGTGTGTATGTATACTTATTCTCTCAGTGGTGGAACATTACAGGAGGGCATTTGTCTTTGCCCCCACCCCATTTTTGAATGATCTCTGCACTAACTTTTAATCCTTTACCTCACATAAATGCCATTAACGGACAGTGCTATTCTCCTTTCATGTTTTATTATTCTTGAATTTTTTGCATCAAAAATGAAATTTTCAGTTATTAATAAAAAAATTTTGCAAATATTCTCAGTGAATCATGTTGGGTAAAGGGTTGAAATAAATTGCCAAACGTGCCCCCCCTGCCCCCCCCCCCCCCCCCCCCCCATCCCAATGAAGACCATGCCTCACTCCCACTTGCCCGTCCATGAACAAAAATCTTATACGACCACTAATCTCATGATGTGAAGACCACATGCTTAACCCTTTACCCAACGTAACAACTAAAGCCGGCCAGCTCTATTCAGAATGAAAGCGTCATTGACACTGCAGCTTAACTTGACTGTGTGTAGTGTTTGATGAAAAGGATAATGTTCAATGAAAGAATTATGAAATAAGACAAGAAGTGTGATAATTGAGAATATAAGTTCTGTGCTCTACATGCTATGTTTTCAACAAGAATAATTTGAGGATAAGACTGTACACAAGAACTGAGGCCTGGGTTGGTGTGGCCCTCACAGTTAACGCATGTAAACCAAAGCTACCAAGTTACAGTAAAATCATTCCAAAACTAGGTCACATGGCCAAGCGGTGGTAATGGCTGAACAGCCGTGACTAAAATAGGACAGTCTCATCTAGACATCATACCGAGTCATCTTACCAAGTTACAATGAATCACTTCAAAAATATGAACTGCAGACTGTGCTAAACAAATCTAGGTCATGAGCCTGTGTGGCCGTCACAGTTGACGGATCATGACCAAAATAGGACATGATCATCTGGACATTATACCGCGTCATCCTACCAATTTACAAAGAAATCCCTTCATAAATGCAACCTGTTGACTGCCCTAAAGGAATGTAGGTTATGTGCCCCTGTGGCCACCATGGTTGGCCAAACCCAACAAAAATAGGACGTTCTCATCAAGACATTATACAGAGTCATCCTACCATGTTACAGTGAAATCCCTTCTCAAATATGACCTGTAGATTGTGCTAAACGTTTTTGCATTTCAAACCTATGCAGCCGTCAACTGAAATGGGATGTTCTCATCGAGACGTGACCTTGATCCTGCACATGAAATTTAGTGATGATCGGACAAGTACTATGGGGTGTAGCCTGTGCTAAAGAAAATGTGAACAGACTTAGACTCATAGACTTCTGCACACGTGACTTCCGCACACGTGATGGCAATAGCTTATCTTGACTTTGTCAAGTTAAGCTAAAAATCACCATTCACTTTTAATTTTTTATTTTTCTCAAAAACAGCTTATGGTTCCTCAATGGAATGAGCTCTTTGAGCTCGTCCCAATGAGGGGTCATAAGCTATCTTTTTGGGAAAAAAAATGAAAAAAATAGTTTTTCAAGAATCTTGTTGTCTGCCATTCATGTTAGGTAAAGGTTTAAAAATAACTAATTGACTACCCCGTAATTATGTAGGATTGTGATACTTATTTACATATTTTTCCAGGAAAAGGTGTAAATAAATTATATTTGAAAGTCACATGATTTGGTTTTGAAACCCCCACCTTGCATTACAGTCAGTAGTTGTGTCAATCTCCTGACTTTTAGAAGGGATAGTTCGCATCATGTTCTGCAAATATTTCATAAGTAGCACATTCACACAAAGAAAATTCACAAGCGTGTTGAAACTGTTTCTAAATGCTTGAATTCAATTATTTTAACTTTTCCATCACCAGTGCTTTGTTTGACCTCTATCGTACTGATAGTACCTCCTCTTGAAGATTGAATATTACTGGTATCTCTGTGTTCTCCTAGCCGTATCTGAGGATTCTCACTATTTTTCTTTACAAAACCAGGTCTACATAAGAAAAATAACGTTTATAAAATAGATGAAAAATGTAAAAGAAACAATTTGTGTTAAACATTATGCTTATTTTAAAAAAAAACAAAACAATTTGTAGACTTATTCAGTCAGGGTCATATCATTAACAGCCAGAGTCATATTGTGTCGGTGACAGTTTTTCGGGTGGAGGAAGCCAGAGTACCCGGAGAGAACCACCGAACAATGACGAGCAGCTGCCAGCTCCCAAACTTCGTAACTCCGCACTGCAGCACAGGCAGGGTTAGATTGGTTGAAGACATGCGCACCATCGACATGCAGTATGCCTTAGTACATGACATCATTTTGCCCCCATGTGGACAATTGGGTTGAAGTGCCTTGCCCAAGGACATAACACAGGAATCCGAATCGATTGCACAGACGGTCATCCATCCAAGGACTAACTGGGCTCGATGTTGCTTAACTACAGTGATCTAACGAGAACCGTTTACCACAATGCCACCGCACCCCGACTTATTCAGTGGAATAAGCCTAATAAGATATTTCATTGATAAGGTAAACATATCTTAATCCGTTACCTAACACACAGAAGATGATACATGCCAAATCAATGACAATTATTGGAATAAATACAAAATGCAATTGTTTTTTTAAAAAACATAGCTGTTGACCTCTCATTTGGAATGAGTTTGACAAGCTCATTCCAATGAGGGCGTCATAAGTTATGTCTTTTGAGGCAAAAATTGAAAAAATAATAAATTTGGTCAATTTTGCTAATTAACTGATAGCATTGGGTGTGTATGGTCATCATGTTAGGTACAGGGTTAAAGAAATATTAATGGAAAAGCTGTATAGATTCTTCCAAATTTTGGTAGCCATTTTGAATTCTAAACATAAACAAAATGCACTAAAAAAGAACTATGTGCCAGCTATTAAAGAAACTTGACCAATAATGAAAGCAGCACCCAGTGAAAGTGGACCTTTTAAATCCCCAAGAAGAATGACCACATTTGGCATTGCTATCTCTAAATGGATCAGTTATTGATGCATTTGGAAAAACCTTCATAAAAGGTTTTAACTGGCAGAGTGCTAAACTATTTTTCAAAGGTGATTTGAAACAGGAGTATTTTTTTCAAGGATGCCATGCTTCCAGCAAAGGAAGCTCTATTTTAGCAAGATTTTGTTCATAAACAATTGTTTTGTAACAATTTAATGGAGAGTGCCAACAGGTACTCCAAAAAATTATAACAAAACTACTGCATATATATACATTTTTGTATATCTGAGCAATCAATGGTTTTGCATGCCAAAGTAACAGTGTGGGGCAAGCCCCTTTCGACCCTACTTTTACATTTAAGATTTTTGAAATTTCTTGCAAATCAGCATCATGTCTAGCTGCAGCAGCAGAAGAAAGTTTGAGGAAGAAAGGTTGTGGTGATGTTCTTTCTTTGTTCTGCCACCAATGTCAGTTGTTGATAAATTGAGTCACCCTTGGCCAATATAGTCTGCCTTGAGTGCTCAAGGGAGAGAGGATTCAGATTTGGTTGACAGCTAGTAAACAAAACGTGCCTTCTCAGGGTTCCACTAAAAGACCCATACATCCTAGGTTCAGGGGCAGTCTTGCTAGGTGTTTCTGCTGTTAAGCAAATTAGCTAAACGATTACATTGTAACACCACTGCAGTGGCTCCCAGCACTTTTCCGTTGAGCTATGGCAGTGGCCTCCAGAACTCACCAGTTAAAAAGTAGGATAAAGAATGAAAATTGAAGCTCATGGACATGGAAAAATTTAGTATCATGATGATTGATAACCAAACTGTGTCACAAATTCACCCACAGGATAAAAACTTGTCTAATTTGATTCACATTTTTACGTTGAATAATGTCCATGAGAAAAATTATTTAACCCTTTACCTTACATAAAAAGCTGACGACAATTGCAAACAAAATTATTGAATTAATTTTTTTCATTTTTTGCGTCAAAAACATAGCTTATGTTCCAATGAGGGGTCAAAAGCTATACTTTTGATGCAAAAAATGAAAATATACTGAAAACTGAATGGTAATTCTTGTGAATAGAGCTAGCCGGTTTTGACGGTTATATTGGGTAAAGGGTTAAATGTATATAAGTATGTCACACCTGAAAATATAGATAAGCATTTTCTGAATGGAGATGGTTTGGAGTGGCTATTATTAATTCACGAAGTTTGCTTAATAAATTTTTCAATTTTTCATAAAATCAAGTCATTAATTTATTCATTTATTAATGTTCAAGATAACCCTGACACATAGGCTATATTGTGACTGCAACTCAAATATAATGTCAAGAATTTGCAGCAAAGGCTCAGGTTATAATGAAATTTTCTCTGAAATTCTTGTAACAAATCCACATTACCACGTTCACTAAAAATTTTTACCTCCATTTGTTACTCTATCATGCTGCGTATTTACTACACGATGGGCGACAGCCTACATGAGCACCAGTTTGCTGCTGTATCATTTTTTTGGTAATATTTTGTGCTATATTTTGTAACTATTGTAATAATGTTCTATTTTGAAACATTCAAGAAATAAATTATTGCATAAACAAAATAAAAAATAAATTCCAAGTTCAATCAATTATTAATTCCCATGCTTCCTTTGTAGAGAACTTTCAATCCAGACATTGGTGACTGGGTACAATTGTACCAGTAAAACAGATTTTGACCTCTTGCTTGTCACAATAATCAAGCAATGCTTTACTTCTTCGTATTCCCATGTGCAAAGCATGTGCAGACGGCACATTTGAAAACAAAATACAGCATGGTAATTTGTCTCATCAAGAAATGGCATATTGCTTGGTCGCAAGTTTTCCACCACCAGCAATTAACTGGTACAGTGCTGGAAGCCCATTATTTATTTATTTATTTATTAGGGTTTAACGACACCTTAACAGCCAAGGTCACATCGTGTTGGTGAGTTTTCTGGGTGGAGGAAGCCAGAGTACCTGGAGAGAACCACCGAGCAACGATGAGCAGCTGCCAGCTCCCCAACAACGTAACTCCGTACTGCAACACAGGCAGGGTTAGATTGGTTGAAAACATGCGCACTATTGACGTGCAGTGTGCCTTAGTACACAGTGTCATCGTGCCCCCATGTGGATAATCGGGGTGAAGTGCCTCGTCCAAGGACATAACGCGGGAGTCCGAATCGATCGCTCAGACGGTCACCCATCCAAGGACTAACCAGGCTCGACGTTGCTTAACTTCGGTGATCTGACGAGAACTGTTTACCGCAACGCCACTGCGCCCACCCCGTTGGAAGCCCATATTTGGGCTTTAATATGAAGAGCAGGTACCCAAGCCTAAAGGTGTCCTACTCTGTGAGTGATCTTCATATTATCCTAGAAGTGAAATTACTTTGTCTAAATGGCTTTGCCTTGTTACAATTTATGGGATAGTGCCTCTTGGCACTCTCCCATAAATTATAACAAGGCAAAGACACATGCACAAAATTTTGATGACCAAAAATAACTTGGCACTCTACCAGTTAAGGAGTTTACCCTCTGATGTCAAAATACCAAAATTTCAAGATGCAAAGTTTTCCCCAAAAAACTCAGAGTTTAACAAATTCAAAGAGAGTAGAGTGCTAAATTATTTTCAGTTATCAGAATTTGTTCACAAGTCATCGCCTTGTTACAATTTATTCAAGAGTGCCTTTCTCTGACATCATGTAAATTTTAGTAGCCAGCCAATTGTTTATACACTTGTTGCTCATTTTAGAGGACTTCCACCACAGGCATTGGTCCTATTTTACCAGTAAAACAGAGCTACCACAATAAACAAGCCCTGCTCGACTTCCTGGGGTTCTCGTTTGGAGACATATTTATTTACTTATTTGGAGTTAACAACACTTTCAACTGCCCGGATCACCTCGTGTCGGACAGTTTTAAGGGTGAAGGAGGCCAGAGTACTCGGAGAGAACCACCGAGCAACTGTCAGGCTCCCCAACATACTAACTCCACACAAGCAGGGTTAGAATTAGTTGAAGACAAGTGCACCATCGACATGCAGTACACCTTAGTACACAATACATGGGCAAATGGGGTGAAGTGTCGTGCCCAAGGACATAACGCAGTTGCCACAGGTGGGATTCAAACCAAGGACCTCACGGCTTGCAGCCTGTACCCTTGCCTACTGAGCCACCGCGCCCCTCATTTGAAGACATACTTACGTTAGGGTCTCAGAACTAAACCTCTGTTGCCCACCTTCTACCCCAAGTCTTGGTTACTGGTGTATTTTAGTATACCAGCGATACAGAAATACAGTAATGAAGCACTGCTCCACTTTACATTTCAATCTATGGTTAAATTGTTAAATTAATATAAAGTTTCAAGTATGCTTTTATAATCATGGCTCTCTCCAGAGTTGCAACAATAGTAAAAGTTAGCTACTTTAGTGCTCAGTGGTCTATTTTACAAATACAACATGCAGTATATGAAGAATGGACTGCAACTAAAACACCTGTGGAGGGAGATTCCACTTACTCAATAGACCATATCTAATATGCTGTAAAAATGTATAAGGAGCACAAGTTACAGTCAATGGACCTCTGAGTTAAAGCAAGGTCCATTAGGTCCCCCCCAAAATGTTTTGATTCTCAGGCAGTCCCTCACTGATATTGAAGCCCTGCCCCCGCTCCCCCCCCCCCCCCCCCCCAGGACATTTTTATTGCCTTGTCTTGTCTTCTAATATTACTATAGAATCAGGAGACCAGTGACTTTTCATGTTTTTTTATTGATGTATGTAGCTGAAATCTTAAGAACATAAATAAAGACAATCTGCATCCTGTGGCTTTGCGGTTGTTTCTAGGCATGTCTTGACTGCCTAAATATGCAGCCAAGACTTGCCTAGAAATGACTGAAAGACACTTAGAAAGTAACTTGCAAGTTTCCCCAGAGACAGCATGTTGGGGCACCTGTTCTGTTGCAGTAAAAAGTGAGCAAAGATGGAATTTGACCCTTGAGAGGTAAAATTAAATGAGTTAATTTGTATAATTATGCACTTTCTAAATATTCGGTGGAAAGCCTCTCAATCCATGCACATTATATACAAGAGAAAAATTAAAAAAAATAAAACCCTGATGTGAAAAAAAAAAATTCCTGAGAATCAATTCGTTAATTTATTTTGTGTGGCCTTATCTGAACCTTTGCTTCCATTTTTCATACCTTTATTAACGGATTTCAAAGTTATTGCCTTGGTGAAAACTCCACTCCTTGGGTATTTTAGTAGTAATCCACTCTCCACATACTGTATAGTGGCTTTTGTGATGATGAAATGCTGCGATAGCCTTGAGCCCTTTCCAACATGACAGTATTTCATCAGCAGTCAATAAGCTTTAGACATCAGCAGCAACATTCCATTAAACCCTTACCCAACATGACCAGGAGATGACACTTGTGAACAACATTCTTGAATAGTTCAAATTTTTATTTTTAAAAGCAGATCTTATGACTCCTCATTGAGCTCATTCCAATGAAGGCCAATGAACTATGTTTTGGCCGGAAACAATGAAAATATAACAAAATAATGAATTGCGATTTTCAGTGAGTGGTACTGGCCTTATTTAACCATTTTGTTAGGTAAAAGTTTAACTGAGCTCAAATTTGGCACAAAAACAATTAAACATGATACTTTGCATGCAAAACATTTTTAGAAAATGAAGAATAAATTCTATAAGAAAAATATAAAATATATTGTTATTGTATAATCTTTCTGAATCTGGATGAATTTATTCTGATTCATGCGTGGGGTGGTGCTGTGTGCTAAGGAATTCTGCATGTCAATGGTGCACTTGCTTTCAACCAATGCTAACCCTGCATGTACAAAGTTAGTATGTTGGGGAGTCTGACAGTTGCTCCCCATTGCTCAGTTGTTCTCTCTGAGAACTCAAGACTTCCTCCAGCCATAAAACTGTTCAATATAGGGTGGCCCTGGCTGTCAGAAGTGTTATAAAAAAAAATTCTGATTCAACCAAATCTGATACTGGTCTTGACTTGAATAAGTCTTATAGTGCTGTGATGACAAAAGTGGACAAGAACTCGTCTGAATTGTGACAAAGTCATGTCTGTCCACTTTTCTTTCAGCAACACAGTAGAATCAGACTCACTGAAAAAGACCTTGTAGAACATTAACTGGTTGAAAGCTAGAAGCCACTAAACAGAGCTTTCAAGAAATGAGGGTACCAGAAAAAAACCCAACATTTTCCTTGCTCATTTTTCATATTCAGTCAAACACAAATAATATATTTTTTATATAAAATTGTTTTATTACAACTTATTGAAGAGTGCCTATGGGCACTCTTCTATAAATTGTAATAAAACAAATTCTGATGAACAAACTCAAACCACCAAACAAATGTAGCCCTCAACCAGTTAAATATCAAAAAGGTGTTTGTGCTTGTTTTTCTACCTTCAGTCATGAATTCACATTTTATTCATAAAATCTCGACCTACTGGTTAAACTCCTTGCATGCTGTTCGCAGATATTCAGACAGGATTTCTGTTATCACTGAAATAAGTATCATTTAGGTATGTTTAACCCGATTTTTCCCTTGTAAACGGAATAGATTTTTTTTCAAAAGATTTCTAAAGTTAAATTTAGATGAATTTTTCATCAAATCTAGTATGACTGCTTCGTGATGAAAAATATATTGAAAATACTCAGCAGGTTAAGAGTTAAGTGTGTCATTACAGGATCACGTTTATATACCAGGTAGTATTTAGAATAGGATATGTGTACTTGGCTATTGCATACCATCTCATGTCCATTTGAAGCCAACTGGCACTATGGCTAATCGTGACTGCAAGCCGGAAATAAAGTCAAATTTAGTCAATCGTTTATACCCATGTTGCCCATTTTAGTGGACTTCCACCCCAAGCATTGGTGACTGGGTCCTATTTTATCAGTAAAACAGAGCTTGATTATCACAGTAAACAAGCACTGCTACACTTCCTGTGTTCCCACAGGGATACTGGAAATATATGTCGCTTAGCCCTTTACCCAACGTAACGGACGAAACCGGCCAGCATTATTCACAAAAATCGCCAATTAATTTTCATTATTTCTTCATTTTTTGTCTCAAAAACATAGGTTATGACCCCTCTTTGAAACGAGCTTGTCAAGCTCGTTCCAATGAGGGGGTCATAACCTATGATTTTGAGACAAAAAATTAATTAATCAAGAATTTGTTTTGCAAGTGTCGTCTGCTTTTCATGTTAGGTAAAGGGTTAGATGAGCCTACTGAAAGAAAATTATCAAAACTGATCATAACAACAAGAGGAAAATAAAATAAAATTGAAGAATACATACAACATTGCAGTTCCAATAAACCAGAAACTGTATCAAATGCCAAAAATAATACAATACCATTGTGTACCAGATCCAAACCAGAAAATGTAAAAAATAACCAAAAATTACACTATACCTTTGTGTACCAAATCCAATTTGACAGTCACTGAATGACATACTGGTATCCTTCTATTTCACATTTGATGCCTTCACCAAAATCTAATTTGAGCATTTTTCAAATCTATTTTCCCTCTCAAACTTTCAGTTATGAAAGCTTTGATTTAATTGCCTTCATCATGACTTGTTTCAAATCTCATACAATGACAATTCATTGAATTTATTGGGTGAATTTGCACCCACAAACACCCAATCCCACTTTCCAGGCAAAGAAAAAACAGATTTCAAGAAATAAAGAACTGAAAATGAAGAGCTCTGATAGATGAATGGTTGAAAGATAACATAAATGTATGCAAGAAAAACATGACATCCAGTTAGTGAGCTTGGTGTATCGCAGCTCATAAACTAATCTTTCTTCATGTAAACTATTCTCTAAAATCAATGTGATGATTTTTGTTTTGTTTTGTAGTCTGCCTTATTTTGAAATACGTTTTGCAAAATAAAGAAAATTATGCATCACAAAAACTACACAGTTTACGCCCCACAAAGTAGATCTTCTGCTTCTCAGGCCATTTTTTGTAAAATTACATATGGGCGGCCATTTTTTTATTTTATTATTTTTGTAATTATTTATTTGCCATGAAAAGTTCATGGCCTTGGTTTATTTTATGTTTTAGGCCTCATAATCTACAGAATAGCCTTTGAGTGCAAGAAGGCTTTGCAGTGGCCTTATCTTATTGCACTCAAGGGACAAATTTATCTATTTTATTAACTTGGGTAAATTATCAGACATAAACCATTTCATTTTTATTTTTTTAAGTTTGCATTGGTTATAAAAAGAGAGCATGCAGCAGCCAAAAGGATCATGTGGGAGGGCCTAAGAAACAGAATTTTAACTTTTTAACCCTTTACCTAACATGAAAAGCAGACGACACTTGCAAAAAAAAATTCTTGAATAACTAATTTTTTTCATTTTTTGTCTCAAAAACATAGGTTATGCCCCCTCGTTGGAACGAGCTCGACGAGCTCGTTCCAACGAGGGGTCATAACCTATGTTTTTGAGACAAAAAATGAAAATATTTTGAAAATTAATTGGCGATTTTTGAGAATAGCGCTGGCCGGTTTTGGCCGTTACGTTGTGTAAAGGGTTAAAGCCTTATGGCATGTGGTAAGATTTTATTAGTAAGAAGAGAGAGTGATCTGGGATGGAAAAGTGCAAAACTCTCGCAGATGAGAGAGAGTTGGAGAGTATGGGTTGATTCTAAAGTCAATGATTTCTAGACAAGTCCTAAAAACTGTATTCACATTTATTTATTGGTTTTATGGTTATTTTCAGTATCTATGGTGATATGATGACCACACTGCAAGTATGAAATGTGAAACTGTTTTCACAAGTGGTATCATCCTACACAATGTTGGCTACAATAAATGGACAAGTCTTTTTTATATTTTGCCCTCAGTTCCAGTGAGAGGCAGTTGGGCCCCTCCCTTACAGAAAAATATTCTTACAAGACATTTGCACAAGATTGCAGCCAAAATTTAAGCTTGTGGAAGCATGGAGAAATTTATTCAGCAAACTTGCGCAATCTTATTAAGCTCTCCAAATGGAAATATCTAGATTGAAAGCTAACACTGCACGCTTGTACTGCAAACTTGCAATTTGCACAAGCTAACACTCACTATCTAATTTAAGTTAATATTGCAAGCTTGTTATGTAATTAATCTATCCATGTTGGCTTGCAAGCTTGCAGGGAAATTATTCATCATGGAGAACTATAATGTGAAGAACATATTTTTTCACATTTCATTGGTTGGACAAATATGATGTCATATTATTTGAAAATATTGTGACAAACAACCACTCTGAGTTTGACATTAAGAAGTTTTATTTCAAAGGAACTAAACATATGGATGACCGCTTGGACCAAGGGAAACTTATCAAGTACTTGAAATAAGTTCAAATCAATATATTTTTGCATAATTATCTTCATACATAGAATTAATGAAGGATGAACATGCATGTTCCTACAATCAAACACTTAAAGGTGGATATACACCCAAGCAAACAGCTTATGAAAAGATCGATATTTCTCAAGTTATTCATAAAATCATGTCATGTCTGCACAACAGTAGCCTTGATTTAATTTCATACATTATTTAAAACAAAAAAAAAAACTCCAGTATGCTGTGAGTTGAATTTTAAATTTCTGTAGTCTGAGGCTTTGCCCACAAACAATGGCTGTCATTTCCTTTACTGTAGGAAGATCACCACTTGCCTACATGAGTGCCATCATTCTATTAGAGTTTTTCATCGTGATGTATCTGTTCTGTAAAATAAAGATACCTAGTATGTATGAAATCCCTCTACACATCCAGGAGTTTATAAAGACAAAAATTGGCTTTGGTAAATAAGTTAAAAGAAAGAACAATAATACATTAGCAAACAAACATTCCTTTACCCAAGAACTCAAGAAAACCTGCCAATAATAATATAACCTGCCAGTAACAAATCAAGTACAAAAGAAAACTCATAATTTTTTTCTCTTTTTTAAAATTATTTTCATTTAAAAAATACATTTCTTGCATATGTAATCAGAGGGATGCACACCTCGAGATGTTGGTTATCAAGTCTACCATAGTAAACAAGAACTGTCCCTCTTTCTGAGTTTCCTACAGTGCACAGAATCAACGGCCCAGAAAATTACAAATTTTTATTCAAATTGAATTTTGATTCAAATCAGAGAAAAGATTTCTCATCAAATCGAACTGCATTTCCAGTGGTTTTGTCTGTGTGGTTGCTTGTTATAAGGAGTCATCTGTATACCAGGCAGTATTTAATATAGGATATGTGTACTAGGCTATTGCATACTGTCACGTGTACATTAGAAGCTGACCTCAATTCAGGGCATATATCTATGAGTTCATCAGGATGAGTCCACATATGATCCAGAGACGAGGTCAAGACTTCAATACCCCATCTTGGACACCACATGGTGGTAATAACCAATTTATCTTACAATATTCCTCCATTTCTTGATTTGTTCACATATATTTTGACAATCAAGCAGCATCTTTGAATTGATTTTTCGTGAATGAAGATCATGATTCATGGTATTATGTTTTTGAGCTGTGCATGCCATAATCTCCATTCATTGTTCCACTTGTACAGTGGAGCCCACTTAATTGGATATCTCTTAATTGTATATCCCTGTTAATTGAATATAAATTCCCAACACAAAACCATTTCCCATACCTTCAGTACAAATTTGACCTGTTATTTGAATATAGGTTATAGAGTAAACTCCTGTTAATTGAATAAAAAATCTTGTAACCAGTCGAAAAATTACCCAGACTCTCCCCAGTTTTCCTATGTTTATAGACCTATTTGATGTCAGTACATCCAATACAAGCATTTAATCTATTATATCTTGTTTGACAGAGCTCATGGAGCTCTGTCAAACAAGATATAATAGAATAAATGCTAAATTTATCTCTACAATACAGGAAAGTGACACAATCCCTGTTAATTGAATACCCCTGTTAACTGAATAAATTTCATTAGCAAAGTAGCTATTCAATTAACAGGGTTCCACTGTACTATAATTGCCAAAGTTTATAACAGTGTTTTAGCCAACTGTTTCTTTATTTAATTTTTCAAGATTAACGCACAGTTGGCCTGTATAAAAATATCATCCTGGCAAATAATGATCTAGTCTAATTTATTTTGCTGAGTTGGTGATTTATTTATCATTTAACCCTTTACCCAACGCAGACGATTTCAAAATTTATTATTTTAAATATCATTTTTTAAATTTTTTCAAAAATTTTCAACAAAACCATATCATGTGACCCCTCTTAGGAACGAGCTCGATGAGCTCGTTCCAAAGGGGGGTCACATGATATGGTTTTGTTGAAATTTTTTTGAAAAATAATATTTTTTTCAGCTGCTGAATTTGCATATTACGAGGGCGGATGCGGGTGATTCGTTGGGTAAAGGGTTAATTACTTTTATCAAAACAGTGGCCTTGACATGTGTTATCAGTTTTCGATATGTGCAGGTAATTGTTAAAAACATTCTCTTTTTGAATTGAATGATCGAATGTGCGTTTGCTACCCTTAAAACAGATTTCAATTTTGTCTAGACATTTTTACTTGTATAAAGATAAATATCCTTTACTAAATACTGCCTGGGTTATAGGTGAGATACACACCACTTTACAATGCATTTAGAATATTGCAAAGCATCATATTCTTCACAAATATCCAAACTAATTTTGAATCAAATTGCATCAGTTAAAGAATTTCAAATTGCAATGAATCTTGAAGCTTCCGGGTCTTAGCACAGACTACTTTGGGTAAAAAGGTTAATGAAATACAAAACAACAACATGCACTAGTATAAAGCAAACTACTAAAAGAAATATATTAGAATGATAATATATTATGTTGTACATTTTGAAGTATACCATTAAATCATCTTGTATACTCTTCTATTCTTGTCTTCTCTTTCTCATCTTGCACTCCTATTTCTTCTCATTTTCTGTCCGGTTTATTTTCAACAAATAATTAGCTTATAGCTATGGAACCAGATGGCACAGTGGGTTGGAGCAAAAGATGTAAGTGCTTCGTTTCACCTTGATTACAATCAAGTGAACTTTTAAATGGGATTCAGGCCATGAAACCCATGTCTGGACTCGGTTGAAAAGAGATGATGGTTTGTTTATTGAGGTTTAACTGGCAGAGTGCTTTTCAATCATTTATTTATGCATTTACATATTGGTGTTTGAGGCCACATATTTCTGCCCAATGGCTAACCATGAGAACAGCAAGGATAGATAGAAAGTCAAGTCCAGTCAATCGTTTATACCCATGTAAGAGGACTTTCACCACAGGCTCCGGTTTGCAGGTCCTGTTTTACCAGTAAAAACCAAGCTTGTTTACCACAAAAAACAAGCACTGCTTCACTTCCTGGGATTCCCACAGGGAATTTTCAATCTGCAAAATTTATCCATAAATGCCTACAGGCACTCTACCATAAATTGTAACAAGGCAAATCCTTAATGACAAAACAATTTCACCTCAAAGATAATATGAAGTAAAGCCACAAAAACTGAACCTACTCTTCAGAACAAAGTCTGAATATGCACTGCCAGTCTCTACCAGTTAACCCTTTACCCAACGCAGACGATATCAAAATTTATTATTTTAAATATCATTTTTTTTAATTTTTCAAAAAATTTCAACAAAACCATATCATGTGACACCTCATTGGAACGAGCTCGTTCCAATGAGGGGTCACATGATATGTTTTTTTTTAAATATTTTGAAAAATTTAATTTTTTCAACTGCTCAGTTTGCATATTACGCAGGCGGATGTGGGCGATTCGTTAGGTAAAGGGTTAAGGTCACTTTCAGAATCTATGTTTACATCATGACCACAAGAAAACTTCTGGAAGGTGAAAAATAGACCTAATCTTCCCAAGAAGAAAAACAGTCACTCTTTTTGTGGGGGTAGGTCTTTTTTGTGTGTGAGTTTAATATCAATTTTGGTATCTATAGGCATATATGATCCCAATCTAAGTGAAAAGTTAAGTTTAGCCAATTATTTAAAATTATTTTGCTCATTTCAGGACTGTCATCCAAGGCATTGATCACCAAGACCTATTATACCAGTAGAGGAAACATTCTCTCCACAACAAAATGAGCAAAGCTCCATTTCTCTTCTTGGGCTTCCATCAGGCAACAATAGATCCAGTCTTTCGAGGACGAAAAGCATTGTCACTGTTTTTGAGGTTTATTTTTGTTTGTTAGTTGGAGCAGGAGGTTAATTTCGGCATCTGCGACTGTTCAAAACAGCAACATCAGAAAGAGTCAATCTGAACCTTCCACCTGCTGGCAAAAAATGACCAGTGCTATTCACAAAAGCTCCCATTCAAATTTTAGTGTTTTTCATTTTTTTTTATTTAAAAAATAGTGGTTATGACCCCTCAACAAGCTTGTTGCAGCAAGGTGACATAAGCTATGTTTTGGGGTCAAAAAATGAAATCTTTTCGTTATTAAAGAATATTTTTTGCAAGTGTCAGCTGCTATTTAACTGTTTAACCCTTTCACCAACGCACACGATATAATTTTTTTTTTATTTAATTATTGTTTTTTTTCCCCACATTTTTCAAAAAATTTCAATAAAAAAATATCATGTGACCCCTCATTAGAATGCGCTCAAAGAGTCTGTTCCAATGAGGGGTCACATGTGGTTTTGTTGAAATTCTTTTTTAAATGTTTTATTTTTTCACCTGCTTAATTTTTACATTACATGGGCAGAACTCATTGGGTAAAGGGTTAAACGAATCAATGATAATTATGTTTCTCTGTTTAGAGGGCTCTCATTCCAGACACTTGTGCCCAGGTCCAAATATGCCAGTAAAGCAGAACTTTTCTCCCAAGTTAAGAAGCAATGCCTGGCTAAGCAGTGTCCACTAGGAAATATTTCTGGTATATCTTCAGCAAGCTGAATCTGTTGAATGAAAAAACACTGTTATACTGTCTACAGCAAGGTCTTTTTGCTTTCTGGACATATTTGTCGAAAATAGCTAGAATTGAGTTAGCAACCCATTCAGTACTTAGATGTCCCAGGATTTCTCTGTAATCCGGATATTTTTTATTTATATATTTATTGGTGTTTAAGGTCACATACTAATGCACAAAGGCTAATCTTAACTGCAACATGAAGATAAAGTCAAGTTTACTTGATCATTTATACCCATGTTGCCCATTTTATAGGACTTCTGTCCCAAGCACTGGTGCCTGGGTCCAATTTGACCAGTAAAACAGGGCATTTTGCCACAGTAAACAAGTACTGCTTCACTACCCAGGGTTCCCATGGGGTAGGACAAGTTTTAGTTGAGAGAAGGTCAATAGCAGTGATAAATGTTTATGTACATTTCTTGCATTCACACAGATTATATAAATGTGATGCACATATTTAGCAACATGGAAATAGTGCAAGTCCTCTTCTTAGGTTTGATAAATATACAAAAAGTATACAGAGAGTGAAAGTAATTTTTTATGCTATAAGAGATTAAATATTTTATTTGAGAGGATTAGTGAGTGGGTTAACCCTTTACCTAACAAATCAGCCACACCCATCTGAGTAATTTTGAAAAAAATTAAGCAGTTGAAAAAAATATATTTAAAAACAAATTTCAACAAAACCACATCATGTGACACCTCATCAAAATGAGTTCATTGTGTGTGTTCCAAAGAGGGGTCACATGATATGATTTTGTTGAAATTTTTGGGAAAATTTGTACAAACAAAAATCAAAACAAGAGGTGGTGTGCATTAGAGATGCAGGTGTAGAGTTACGGTAGCAATCGGAGAGTACTGAATATCCATTGTGTAAAGGGTTATGTGATTAACCTTACAAGAGGAATAAAAAAATTATTTTTGCACATTCTATTCATTTATTATTGGTGTTTAAGGTCACTTTCTACATCTATGTCTACATTATGGCCAGAACACAAGTTTGAAATCAAATTTAATCAATTGTTTACAACTGTACTGCCCATGTTCAAGGACTTCCACCTGTTGGTTCAAGTCTTTAGTGACACAAAACTTGTTTTTTGCAGTCTTATTTGTATAAATGAAAGTGTCAATGTACAATGTAGCTTAACTTGTCTGTGCGTTGTGTTTGATGAAAAGGATAATGTTCAATGTTTAGGAAATGATTATTAAATAAGACAAGAATTGTGATAATTGGGAATATGTTAATTTCTGTTCCGTGTGTGCTATGTTTTCAATAAAAATAATATGAGGTGTGGACTGTACTAAAGAACTGAGGGGTGGGTTAATGTGGCATTCGCAGTTAATGTATGTGGCCCTCACAGTTAATGTATGTCAACCAAAGTTACCAAGTTTGTGAAATTATTTCAAAACGAGTCATCCTATCAAGTTACAACAAAATCCCTTCATAAATATGGCCAGTAGACTGTTCCAAAGGTTTTCGGGCTTCAGGCCTGTGTAGCCATCACAGTTGACCAATTGCAACTAAAAAGGGACGTCTTCATCTCGACATTATACTGAGTCATTCTACCAAGTTACAATGAAATCCCTTCACAAATACGACCTATAGTCTGTACTAAAGTTTTTCGGGTTCTGGGCTCGGGCAGCCATCATGGTTGAATGATCGCGACCAAAAGGGGACGTTCTCATCTGGGCATTATCTGGAGTGATCCTACGAAGTTACAATGAAATCCCTCCATAAATATGACCTGTAGACTGTGCTAAAGGTTTTCGGGCTTCGGGCCCCTGTAGCCATCACAGTTGACCAATCATGACCAAAAGGGGATGTCATCATCTAGGCATTATATGGAGTCAACCTAACCAGTTACAATGAAATCCTTCCATAAATATGACCTATAGACTATGCTGAAGGTTTTTGGGTTTTGGGCTCGGGCAGCCATCACGGCTGAATGATCGCGACCAAAAGGGGACATTCTCATCTAGACATTATTTGGAGTCATCCTACCAAGTTACAATGAAATCCCATTGTAAATATGACCTGTAGGCTGTGCTAAAGGTTTTCGGGCTTTGGGCCCCTGTAGCCGTAACAGTTGACCAATCACATCCAAAAGGGGACATTCTCATCTAGACATTATATGAATTCAACCTACCAAGTTACAATGAAATTCCTCCATAACTATGACCTGTAGACTGTGCTAAAGGTTTTTGGGTTTTGGGCTCTGGCAGTTGTCATGGTTGACAGATAGCGACCAAATGGGGAAGTTCTCATCTAGACATCATACGGAGTCATCCTACCAAGTTACAATGAAATCCATCCATATTAAATATGACCTGCAGACTGTGCTAAAAGTTTTTGTGTTTCGGGCTTGGGCAGCCATCACGGTTGACAGATCATGACCAAAAGGGGACGTTCTCATCTAGACATTATACAGAGGCATCCTACCAAATTACAATGAAATCCCTTCATAAATACAACCTGTAGACTGTGCTAATGGTTTTCAGGTTTTGGGCTTGGGCAGCCATACCGGTTGCCCGATCGCGACCAAAAGGGGACGTTCTCATCTAGACATGACCCCAAACCTGCATATGAAATTTCGTGACGATCAGACAAGAACTGCGGGGTGTAGCCCATGCTAAAGGAAAATGTGAAAAGATGTCACAGACTCACAGACTAACAGACTTCCGCACACGTGATGGCAATAGCTTATCTTGACTATGTCAAGTTAAGCTAAAAACAATCAAAATATGAAGTTATAACATTGTATGCAAATGGAAACTAAAGTTATTGAACAGAAACCAAAAATCTATCTATAGCCACAGTGACCTTGAGCTTAAACCTACAGATCCCCAAAATCCATGCAAAACATATTCCCATTATGGGCAACCTATGTGTGAAGTATCATCATGACCAACAGTACAAAAGTTATTGCCCAGAAATGAGTGTGAAGACATTTTTCAATCATCTCGTAAGTTAAACAAGGGAGAATAACTCTGTAAATGTTTATACGAAGATATTAATTCTGATGTAGGGTCCATTTCCCCATGTTGAGTTACAAGCATGACAAAAAATATTTAAAACCAATATAATTATGATGACAGAGCTAGAGCAGCAAATATGTTGGACGGACACATTTTTCAATCATCACCCTAGTTAACAAGGGCAAATAACTCGGTAAATCTTTACGCAAAGATATTAATTTTGTTGTAGGATCCGTTCTCTCATATTGAGGTATAAGCATGGCAAAAGTTATTTGAATCCAACAAATAATGACAGCGCTACAGCAGCAAATATATTAGACGGACACATTTTTCAATAATAATCCCCTCAAGTTAAACAAGGGCAAATAACTTTGTAAATGTTTACGGAAAAATATTAATTCTGCTGTGGGATCTATTCCCCCATGCTGAGGTACAAGCATCGCAAAATTATTTGAATCCGCCAAATAATGACAGTGCTAGAGCAGCAAATATGTTGGACGGACACATTTGTGTTACGAACGCACGTAATGTACGAACTTCCGAATGAACGGACGCAGTTCTCTACTAGATACCTGATCAGACCAGATCGGTTGGGGGATAATAAAAATTGAAAAACAGTTTCCACATGGAAACAATACAGGAGTTTCCTGAAGGAGAGTGGTGTTGTAGGAATGCTGCGGCCTATTTACACATGGAGCTTTTGGGTCTAATATTATGGTTGGTTATTTGAATAAATGATTCGAGTTAAACTCCTAAAGTACTGTGAAGGAGTGATTAGAACTTCATTAACTTTTCAAAGACATTTTTCCAACTTTGAGAAATTTTAATTACCTTAGAACAGGTGACCCAACATGAAGTCTTTGGTTAAACTTCTGGCAGCTGTGTTTAGACAAGTCTTGGATGTCAATATAGGCAGCCAAGACTTACTCTAGACAAAACTGCAGCAGAACAGAACATAAACTGTCACAGCATAGCAAAAATGTATAACAAATCTCAAGGCCTTTAACCCTTTACCCAACGTAACAGCCATAACCAGCCAGTGCAATGCACAAAAATCACCAATTAATTTTCATTATTTTTTTCATATTTTGTCTCAAAAACATAGGTTATGACCCCTCTTTGGAACAAACTGGACAAGCTCATTCCAAAGAGGGGTCATAACCTATGTTTTTGAGTTAAAAATGAAAAAATTAGTTATACAAGAATTTTGTTTGCAAGTGTTGTCTGCTTTTCATGTTAGGTAAAGGGTTAAGGATTAAAGACAAAATGAAAAATAGTACGTATATATTATTGTGTGTTTTGGATACCTTTAGGTTATTGTCAGCTATCTCTCAGACTACTCTTTTTCCCACAACAAAAGATTAGGATTGCTTCATTGCTACGGGTAATTTTCAAGGTCTCTTCAGGACCTTCACCTAAATTTGTTTGAATCACAACTAATGTTTGTTTATATATCAGTTTTTTTTATATATTTTTTTTTTTTTTTTGGGGGGGGGGGGGGGGGGGGGGACAAAGCTTGTAACTCCCTCACTGCAACATCAAAGGAAGTGGTCATAAGCAATGTTTTTGAGACAAGATGAAAAAACTAACAAAACTTGAATGGAAATTTTTGAGAATATTGCTGGCTGGTACCTGGTTATATTAGGTAAAGGGTTAATATTAACACATTCAAGGACTTGTATTAGGTAAAGGGTTAATACAAACACATTCAAGGACTCCTACATGACCTGTAAGTGAAAATGTTTCAAAATTGCTTTCCAGTTTGGGTTGAGTGGTGAATTAACTGGTTGAGTACTAAAAGCCACTATCATGGCTCTATTGAAAAGTGCTGGAAACCACTTTAGTGGCTTTACATTATATGCATTAGCTTGATGTTTGCTAAGCAGTAGAAGAAAAAAAAATTCTTATGTAAAACTGTTCGGTTGCAATTTTTTGGAGAGTGCTATTGGCACTCTCCAAAAAATTGTAACTAAACAATTATTTATAAACAAATGCTAAACTATGGCTACTCTTACTGGTAGAATGGTATCGTTGAAAAAAATACCCAGGTTTCAAATAACTTATAAAAAATAATTTATCCCATAAATGGACGTTTACTTGAACAATAAAGGCCTTGGATAAATTTTTGCTTTATTCACCTAGTAGGGTGATAAATGTTCCCCGTAGATTTAACCCTGAAAGAATTTATTCCCCAAGTAGCGACGGACTTGTTGACCTCTGGCCTCTACCACATTTGTCTAGCATAATTAATAGTTCGATTGTTGATTTCTTTAAATCTTTTTGAAAGTATTACACAATGCCAGTAGAAAGCACCACGCACTGCTCATATAATAAAGTATTTTTGCAAGTTTAGCTAAAGTTTGTAGGGGAATTATTTTTAGACAGACATATATTACTGCGCCTTGTTTATTTATGCCAATTTTGCTGGTCAATCGAATTGGACCAATGTGCTCCTCACTTCTCGCTGTTTTGTAGCGAATTATAGCACGATTTTGCCATGACTGCCCTATAGGAAATTTATGGGATAAAAAAATAAACGTATAGTGATTTCAAGTAAAAAATTTATTCTACACGTATAATTTAGAATGAAACCGACTCGCCAGAGGCTCATCAGATTCATTCTTAATCCTACTTGTAGAATACATTTTTTACTTGAAAACACTATACGTTTATTCTATATTTAGCAATCAACCAGTTAAGGGATAAATTGATAAAACAACAGTGGAAATTCTTGGAAAAGGTTTAAAAACAACAGAGGTGATTTTTTTTATATAATTACTGATCTTTATTTCTAGTTAATGATCACTTTCTAAAACGTTCTCATTCAATTCAGTCACTAGGATCTGAATTCATGTTAAAAAAGACAATGTTTCAACGAAAGACATTATTTTGCAGTCTTTTTCAACCATACTGTAAAAATGTACAAAATAGTGATATGCCATGATTGAAAAGTATACACTGAAAATGCAGAGAAATATTCTACAGCTTGATCAAAAGATTTTCTTTTGGATGAATGAAACATTCTTGAAAGATTCCAAACAGTAAATGCCATATTCAGAATAAGTTTAACTCCTCGCAAGGTGCTGGCAGATATTCCTACCAAAGACACAAAATACCTTGCCACTGAAATAAGTGAAATTTAGGAACATTTAACAAAATTTCTCGCCTGTAAATTGAATGAACACTTCGATCAATGATGATGATTTCCTTGGATAAATTTAGATGAACTTTTCATCAAATCTAGTCATGGTTGCTTCATAGCAGCCATGACTCGATTTGATGAAAAACATTGTGAAAATACAAGTAGGTTGAGAGTGACCCTTTTGCACACTGATGTCTCGAAATACTAAACTTCAAGCAGAAAAAATTCTTCCCATAATGAAACCAAGAACTTGGCCAATTCATGTCTTTTTTAACAAAGCCTCATCCAACCGACTGGTATTTGGTGCAGTTCCTAGTTGCTACTAAAAATTTTTGTATTCTTAAATCAGTATCCAGATGGTTGAATGTCTCCACTTATCTGAATTCCCAAATGGAACTCATAACTAAGTGATGAGCTCATAAGATTAAACTCGTTTATCCCTAAAGCTTGGCTTGGAGACCCACTATCATATCTTATAAAGCATTTAGAAAATTCATAAGGTAGATAAATATTTCAATCACATGAATTATATTAAAAACAGGCTTGAGATAAATTTCTGCTTTATACTGCTCAAAATGTGCTGAACTACCTTCACTTCTACAGTCTTGAGAACAACAATTATGAAGATGTGTGACTTCAAACGTTACCCTCAGTGTTAATATAATGACCCCAAGAATTCTTGAATATGAAATCAGAGACTTGATTTAAACAATCCTGGAAATAATCATCGTAAGTATCTCAAATGCCAAACATCAAAGTATTTGGAGAAGGGGATTGGGAGATTTTTTTATGCTCTTTTTTTCTATTTCATGGTGTTAAAATTTGGGTACCCATGACACCTCAAAATATTACCCCATAAGCTTTTATAAACAACTTTATAAATCATACCTACCAAGATATACTATATTAAATACGGAAGCAATTGAAAGTGATGGGGGAAAAGGATTTCTTTTGTTTTCTCCCAACACCCACAATGATATAGCAGTAGCACTGTCTATCCATTCATATATGGAGTTGGTTTCCACATTAATTTTTTTATTTATTGGGGTTTAATGACACTTTTGACAGTGTTTGAGAGTTTTACGGGTGGAGCAAGCCAGAGTTCCCTGAGAAACCCACCAAGCAATGGTGAGTAAGTGTCAGATGCCCCGACATACTAACTCCATACAAGCAGGGTTAGCACTAGTTGAAGACAAGTGAACCATCAGCGTGCAGTATGCATTAGTACAGAGCTCCCCCACATGGACAATCGATGAAGTGCCTTACCCAAGGACACAATACAGTTTCCCCTGGTAGAGATTGAACTGTGGACCTTTCTGTTTGAAGTTCAATGCTGTAACCACTGAGCCACCACACTCCCTCCTTTTTAATTAAAATTATGCTTGGTTGAACAAAATCAAATGCAACATGTGGGTCGGACATGGGAGAATGAATCCTATTTATTGTGGAGTCATTGTGCCAAATGTCAAGATCACATATTTTGGGGTCATTGTGCCAAAGGTCAAGATCACAGAACCATAACTTGAAATTGGTTTAACTTTTGAATCTTTCAACAACATGGAGAACACTTGATATGTTATTTGGACTTTACTGAAGGAAAAAAATTATTTAGTGTGGAATTGTTAATTTATTGGTGAGGTTAATGTACCATTTTGAGGATTAGCTGGTATCATTATGGTGTCATTTGGGGGAATAACTCATTTGTTCCTTTTTGTGCAAAAGTCGCATACTTATCACCTACATACACTGGGTTCCAAATTTAATTCAATCAGTCTGGGATTATGTAAACTATATTATATAAACTAAAAATGTGAGCAAGGCCAAAAGTCTTACCCTTTCCAGAATAGCAACTATTGCCACTCAAATTTCCATTGAACAAAACTGAGTTTCCGCTGAACAAAACACTTTAAAAACAAGAGGCCCCATGGGACCTGAGGCACTCACCTGATCACAGTTGTTTAAAGAAGGATTTAATTAGCATCTATAGCTAGTTAATACTACAGAGGAATGAAGTCATTTAATTATTTATAACTGTTGTCAATGCCAGATGATTTTTCCAGTACTGGGATGCTACCACAGAAATAATAAGCAGATTTCCAGTAATGCAAAACTTGAGAGTCCAAATATCAATCTCGGAACGTAACTCGAACAAACTTGAGTCTGAGCCCTTCCCTTCCACCACCAGGAGGCTGTATACCAAATGTGAAAGCATTCTGACCAGTATATCTGGAGAAAATTTTTAAAGACATTTCCTCATATTGCACTAATTGAACCAAGTTTAAATTTGGGCTAACACAGGGAGCCCAAATATTAACCCAGGGACCCAATTTGAACAAACTTGAATCTGACCCCCCTCCCCCTAGATATGTTGTATACCAAATATGAAAGGATTTTGACTGGTGAATCTGAAGAAGAAGAGTTTCAAAGAAATTCCCTCATATTGCACTAAGTTGAAATTTGGGCTCCCATAGGGAGCCCAAATATTAACCCTGGCACTCAATTTGAACAAACTTCAATCTGACAACCTTAGAGATGTTGTATACCAAATATGAAAACATTCTGACTGGTAGAAGATCTGAAGAAGATTTTTAAAGAAATTTGCTCTTCCTCATATTGCACAAAGTTAAAAATTTGGGTTACCATAGGTATTCAGCCAATTTGTCAAACATCACTGAATTGGTTAAATTCCTAGTTGCATTATGGAGAAGATTTTACCACTTGAAATTTCAGTATTTTGCAGAGAGTTAAAGAAGAGAACACAATAAAACTAAACGCCTTCCAGATTTAATTTATCTACCTCACAAACATAATATGGACTCTTCCGATCTATGATCCCAACTGCATATAGACAATACCATTTGGAAAATTAAAGATGAAAGAGTTGAATTGGATATAGTTCATTACACATTAACATTACTGTACATCAAGATTCAAACAACAAACAACTTCCAAGCATAAATAGGAAAAATATAAATATGGCAGCTTTCTTACAAAAAATGCAGTAGTTTGAAATTTAAATATATCAAATTTCGTAAATCTATGCCTACACATTACATTTTTAAGTCAACATGGAAATGCCATCAAAAATAGTTCTTTGGTTATATAGTTGTCTCACACAGTTCATGTCCGACATGCACTAGAGACAAATGTTTAAATATGACACACCGAGTAAATGCCATTTATGGAAAGTGAACACAGGCTAGGCTACAAATATGCGAAGTAAATTGTGAAAAATGAATAGACATCAGACAATTCTAGATTTACATTTTCAGTTAGTTGAAGATAAATTTATTTATGAAATTTACTCAAAGTTTGCTTTTTATTTTATTTTATTTTTTTTTTATAAAACAGAGTCAATGCTACTTTCCCGCCATCCATCGACATAATTGGCTGCTGATAAAAAGCACAAGGGATTATTTAATCCTTTATTTAATTGATGCTTGGAAATAAACTGAAACTTTTCGAAGACAAAAATAATTATACATCTGGAACTGACATCTTGATTGTTACAAACCATCTTGCTAAGAATTCCAATTTGAAGTGAAATTATGCCTCGTGTTTTGATTGATTCTGAATCAAACTTGAAATGTTCAGAACATGTCTCTTGCAATTTTTTATTGGTGTTGTGTTCAAGGTTATTGTCAGCTTCTATGGCAATATCATGGCAAAAACATAGGTATGAAGTCAAGTTTAGCCAATTGTTTATGCCAATGCTACCCACTTTAGATGACTTCCACTCCAGGCATTGGACACCATATCCTATTTTACAGGCAAGACTTTTGCTGGTTGCAAAGAAGAAAAAAAAAGGTCTTTCAAACTCTGGTATCAATCAGAATGTGTTTGTTTCTACTGATCACTAGAAAACTTTATTATATCATCTGACCTTCCTTCTGGTTATTAAGTCCATTCATTAACTGTTAGAGTGCTAAATTATTTTTGGTCATCAAAATTTGTTCGCATGCCTTTGCCTTGTTACAATTTATGGGAGAGTGCCTATTGATACTCTCCGATAAATTGTTGCAAGACAAATTCGAATAGACTAAATAATTCCACTTCAAAGATAATAGGAAGCATTTCAACAGAATATGAAGCCTTAAAGTTGCAGTACCTGCCCTCCAGAATAAAGCCCAAATATGGGCTTCCAGCACTCTACCAATTATATTTATTTATTAGCGTTTAAGTTCACATATTTCTGCACAATGGCTAGTCATGACCACAACAGTTTTACGGATGTACCCGGAGATAACCACTGGGCAATGGCGAGCAACTGTCAGCTTCCCAACTTACGAACTCCACACAAGCAGGGTTAGCATTGGTTGAAGACAGATGCACCATCTATGTGCAGTATGCCTCAGTATACAACATCGCTGTGCTCCCACGTGGGCAACGGGGGTGAAGTGTTTTGCCGAAGGACACAATGCAGTTGCCGCCTACTAAACCACCCCATCCCCCACTCTATCAGTTAAAAATGGCAATACACAATCCACCACCAAGCACTGGAGGATAATCGTAGATTCAGTCTCTGATGATGAGGAATGATAAACATAGTGGTATAGTTTTCACTTTGTGGAAAATAACTACTGGAAAATAAAAAACAATCACCATTATTGTTTCTCAACGTGGCATACCACAAGCAAAATACAAGTAAATCAAAACAAATATTGGGGTTTAAGGTCACATATTTCTGCACAATGGCCAATCGTGACTCAAAGAATAGATATAAAGTCAAGTTTAGCCAATTGTTTATATCCATGTTGCCCATTTTAGAGGACTTCCACCCCAAACAATTGTTACTGTGTCCTATTTAACCAGTAAAACATAGCTTGATTACCACAGTAAATGAGCACTGCCTCACTTTCCAGGATCCCCACAGGGAGAATAAGGATTTCTCAAGTTGTGGATACAGAATTTTGTTAAGAGTGTTGTGTTGGAGAGAGGGTGACAACTGCATCATTATCACAAACGTCCCCCACATGAGACAAAGAGTGAACGCTTAGATACAAGGACCTAACATGGCCTGGAGAAGTTGGTGAAAAAAATTTGTTCATGGCCAACAGAAGGGGCTAAATTCGTTCAAATAAGAGGGTCACAAGCCATGTTTTTGAAGCAAAAAATAAAAGAATTTCAGACATTCAAATGTTTTTGGCAATGTTGTCTGCTATTTATGTTTGGTAAAGAATTAGGCCAGTGGACAAAAATTTGGGGTAGAAGAAAATTTGATGGTCTGTTAGCAAACAACATGACTGACATGCAATTAAGATCCAACAGTAATGTAATTGGCCAGCTGTAGGATTAAATTATTACTGAACCTCCCTAGAAATGCAAAAATGGATTCACCATTTGCTCGACCTATTATTGTAATAAACAATCTCATTAAGGAATTTAGGATGAAAGGGTTTCATTATTTATTTATTTATTGGTGCTTAAGGTCACACATTTCTGCACAATAGCTAATTGTGACTGCAACATGGATATAAAGTCAATTGCAGCCAATCATATATTTTTATGTTGGCTATTTTAAAGGACTTCCACCCCAGGCATTGGTTAAAGGGTCCTATTTTACCAGTAAAACAGAGCATGTTTACCACTGTAAACAAGCACAGCTTCACTTTGTGGGTTTCCACAGGGAAATACTTCCCTTGTATTTATTCATTTATTGGTGCTTGAGGTCACATATTTCTGCACAATGGCTGATCAAAACCAACACATGGATATAAAGTCATGTCCAGTCAGTCACTTATACCCATGTTGCACATTTTAGTAGACTTCTACCCCAGGCGTTGGTGACTGGGTTCTATTTTACCAGGAAAACAGAGTTTGGTTGCCACAGTAAAAAGAGCACTGAATTAGTTCCTGGGATACCCACAGGGAATTTCACTTTTAAAACAGTTTCAAAATAAGTAACTATTATGACTTGTTTTCTTTGAAAATGAATGAGGCAATAACAGGTTAATTTAGCTGTTTGTTTATTGTGCTTTTTTTGGTCAGTTTCAGCATCTATGGCTATATTGTGACTGCAGAACAGTATAAAATCAAGTTCAGACAATTATGTCTGAATGGTGTCAATTATAGAGAACTCGCTTTCTGCTCACAGGTTAACAGTTCTTATAACTTCAGTTAACTGGTGGAGTGCTAAATTATTTTTGGTCATCAAACTTTTAAAAATTATCTTTCCCTTGTTAATATTTATGGGAGGGTGCCAATAGGCACTCTCCCATAAATTGTAACAAGGTAAATTCATGCAGATGAAATAATGTCACTTCAAAGAAAATATGAAGCACATTCACTGAATATGAAGCCTAAATTTAAGTTGCAGAACCTGCACTTCAAAACAAAGCCCAAATATGGGCTTCCAGCACTCTACCAGTTAAACAGAATTTGCCTGTTACACTGTTTCATTGCCCAGAGTTGCCTTGCTTTCCCAAAGGCCAATTGAAATGAAAAGTTGATGTTACGGCTGAATAAATTACCCTTTACTGAATATAATGACAAGTCCACATAGCATTACATGCAGAAATCACCCTTCAATAATTACATTTCTTCAATTCTCCCATTCAAAAGATAGGTTATGACCCCTCATCCGAATGAAATCTAATGAGGGTTTACAAGCTACATGTATTTTTACAAAGAAAAAAAAAATTTTGTAGTTATTTAGGAAAAGCAATACTGCAACGTCTTCTAATCATCCTAGGTAAGGTGTTGACCGAGTACTGATTTGGATTTCTTCTTTCAAATACAGTGCAACCCAGTTAATTGAATAACCACTTTGTCAGTGAAAATTATTCATTTAAAAGGCATATTCAATTGACAGAGATTTGTGATTTGTCAGTGAAAATTATTCATTTAAAAGGCATATTCAATTGACTGAGATTTGTGATTTTCTTGCATTCAAGGGATAAACTGTGCATTTATTCTATTATATCTTGTTTGACAGAGCTCATGAAGCTCTGTCAAACAAGATATAATAGATTAAATGCATGTACTGGATGTACGAAGGCCAAATAGGTCTATAAACAGTGAGAATTTGGTGAGTGTCAGGTTAATTTCTCAATACATAGCAAGATTTTTTATTTCCTTAACTGGCGTTTACTCCAGAGCCTATATTCAGTTAACAGGTCAGATTTGTATTGAAAGATGGTATATGGTTTTGTGTTTGGAAATTATATTCAATTAAAAGGGTTATTCAATTACGAGATAAAAAATTAAGAGAGCTCCACTGTATCCATTTTTTCCGACACTCTTAAGAATATTTCAGCTATGTTCTCAATGATCCACTTTGGTCTGATAAGTAGACGAGCAATTATACAAAAACTCACAAAAAATATTTTTATCCCAAAATCCATCAAATTCAAAATGAGGTTGTATCACTTGAAGTTTTTTTTTTTGCTACTTTGTGAGTTTGTGTGTCTTTCAAGCTTAACAAGTAACTTCATATTTAATTACATTGCAAAGCTTTACACTTAACCCTTTACCCAATGTGCACAAGTGGTAATATTTTTTCAATTTTTCTTTGTTTTTTAAATTTCAACAAAACCAATTTTGTGACCCCAAATTGGAACAAGTTTCCTCTAATAAGGGATCACATGATATAGTTTTGACAAACTTTTTTGAAAAATTCTATTTTTTCAACTGCTCAATTTTAAAATTTCGTGGGAGGATGGGTCCAATCCATTAGGTGAAGGGTCACTTCATTATGGCATACCAAACACTATACTGCAGATTTGTAAACAAATAAGTTTTGTGAGGTACAGCAAAGCTAACCTTTAACTGGTAGAGAGCTAGATTAATTCTGAATATTAAAATTGATTCATATGGTTTGCCTTGTCACAATTTGTTGGACAGGGCCTATAGGCACCCTGTTAACAACTGTGGCAAGACAAACACATATAAGACATACAAACAATATATTTTTGTGCACAAGAATATATAAAGGACATCTATGAAAAATGAAGCCATTTAATCAATGTAAAACACTTCTAAGTAGAATTCAAACATGGGCAAATTATTTTGGGGTTCTATGGCCATTTGGCCCCAAACTCTCACGATGGCTTAAACCTATTTCAAACTTGGATAACCCGGCTATAAGTTAATATCTATAAGGATGTTCTACACCAAAAATTAACTTATGCACAATAGCATCTTGGATTCATTGTGCTGGTCTTTTTTCCCGACAGGTGAGATTCAACAGTGCTGTGGAGAGAAAAGTGGGAAGATAATTTTGACCTGATCAAAATTCTCTGTCAACTTTTATGACCATATATCTGCAGATAAGGCCCCACAAGGTAAAGTAGAGCTTCTTTTTCTCAGGCCTGAGAAACAGATTAACATTCTTAGGACTAATGAAGCAATTTATCCTGGAAATTCACAATAGCCCATAAACATCATGCTCTGCCATACTTTGGCCTTGGTTTATGCAAAAAAATATGGACACAGCTGTCAGAAAAGTTTGGTAGCACAATATTTTAAGGGAGGCCCTCCTTTGACCCACTGGCTCCTTTGCTGATGAGGTCAACAATTACCTGTTTATTGGTTTTCAAGGTTACTTTCAGTATCTATGGCCATCTCAGCATCTATGACGATATCAACACAAGTATGAAGTCAAATTTAGTCAAATTGTTTATACCCATGCTGGCCACTTCTACCTCCTACACTCCATCCTCCACCCGTTATTGGTTATCAGGTCTTATTGCACCAGTAGAACTTGTTTGCCAAAGTAAACAAGTATGGCTCCACTTTCTCTGGTTCCCAATGGGATGAGGTAAAACACTGGCAAGCCAGAAAATAAGCAGACTGACATCTACAAAATGAGGTCCCCTGGGGGTGAATTTGGTGATGCTACCCTGCACAGCAGGGTAGCATCACTAAATTTACTCTCTGTGAACTGCAATCAGAATCAAGGTCCCAGACCTAAACCGAAAAAGGTACCCAGAGGATACATTGGCCCACTGTATGGGATAGTATCATCAAATTCACCCTCTGGGTAACTCATTCTACAAATGACAGATTGCTTATTTTCAGGCTTGAACACTGGCTTCTAGCTCTCAACCAGTTGGCATAAAGAAATATAGTTATATATTATGATCTCCTGTCATCATATAATAATAACAAAAACTAAAATAGATACAGTATACTGTAATAAATAAATAAATAAAAGTTTGGTAAAATTCAAACTTTTACATCAATAACATTATTGCACAACTCATACTAAAATTTGGTAAAATATTATCTAACTTGTGAACAATCAGAGTGGAGATATTACGACCTTAAGTGTAAACGAACATATCAATTTATATGAAATACAGTGTATAAAGTTTAATACTGTGAAGAATATTTTTCCAGCAGAAATGTGAATTCTGCATTCATTATCACTATTACTTTTTGTAACCCTTTAAAGGCTAACTTCACTTTGACCACTTTTAGTGCAACAGAACAGGTGCCCTAACATACATGGTGCCTCGGGGAAAACTTGCAAGTTAAATATTCAGTGCCTTGGCAGTTGTTTCTAGGCAAATACAGTCTTAGCTATGAAAAACTGCAAAGTCACAGGATGCAGACCATCATAGTGTAGAAATTATTTTTGTAAAACGCTCTTTGCTGTAAAAGGTTAACCCTTTACCTAACACAAAAGGCAGATGACACCTGCACACAAAATTCTTGAATAACTCATTTTTTTGCATTAAAAGCATAGCTTATGACCCCTCACTGGAACAAGCTCATTGCAATGAGAGGTCATAAGCTATGTTTTTGAGACAAAAAATGAAAAAAAAAGAAGAAAATTGAATGGTGATTTTTGTGAACAGAGCTGGCCGGTTTTGGCTGTTACAATGGGTAAAGGGTGAAATCTACCAGATCTCACTACATTTCTGTTTAGTGGAGGTGTTCTGATATGCAATGTAAATATAATCTGACACAAATTTTGAAAAAAACATTTGTCTTGAGCACACAGAAAATTTCTCATTAAGCGATAATGTGGCGACATCATTAAGATAATAAGGTTGTTAATTTTGAAACCGCAACAAAACCGCTTTAAGCAAATGTAGTTATAGAGAGAATTGCATAAATGGCATTTTGTAAAAAGTGAAACATTTTTAAAAAAGAATTTTCCAAGTCTTGGAACTATTCATCAATCTTCTCTGAATCACTGGCTCCATGTTGATTCTTTTTTATAAATGAAGAGGAAGCTCCTTAGTCTATGGCATATACATGGTCATATTAGTACAGACACAGAACAGTGGAATCCTGTCAATTTACTGGCCACTACTGTGTCGGAAAAAGTTATTTGAGAGGAGTACTGGTATTCAATTAACAAGAATTAACATCATTTTCCTGTATTCTAGTGATAACATGAGCATTTATTCTGTTATATCTTGTATGACAGAGCTCATGAAGTTTTGGCAAATAAGATATAATAAATTAAATGTTTATACTGGATTACTGGAGCCAAATACATCTATAAACATATGAAATTCAGAAGTTAAGAAAGTATTTCTTTGATATATTACATGAATTTTTATTTGCATACAATTCTTTGATATATGGCCCCACAATGTAGATCTTCTGTTTCTCAGACCATTTTTTTAATATTGCATGTGGGCGGGCCGTTTTTCATTTTATTTTTCAGTTTTGTAATTATTTCTATGCCATCAACATTTCATGTTCTTGGTTTGTTTTATGTTTTAGGCTCCCTAATCTACAGAATAGCATGGGCGGTGGTGTATTTTGTCCCTTGAGTACAAGAAGGCTTTGTAATCCAAAAGCCTTGCTGCACTCAAGGGGACAAATTTATCAATTTTATTAACTTGGGTAAAATATCAGACATAAACCATTCAATTTTTATTTCTTTAAGTTTGCATTGGTTATAAAATGAGAGCATGCAGAAGCCAAAAGGACCAAGCGGGATGGCCTGAGAAACTGACGTTTAATTTTTTTTAAGGCCTATTGCAATTATTTTTATTCAATTAACAGTAGTTTACTCTGTAACCTATGTGAAATTAACAGGTAAAATTTGTAGTGATGGTAATGATAAATGGTTTTGGTGTTTGGAAATTACATGGAATTAACAGGATAACACAATTAGGAGATAACCAGTTGAGTGAGTCCACTGTACCGGCTGAAATGAAGTATAGGATTAGACCAAGAGAATTTCTGTTACATTTGTCTTTTATCGATAATTTAACAACTGACATCAATTCTGAGAAAATTTTCATGGGTAGCTCCCTCAGAAATGATACCAGAGGTTAAAATTCACTGGAAATAAAAAATGGTATCCAAATTATCTTGCTGTCCCATACCTTTATTCAGCTGGTAATAAAGTTTTGTGGGTGTAAAAACCTATCATTCTCAGAGAAAATAGTAAAGCAGTAGTAAGTAACTACCAAGATTTTTTTTAAAATTCACTATTATTCTATGAGATAAGAAACAAAAGAGATTAAAGGTACACTATGGAAATAAGACTATTTTGTAATTTTTCATTATGATATGATTTTACTAGTGGTAAGTACTGTCAACATATTTTAACAGAAAATATGTGAAGAAGCCACACCAAATTTCACTTCCCAAGCCTTCTTTCAAAAAACATGAGTTATTTTTGTTTTATATTTTGTGAAAAATGAATTTTTAAAAATGACGTTTCAGTACAATTTTTGTATCACAGATGAGGAAACAGAAAACATGAAAATGTACTTGATAAAATTTTCAGGACTCAATGGATGCTGTGATACACTGTCTTCTTGGATTACTGTTTATCTGTATTTGTAATCATACCTTGTGATCTTCTGTAGGAGCCAAGGCACTTGCATAATATAATGAAGTTGGCTCTTGCAAAAATTCAATGCCTTTCATGAGGATTAACAATAAATACATTTAACAATGCAAATTCACTAGTAGCTTACTGTTTCTCTTTGTAACTGGAGATTCATCATATGCAACAAAAAGGTTATAATGTTCACAGGTGAAGAAAAAGTGGCATGTCTGTGAACTTTTCTACTCTTACCTGCCTAATAATAATGATGGCTAAATAATAGTGATGTCCTGTATTTTCTGTTAAAATTAATAATAGTGCTGGCATTTTCACTCGGTCTCATTTCCAAATAATCAAGATAGCAAAAATTGTTCTTTCTTCACTGAGACCTTTCAGATTAATATTCAGTGGAACCCTGATAATTGAATAACCACTTTGCCAATGAAAATTATCCAATTACCATGAGCATTCAATTAAAAGGGATATGGGCACTTTCCTATATTTTATAAACTGGGCATTTATTCTATTATATCTTAATTGACAGAGCTCATGGAGTCTGTCAAATAAGATATAGTAGATTTAATGCCAAATATAGGAAAAACTGAGGCCAAAAGGTCAATTACAAGGGGAATTTAGTGATTGTCACGATAATTTCTCAACATATTACAAGTTTTTTATTCAATAACAGGAGTGTGTGCTAGCTTGTATACAATTAACAGACCAAATTTGTACTGAAGAAATGGTAAATGGTTTTGTTTTTTGGAAGTTATATTCAGTTAACAGGTTTTTTTTTAAATGAGAGATATCCAAGTAAGTGGGCTCTGTTACATATTTATATGAGGTGATGTTCAATCTCACAGAACTTCAAGTCTCAAATCGTATTGTTCTCTAACTAAAGACTAGAATATCTAACTAAACAAAGATGGTCACCATTCATAATGTTTTTACTATGGTTGAAACTGTAATGAAACAGGAAAATGAGAAAGAAATAATAAACCTAGAGATAATATTCCTAGCGATTCAATTCTAAATCTGTTAACATACAACCATAAATTTAATTTCACGGAAGTGGAAAGTGGATTATCCTGTCGAATGGACTTTCCACCAAAACTCATTGTATGGAAAAGTTGATGAACAAGCCAAGTTTTAACAGATGGGAAGGTTCAATCCATGGAAGAAAAGAAGGGGGCTTTTTGCGGAATGGGGATCCATGGGGGTGACCAAAATGTGCCATGTTCAAGTAAATTATGCCACAATTCCAGGGCCCATGAAAGACCAGTGTTGTCTGACAACTTGTCAGGCCCAGAGATCTACAGAGGTCGCTGGTATTGAGGTACTTAACCCTTTGCTAGGCCTGATTATTTCAGAAGAGCCAGTGCTCCTGCTCACTAAATTAAGGGTGAGGGGGCATAATTGTTCTCCTAACACTATAAAAAGAAAAGCAAATAGCTCACCTTAACTTGGGTTAAATATCAAATTATGCATTATAATCAGTCAATGTGGCTCATCTGGAACAATATGGCGGGTATGTGGAGGGTGTGTGGGGGGGGGGGGGGGGGCTCCTGTGATTTTTAAATGATCAGACAAGCCTTTGTCCAATGCATATATAAAAAAAAGAAAAAAAATCAAATTATTCAAAAAAATTCCTCAAAACCATATGTGATCCTTCATTGGTACGAGGTCAACAAGATTGTTTCAATGAGGGGGGTCACATGATATGGTTTTGTTGATATTTTTTTTAACCCTTTACCCAACGTAACGGCCAAAACCGGCCAGCGCTTTTCTAAAAAATCGCAAATTAATTTTCATTATTTGTCTCAAAAACATAGGTTATGACCCCTCATTGGAACGAGCTCGTCGAGCTCGTTCCAATGAGGGGTCATAACCTATGTTTTTGAAACAAAAAATGAAAAAAAATATCTATTCAAGAATTTTTTTTGCAATTGTCGTCTGCTTTTCATGTTAGGTAAAGGGTTAAAATAATTTTTGTTCAACTGCCCAATTTGTAATTACACAGGCATCTGCCTCCGATTCGTTAGCTGAAGGGTTAAAGCAGCCCTAGCAACTCTCCCCTTATCAAGCAAACATAATACATGGACTTACATATTTCATCACTGATACATGGTAGGTCAGGGAAAACAGGGGTAGTTCAACTGGGAATTTTAATTTCACAATGGGAATGGGACAGAAATTCTGCTCCACAAAAGCCTGAGATTAAACACTGGCTGAAGGACCTCCTGTATTGAACCTAGATGGTTCATTATCAGAAACTTTGATTATACTTTTGCACAGAATTTGATAATAATTCTCTGGGTGAAACTCTACTCAACCCATTACCTAAAGTGCTAGGAAAATCTGCCTAGAGATATAAATGAAAATAGTCATTCACTTTTGTCTGCAAAATATAGCTTATGATTCCTCAGTGGAATGAGCAGCTCAAGCTCGCTTCATTGAGGGATAATAGGGAATGTAGTGTCTCATTTATTTGTGCAATGGACTTCATATTAGAAGGTCGGCGGTTCTATCTTGACCTGCATCAACTGCATTGTGTCCATGGAAAACACCCTAAAACTTGTTTGCTCAAGTGGCAGGAGTGGGAGCACAGTGACACCATATATTAAAAAGCACAGTATGCCAAAGCTACATTTGCCTTCAACCAATGCTAACCTGCTTATGCCAGATTAGAAAGTTGGAAAATATGCGAGTTACTCTCCATCTGCTCAGTGGTTCTCTGTGGTTACTCCAACTTCCCCACCCATAAATCTTTCCGATACGATATGACCTTGGCTGTTGAGAGTGTCATTAAACTCTAATAAACAAACAATGATAGGATATAAGCTGTTTTTAAAGCAAGAAATGAATATTAATAGTTATGTAAATGGAACATGTCTTCTAGTCATCCTAGGTAAAGGGTTATTATCTTTGTGAAACTTTACACCATCAATGTTTTGGTTTGATCAAATTGCCAAATACTATAAATACACACAATGATTTGGCTTGAAAAAGAATTTTTTGTTTTTGTGGTTTAATGACACTTTTGACAGTCAGGGTCACCTCATGTCAGACAGTTGTAAGGAGCTGGAGTACCCACAGAGAATCACTGTGCAGGGTAGAGAAACTCGTCAAAGTATTAACTCCACACAACCAGGGTTAGCACTGGTTGAATACAAGTGCACCATTAATATGCAGTATGCCTTAGTACATAGCACCACCATGCATTTCACAGAAGGAAAGAAATAATTCTCTCTCCAAACAGAGTGTGCCATGTTTGTACTCCTTGTTCTTACCAAAATTTGAAATTAATTAATTTGTATCAACCATACTTGACTCTGTTCAATAAACATTCATTTAATTATCACCCTTACTGGTTTTCATTATTGTAAGAACAGTAACAGTTATCTATTTATAAAGAAAAATAAAGATATTTTGTGTAATATGGTCTCTGCCGAAGGAATGCTGTCTCAAAGCATTTAACCTTTTATCTACCATTAAGGTCATATTCAGCCAGCATAATTCTTGATGAAAAGCACCATTCAAATTTTATTTTTTTCAAGTTATATAAAGTGTTATTTATTTATTGGTGTTTATGGTCACTTTCTGCATGTTTGGTTATTTCACGACCGCAACCTGAGAGGACGTCAAGTTTAGGCAGTAGTTTATACCTATGATGCCCACTTTATAGAGTAATTCCATCCCTGGCATTGGTTCTGGGTCCTATTTTACCAGTAAAGCAGGAATTGTGTCCCACAGAAAACAAGCACTGCACTACTTCATAGGGTTCACAGGGGAGTGGGGGGGGGGGGGGGAGGGGGGAGGAATATGAAATGGTTTAACAGGAAAGAATCTAAGACTTCTAGAACAGTATACTACAAAATAGAACATTATCAACTTGAAGAAAATCTAAGAACAAACTGCAATATTCTAACCAATTCAAACGAAACACAGCACTAAATCAGTCAAAGAGACAGAACGGTCATGCCAATATGTTGTGGTAGAAACTGAAATTTGGTAGAATCTGAGATTCTGATCAACCTCCTTCACACAATGCAATCTTAAAAAAAAATTATAGGACTGTTTTTTTTCTCACAGAAACTGTGTATTTTGGCTTAAATATGTTGTGGGTATCATACAGTATATCGTTCCAGACATTTCCATATCCATCATGCTATGTACTAGAACAAATATTGACATTCTCCACTCAAGTATTGTATTCAATGGCAACTTGTCTGTTAAGGTAAGTCAAATCAAAAAAAGCAGAATATTCAAGAAATGGATTCAAAGTAGTTTCAGAAGCAGAACCTCCTTGAACTCTTCTTATATCATCAGGTCACCTGTACAGGGGGATCTAATGACATAAGAAAATTTCAAAAGGAGATACTTGATCAGATTATGTGAACATCTCAGTGGTTCGAAAATTTCCGAATCAGCCAGACTTGAAATTGAATCAAATTATTGGGACTAGAATTTAAATGAATTTCATAGCTTCGCAGGGCTCTATATGTACTCCCCTTTATGAATATATACTATTCAAAAAATGTAGGGGATATCCAAACTCATGTTGATATCTTCGGAAAATGGTATTGGATACGTGTGATTGGACACATCAATATGTTATCAAGTTTAGTGTGGATCATGAATGTCACTGGCCCACGAAAACTTCGTGCAGGTTTTTTGTATGAGCACCGCATTAATGTCTGTGGGGTAAGTTTTGAAATTTTCATTTGTACAGGATGGGTTTTTTCAGAGGTCTCATCCTTCTTTTCTTGGTATAAACTCGTTCATCAACTTTTGAGGTATGCGAAGACTGACATGTGACAACATTTACGTGCCATTGGCATGTTGGAAGCTGGCAACAGAAGACTACAGTGGCTCAAATTCTCAACGTTACTCAATCGGTGATTAGCAGGTTGTGGTCATGCTACCATCAGATAGGCAATGTTGATGACAGACATCGGTCAGGTCATCCAAGGGCAACAACTGCTAACCAGGATCGTTTCATCCGAACCACATCATTACGTAACTACCATCAAAGTGCCTCAAAAACTGAACAGCAGCTGCACCGAGCGACAGATGTGCGAGTCAGTGGTCAGCCTGTCAGAAATCGCCTACACAGCTGGAATTTGTACGCTCGACAACCTCAAATAATTCCACGTTTGACTGAACATCACATTGCAGCAAGACTAATTGGTGTGGAGCACGACAGCACTGGGACAATCGTCAGTGGAGCAACGTCATGTTTTCCGATGAATGGAGGTTCACTCTCGGCGCAACGAACGATACCATGACGTAACCGTTAGGCAGCACGATCATTTTGGTGGTGGATCAGTTATGGTGTGGAGAGGCATAACCATGACAAGCAGAACAGCATTACATGTGATCCAAAGGCATGTCACAGGGCAGTACTACTGTGACATGTTAGCAGCTCATGTGTTGCCATTTGTGCAACGTCACGGCTGTCGATTCATTTTCCAAGATAACAATGCAAGAGTACACAGGGCCTGTGTCGCCACAGAATTCATCCAGGGGCAGAACATCACTACACTGCCTTCGCAGGCACTAAGTACAGACCTTTCACCAATCGAGCACGTCTGGGATATGCTTGGAAAGCGCCAACGACAATGCCAACAGTCCCCTACCAATGTCCAGGAACTCGCCGCTGCACTGCAGGAAGAATGGAATATCATCAGTCAAGCTGATATTGGCCGTTTGGTGAGGAGTATGCCACCTCTGATCTGCGCTAGTCTTGCGAACCAAGGATAATTTACAAGGTATTGAGGACTTGGACTGAAGGTGGTAAATTCTCTGACTGACCATCCATGTCTTCTACAGCACAGTGCGTGGAATATATGTGCTTGTCAGACACTCAACTATTGCTGAAATCATTCACCAGATGTCACAGTGCAATGCATCGACTGTCTTTTTGATGAAAATAGAAATATATTTCTTCAAATATCTCACTTTTATCAAATATCCCCTACTTTTTTTTTAATAGTATATGTTAATAGTGTATCTTTATTAATTACATACTGTTCAAAGCACCACACTATTTAGAATAAAAGCAAAAGAAATTGACTTGTTAATAGCATATTTATTAGAGAAAAATACCCGTCAACCCTTTACCTAATATTAGTAGACATATGCATCCAGAACTAATCACAAACACCATTCAAATATGAAGATTTGTTCAATTTTTGCATCCAAAACATCATAAATATTGAGTTTTATTCATGAAATGTTTGTTTTAGTGGCATCCTCTAATCATGTCATATATAGGGGTTAACTCTTAACCTGCTGAGCATTTTTAAGACATTTTATCGAATCTTGTCCTGGCTGCTATGAAGCTTAAACAATCCATTCAATTTACTATTCTTATTTCAGTGGCACGTGAAATCCTGGCTGGGGAAGGAATATCTGCCAGCAGCATGCATGGAGTTAATTAAATATAAAAATTATCACAATCAGAAATTAATAGTGAAGATAAATTTCCCTAGTTTCAGGAGAAGAATTTTGTTCCAAAAATGATAGAAAATAAAAATTGAGCACTTTAATACATTATTGCTTTCTGATAGAGCTCTCTCAGATCTTTTGAACTTGATATTACATACATTGTGATTTCTCAATTTGTTAGAACAAAAGCTGACCAAAACCCAGTCAATGAGATATTCCTAGTCAAATGGCTATTCAGCTAACTAGATTTCTACATTTTGTTAAAGAGTGGAGGTCACTTATTATTATTCTGACTAATAAACTATCCTTATGTCATAAAAGAACCAAAACAATCTAATGATACAAATCCAAGCTATTTCTGAACGTATCTGTAGTACATGAATCATGGATTATTACTGAAACTCCAGAGAGTGAAATTTCTATTCAAGCAATAATTTATGTTCCATAAACCAGTGTAAACCTTTATCTAAAATGGGAGCGTGGTGGCTCAGTAGATAGAGGTGCAGGCCGCAAGCCAAGAGGTCCTCGGTTCGAATCCCCCCTGCGGCTACCGCGTGGTGTCCTTGGGCAAGACACTTCATCTCCATTGCCCGCGTGGGGGCACGATGACGCCGTGTACTGAGGCGTATTGCACGTCGATGGTACGCATGTCTTCAACCAATCTAACCCTGCCTGTGCTGCAGTGCGTAGTTACGATGTTGAGGAGCTGACAGCTGCTCGTTGTTGCTTGGTGGTTCTCTCCAGGTACTCCGGCTTCCTCCACCCGTAAAACTGTCACGGTCATGATTAGTCATTGTGCATAAACATGTGACCTTAAACAACAATAAATAATTTACCTAAAATGATGAGAAGATCGCGCTTACAAAATTACCTGAGATGATAAGATCATGCTTGCAAAAAAAAATTCTTAAATAATAAAAAATTGCCATTTTTTACCTCCAAAACGTAATTCATGAACCCTTATTGAGACAGTTCAATGAGGTCATTCTGATGGTCATGGTTTGGGGGCAAAAAATTGAAAAAAATAAACAAATTTGAAGGGTGATGATTGTAAATAGCACTATCTACATACAGTGGAAGCCACTTAAATGTATATTTTTAACTGAATAATCCTATTGTTTACAACTTACAAACACAAAACCATTTCACATACCTTCAGTACAAATTTGACCTGTTGATTGCATATAGATTATAGAGTAAAAGATCTTGTTCCATGACCTCTGTCAAACAAGACATAATAGAATAAATGTTCAGTTTCTCTCTAAAATACTGGGAAAAGACCTAGTCCCTGTTAATTGAATAATTCTCACTGGCAGTGTGGCTATTCAATTAACCCTTCACCCAATGCATACAATATCAAAATTTGTTATTTTAATTATTTCTTTTCAAATTTTTAAAAAAATGTCAACAATACCATATCATGTGACTCCTTATTGAAATACGCTGGATGAGGTGGCCACATGATGTGGTTTTGTTGAAGTTTTTTGAAAACTAATTAAAACAAGTTTTAATTGCAATTAAACTACTCAAATGCCTGCTGAAAATGCACTGTGGTAACAAACTTAACTTATTGTGAAATGCAAATCATGACAATAAATATTGAAAAATATTTGTTAGACATTTCCAGGTACCTCATAAGGAGGAATCTAATAAAATATCCAACCACATCGAGCCACAGGTAGAGCTTCTTTCTTGTTTTGACAAAAAGAAATAATATTCAATTTCTTGAGAAAAATAACAGAAATTAGTTTTCAATTGAATTGAGTGAAATCAGGTTGGTGGTTTGTGTATTGTAAACAGTTACTCAAGATTTGCTTTGGTGAATTATGAAGTAGAGTGTATTTCAATTCCAGGGAGGTGAAGAGATCATACATATATATGCTATGAATGGTTTCAAGCTCATAAAATTAGCAGGCAACTACATGATGTTAGTTCAAGATAAGATGTCCACTGAATATCCAGCAAAAGATTTGCTTTGGTGAATTATGAAGTAGAGTGTATTTCAATTCCAGGGAGGTGAAGAGATCATACATATATATGCTATGAATGGTTTCAAGCTCATAAAATTAGCAGGCAACTACATGATGTTAGTTCAAGATAAGATGTCCACTGAATATCCAGCAAAAAGACAAATGCAGATCTATGAAAATATGAAGATGACATATGCAGAATATCAACTAGAAAACACACATGTTCACACTAGCACCATAAACTGTTATATTCCGTGAGGCATTTAAATATTGTTTTCATTCAGGTGTTAATTTGACAAAACAGTAGGTAAATTAATTTTTTACCTTTGCTCCTGGTATTTAAGTACTGTATTGCAAATAGAAGACTAAACAACCAGTTTGCTGTACATGAACACTCCAGATTTACATAATTATTAGTTAGACTCAAGCTGTTCTCTGAGATTTGAAGATAAATGCAAAATATTTCTTTCTATCCTTTTTTTTTACATGAAATAGAACAGACATGAAATGCCTTTAACTCCTAGAAGTCTTGGAAACAAGAGAAAAACTGAACTTGAAAAATTATCAACTGTGATGACCAAGAAGTTGTTCCTCATCAAGATCATCTGCCTTTTTCAGGCAAAAGACACTTCACTGGAAACATCCATTTTGGGGACACGACTTTTTCTTCTCACCATTATATGAGCTGTTAATGTTTTCTTTTCACCATTATATGAGCTGTCAATGTTACAGCATCAACTATGCATTAAAACTGAATGGACTCAAATTTATGCATCCAGGTGCAAACTGCGGTCTGGGCCAATTGCAACTCTCACTTTTGTGGTATTAACTCTGTAATAGCATACAGTAGCATAACAAGACTAACAATGGCAACGCAAAGCGTGGGTTAATGTCCCAGACCCATATGCAAGCTCAAAGTTGCCTTGAAGGTGTTGCCGAGACAGAAAAATTTTCTAAGTGAAAAGAGTGAAAATAGAAAACTTTTCTTAGTCAAAAGAGGGCCATAACTCTGGGAAAAATTATTGGATGGAACCAGTTCCTTGTGCATATCCGTTCCCCCATGCAGGTCTATCAGCATACCACAGAAGATCCAAATCCAAGCAACAGTTTGAAATTACGATGCAAAACATTTGTATGGACAGACGGACGGATGGATGGCTTCAATAAATACCCCTGTATCCTCCATCGGAGGGGGGGGGGGGGGGGAGAAAATACTGCAAGTGGAAGAAAAATATTTCCCCAAACTTCATTTACCTCATTTTAGGCCAAGAGTGTTCCTCTCCCACAGGTGAAGGTTGAGGGCCTTTCCAGATTTCCAGGCCTTTTCCAGAGATATTTCTGAGACTTTTCATGCCAGTTGGAGAACCATGAATAGACCCCTAACTAGTAATATAGCTACTCCCCCTATCTATCAGGTTCCCTCTTTACGGCCAGAGGTGGGGTACACAGGCTGGCAGACTGGGAATTTGAGTGCACAGAATAACAATATAGTTTTTTTTGCAGTCAGTAACTATCTTACAAACAATTACAGATGTAAAACCTTCGCAAGCAATTAGCTAGGTATAAAGTCAGGTGTAGAATTCAAAGTTAACCCCCTACACACGGATGTCAAAATTCTGAAATTTTTCCCTTGTAATGCAATTTGGAATTTTAACCTATTAAATCTTGGTTGACAGAGCTCAAAGAGCTCTGTCAAACTAGAGTGAATTTATTAACTGGTAGAGTGCTAAATTATTTTTGGCTATCAAAATTTGCTCACATGTCTTTGCCTTTCACTCACCCAAGAAAAGTTGTTAAAAGAAGGATTTAAGGTCACAATCAGCATCTATATGTCAATCTAATTTAGCTAGAGCAGTGGGGGAATGAGGATTTGCAAGCGATCACACAAAACCCTTAAAAACTTATTTTAAAGCAAAGAAAAAAATTACTGAATGGATTGCCCACTCACTCCTCCCACGAGAGCAACAAAGCAAATTTTTTATTTTGGATGAAATCATTCCAAATTCTCCAAAACTTGTTTTAAACACCCCCCAGCCATCCTTCCCCCTCTAAAAAAACATGACCCATTGCACCTCCACTATCTGTTCATACCCCTAGGGCCTCAAGGGGCCTGATGAGCACCAAGTGAACAGTATCCATCTGCATTTACATCTAACTAACGTTGACCACAATCAGCTCTGTCATACGTCAACAGAATTCATTTCAACAAATAGTAAACCTTCACCGTGTGAAATTTAAAACCCCTCTGATGCCTACCAAAATCAGTCAAGCTTAACACTTTGGACAACTTCAATCTAGGAGTCATAGTAATGGTATATACAAAATATCTGAGGAAAATTTTGAAGAATATTCCTCATATTGCACCAAATTCAAATTCAGGCTCCCATAGGGAACCCAAATATGAACCTAGGGACTTCAATTGAATGAAACTTGAATTCCCCCCAGTAAGGATGTGAATACCAAATATCAAAAGACTCTCACTGGTGGATCAGAAGAGGAAAATATTTCCTTCAACTGCAAGTTAAAAGTCAGGCGCCCAGAGGGATCCTAAATATAAACCTAGAGACTTGTTTCGAATAACCTTGAACCTGAACCTGAACCACAGGAGAATACAGAATGTCAAATATCAAAAGATTCTGACTGGTGGATCTGAAGGAGATTTTAAAAATAATTTTCTTAACATATTTCTCCAAGTTAAAATTTGTGTTCTCAAAGAGAACCCAAATATGACACCAAGGACTTGATTTGAACAAACTTGCATCTGACAATTTTTTAAAGAATTTTCCTCATACTGGACTAAGTTAAAATTTGGGCTCCAATAGGGAGCTTAAGTATAACCCCAGGGGCTTGATTTGAACAAACCTCAATCTGACCCCTGTAAGGATGTTGTACACCAAGTATCAAGATTCTGGATAGGCAGTTCTGGGAAGATTTTTTAATTTAACCAAAAAAAAAAAGAAATTGTAGGTGCTAACAGATTTATGGCTCTTGTATAGCCATCTGCAGGCGTGGCAACTTTATTTGAACAAACTCGAACTGACATATGATAAGGAACATACATATCAACCTTTGTCCACAATTCAGTGTGGTAGATTATGCTGAGTTGATAATGTAAAGTTCACGATAGACAAGAGATGATGGGTTGAAAGTGATCAGAAAAGACCCAATGGAGTTTTGCTCAGGTGAGCTAAACATTTGGGGTGGGGGGGGGGGGGGAATTCCATCGCAAACACTCTTCAGATATTATGAACATTTTTAAAAAAAAAAAAAAAACCCAAACCCAAATGGTGCCCTTCCATACACATGAATCTATTTGATAAAAAGTGTGAACAATTTTTACACTTTGGAGTATGCATGGTAACAGCAAACTGGTGCTAAATATAAAGAAAACAGGTGCAGAAACCCTTAGCCAAATCATGTTTATCTCAGCTTTTAATGTTATTTGGACACAGAGTGCATTTCAACCATGGAAAACAAGTGTGTGTAAAATAATGCTCAGAATAGATTGGTTCTATTTTGAAAATGTTCTCAGGAAAAAGCATTAGAAAGGCATGTAAGTTGTGAGTTATGTTGGAGGAGTTAGACTACACCACAAATGAACTTTCATAAGGAACTAATACTTGCAAGAAGATTTCAGCTGCTACAGTGTTAAATTAATTTTAAACAGTAATTTAAACAAGTATTTCTTAGCTCTTTGACCCTCTGTAACCTGATGTCAAAATAACAAAATTTAAAGCAACAACTTTTTTCCACAAAGCAACAAGGAATTTAACCAATTCAGACTTGTTTGACAGAGCTCAATGAGATCTATCAAACAAGACTGAATTGGTTCAAGTCCCAGTTGTATTGTGGGGAAAAAACTGCTCCCTGAAATTTTGGTATTTTGAAATCAGAGTGTAGAGGGTTAAATATGCCACGTATAATTTTTTCTGTAAAAGAAAATGTGGTAGTCAAACAGAAACAATACCCATCAACATATTAGTCAGGATGACCTGTCATTGTGTAAAATCAAAACCTTCCATACTTTAGGGTTCACTTAATTTTCAACATCCCTGCAAATGAAAAATGGATCTCCCATTTTGGTAAAATGTATAGTGATTCCATTCAGGAACAGAAGGCTGAAAAGGATTTATGGTTTTGACAGATTTGTTTGGAAAAAATCATTTCTGTAGTTTAACCATTTACTTAATGTAACAGCCATATATGACCAGCACTATTCACAAAAATAACCATTCATATTCGATTAATTTTAAATTTTTGCTTCAAAAAAGCTCACCGACAATGAGGGGTCACACACTATGATTGTTTTTTAAATATTTAGTTATACATAAAAAAAAATTTGGCAACAGTCATCTGCTTGACAACTTAATTCCGAATGGACAAACTACATGGGAATAAGTCAACCAGAAAGGGTTCAGAAGCTATGCTTTGGAGATAAAACAGAAAAAATAATAAACTTTTGAATGCATTTTGTAAACAGCGCTGGCCAGGTATCGCCATGACCTTTGGTAAGGTGTTATCTGGATGAGTTTTAAATCATTCTGTACTCTAATGAAATGTAATGACCTCACAATTAAAGGGTTTCATGTTCTGTGTAAGTGTTTCATATTATCTCAGAATCAAAAGTATGTTTGTTCACATAAATTTGTCAGGGTATAATTTCTGAGTGAGTGCCTAAAGAAACTCCAACATAGTGGACTATGATAAAGCCATATTAACAATGGCGACCTACCAAAATTAACCCCCTACAAACTGATGCAGAAATATCAAAATATCAAGCTGTAAATTTTTCCCATCATGCAATTAGGAATTTAACCAATTCAATCTTGCATGACAGAACTCTACTAGATTAGAACCAGAAACATCTTTTTGAGAACAACAGAATTAGGAAAGACCAAAACATGTGTAAAGCATCATGGAAATCTGAAAAAAATTTTCTTTCACCAAAAACATTTGTATTTATATATTAATTTTATGGAGTTTAAGGTCACTTTAGTAGCTATAGCTATATCGTGACTGCATCATTAGTGAATAAAGTAAAGTTTAGCCAATCCTTTATACCAATGCTGCCAACTTTATATGCCTCAGGCACTGGTAACAGGGTTCAATTATACAGAGGAGCCCACTTAATTGAATATCTCTTAACTGAATAATCCTGTTAATTGAATATCATTTCCCAAGACAAAAGCATTTACCATACCTCCAGTACAAATCTGACCTGCTAATTGAATACAGGTTATAGAGTAACTGTTAGTCGAATAAAAAATCGTGCAACCTGTCAAGAAAAAAATTACCCTGACTTTCCCCAGTTTTCCTTTGTTTATAGATCTATTTGGCCTCAGTACATCCAATATAGGCATTTAATCTCTTATATCTTGTTTGACAGAGCTCATGGAGTTCTGTCAACAAGATATAATTGAATAAATGCCAAGTTTATCTCAAGAATACAGGAAAGTTAAACAATATCTGTTAATTGAATACTCCTGTTAATTGAATAATTTTCATTGGCAAAGTGGCTATTCAATTAACAGAGTTCCTCCGTACCAGCAAAGCAGAACTTGTTTACCACAGAATCAAGCACTGCTCCGTTCCCTGGGTTAAGAGGGAAAAAAAGACTCAAGTGACTTCATCTGTTACCATAACAGTGAAAATGAGTTGCAGGATAACACAAAAGTTGCGTCTTTTACTCTTGCTTCATTGATGATACCAGCACCTGTCACCGATACTTGAAATGTTCTTTAACTGGTTGAGTGCCGAATTATTTTTCAAAGGTGATTTGAAACATGGGTATTTTTTTCAAAGATACCTTGCTAATAACAAGAGTAGCCTTAGATAAGCAAGATTTTGTTTATGGATAATTGTTTTATTACAATTCATTGGATAGTGCAAATAGGCACTCTCTAATAAATTGCAACAAAACAATTTTAGATAAAAAAATATTTTCTACTGCTGAGCAAACATCAAGCTAATGCATACAATGTAAAGCCACTAGAGTGGCTTCCAGCACTTTTCAACAGAGCCATGACAGTGACTTCTAGCAATCAATCAGTTAAAAAAGCAGTCCCTGACCAACGAGTATCAGGAGTAAAGTATGAGCAAAGGAGGCAATTATCTTGCAGTTATTCGGCAACTTATTAAATCTGGTACAGTGGGTGCCACTTAAATTTTGAATAATAGAATAAACTTTTAAACGCATATAATGTGAAAACACCAAACCAATTGCAATGCCTTCAGTACAAAGTTAACCTTTTACTTGCATTTAGTTAATAGAACAAAACCCTGTTAATTGATAAAAAATGCCGCTCAGGATCACAGATCCAATGTCGAGTTGTGACCTTGACCTTTGACCTGGCGAGTCCAAGGTCAATAGGGTTCTTCCTCGCACCAAGGCCAACACACCTATGAAGTTTCATGACTCTAGGTTGAACCACTATCAAGTTCTCATCCGGAAACCAATTGTTGCGATATACTATGTTCAAGGTCACTGTGACCTTGACCTTTGACCTGGTGAGTCCAACATCAATAGGGTTCTTCCTCGCACCAAGGCCAACACGCCTGTAAAGTTTCATGGCTCTAGGTTGAACCACTATCAAGTTATCATCCGGAAACCAATTGTTGCGATATACTATGTTCAAGGTCACTGTGACCTTGACCTTTGACCTGGTGAGTCCAAGATCAATAGGGTTCTTCCTCGTACCAAGGCCAACATACCTATGAAGTTTCATGACTCTAGGTTGAACCACTATCAAGTTATCATCCGGAAACCAATTGTTGCGATATACTATGTTCAAGGTCACTGTGACCTTGACCTTTGACCTGGTGAGTCCAAGATCAATAGGGTTCTTCCTCGCACCAAGGCCAACACACCTATAAAGTTTCATGACTCTAGGTTGAACCACTATCAAGTTATCATCCGGAAACCAATTGTTGCGATATACTATGTTCAAGGTCACTGTGACCTTGACCTTTGACCTGGTGAGTCCAAGATCAATAGGGTTCTTCCTCGCACCAAGGCCAACACACCTATGAAGTTTCATGACTCTAGGTTGAACCACTATCAAGTTATCATCCGGAAACCAATTGTTGCGATATACTATGTTAAAGGTCACTGTGACCTTGACCTTTGACGTAGCGAGTCCAAAATCAATAGGGTTCTTCCCCTCACCAAGGCCAATCTACCTATGAAGTTTCATGAATGTGAGTTGAAACATTATCAAGTTATCATCCGGAAACCAATTGTTTAAGATTTACTATGTTCAAGGTCACTGTGACCTTGACCTTCGACGTAGCATGTCCAAAATCAATAGGGTTCTTCCTCCCACCAAGACCAACCTCCGTATGAAGTTTAATGAATGTGAGTTGAACCACTATCAAGTTATCATCCGGAAACCAATTGTTTACGCCCGCCCGCCCGCCCGCCCATCCGCCCGCCCGCCCGCCCGCCATTCACCAAACTATAAGTCGAGTTTGACTTCGTCACAACTCGACTAAAAATATGGTCGTTTATTCTGACAACCCCTGAATTTCTCATTTTCACAGATCTCTATGGTCTCTGTATCTTCAATGTAAGCATTTAATCTATCACAATTTATTTGACAGAGCTTCACAAGAACTGTCAAACAATATGTAATAGATGCAGGCCTGGCATTCTTTAGGAGTGCAGGAGTGCTGAACGCCTACTGCATGCTTAGAAAAAATTGAGGAGGGCAATTTTTTGCACCCTTTGATTTTCTGGAATGCCAGACCTGTCTGGAGCTGCCTTTAAAATCTATTATCATTTCATCCCCTGAGTTCCAATGTGTTCTCTGTGCCTACTGCCACAGAGAACACATTGGAACTCAAGGGATGATTTGTCATTGTTGCATTGATTCGCAATAATTCATGACCCACTCTGTGTCGCATTTCGGAACATTTTGAGTGTAGAAGACAGTCACATAAGAATGGAAAGCAACATTTTGAATAATGAGAAGATGTGTGTGCCAATTTTTCCACTATGTAGCTGAATGCAGTACAATTTTTCAGTCACAATATTAATACCTTGAAGTGAATATAACCAAAATAGCTTACAGGTTTTTGTATCGAAAATTTCAGGTGCAATGGCACTCCGAAGCAATCTGAAGAGGGCAACTGTTTTGCACTCCTTGATTTTCTAGATTGTCTGGCCTGTAGATGTAATACTCAATTAATCAGCAGAATGTAGAAACATGACCAAACTTGGGTTTATTAACATTCCTGTTAACTTAATATTTTTCATTGGTAAAGTAACTATTCAATTAAGAGGCTACTGCTGTACTGTAAATAAGTAAGGGTAATAACCGTCAAATTCTTTTTATGGTAGTACAGAAAGGTCATTGTGGTGTAAGTGCAACCATGAAGAACATTAGTTCAACTCTCATGAAAAAAATGACAGAAAAATGAAGCAAAATGACATGAAATACTGAGATTAGAACTAGAGAGAAATTTTAATCCTTTACCTAACACAGCAACCAAACATAGGCAGCACTATTGATAAAAATAGTCATTCAAAATTTATTATTTTTGCCTCAAAAATATAGCTTATAACCCTTCATTGGAATGAGCATGTTGAGGCAAAAAAAGAACTTTTTTGTTTAATTTTATTTTCTATTCGAGATAGTAAAGAGTAAAATATGGGCAGCACTATTGATAAAAATCATTCCAAATTTATTTTTCCCATTTTTGTCTCAAAAACATAGCTCAAGACCCTTCATTGGAAAGAGCATATTGAGGCAAGAAAAAAAAATTTTTGTTCAACTTTCTTTTTTTTCTATTCAAGTTAGGTAAAGGGTTAAAGATCTGTTTGGATTTTGACTCCGCTGGAATCATGTGAATAAAATGCACCAATACGCAGAGATTTAAAAAAAATCTTTGGCAACAATATAAGAATAAGTCTGGTCATAAGTTATTGGAACTGCAGTAGTATTTTTTGATAATACAATCTGGTTTCAAATCATATCATATTCCACCCGCTCAACATGATTTAACATAGCTGCCCGATAACTGTACCTATCAGATATACTCCGCTGAACTTTCGGTGCGCCAAATATTTTTGGATGACGAGGACCAAAACCAACTGCTTCTTCATCTTCACCAATTGCTGTTTCAACCAACGAAGGTTCATAACTGGACATAACTACCATTTTGGATTGTAGAAGATAAACATAGGTTTTATATCTTTTTATCTGAAAAAAGCAAAAAACACTTATTCAAATGCACATTAATGTTCATTTTTTCCATGATGCACTCATATTCATTGATATTTTATGTCACCTTCAGCATCTATGGATATAACATGACAATAACATAAGAGTAAATAAAGGTTTAAATATTTTTCAAATTAATGCTAGTGTTCAAGATGACTCAGGTCATAAAAATAGCTGTTTCTGGTCACCTTGCTAAACTCATATATTTAGTCTGAACACAAACCTTTTATCAGAATAACAAGAGCAATGCTAACATGTGTGCTGATGACCCCGAAGGTAGCAAAAGTCGGACTTGCATGCAAATAAATAATTTCTGAATGTTTAAAGAGAATTGGTTCATCCAAACAACCCTATAGGCTACGGTACAATTTACCTTAATCAGAAACAGAGGACAAAAACAAACAAGGGCCTTAACTCTACCAAACATGGATGCCCTATCACGATACCGAAGAAAGTTAAAAAATTTATAGTAATTTATATATTTTTTATACTTACCAATGACCCAGACATAGCTGGTGCTAACTCTTAAAAATCTAAGGCCAAACACAAATTTTGCCCCCCAATCCCCAAAATTTGCATCTAAAACCAAAGAAATCATGTGTCCTGAATGGCCCTCCATACTTCGCCTCTACTGCGCATGCGCAGTGTCAAGGAGGTCCCGGAATTGGCGCCATTTATCATTCTTACAACCAGTGCCTGGTCAGCACTATGTACTCAGCGGGGAGGTAGAGTTCCCAACTCCTGGGAGGGCCATCCCCGTCTGGGTCATTGGTGAGTATAAAAAATATATAAATTACTATAAATTTTTTAACATTTTTATACTGTACCAATGACCCAGACATAGCTGAATAGTAAAAAGGCTGGAGGGCCTAGGACATAGAGGAAAATCCAATAAGCTCAACTATATAAAATAGAGTCATCCCCTCGAGGAGAAAAGGAGTATTAGGCTTTACATGTATCTTTCTTATTTATGATAAATTAGAAAGACACAACACCCTCCATAATTGAGCATCATAACATTCATGTTCTCTATTAACATCCAATATAATCCTTATACTAATTATTTTTAAAGTAAGCCAATAAATAAAGTTAGTCCAGAGAATTGAGACTCTTTATACTCTTTTTAAACGTGTCCGAGGATTGTATATTAACTCCCGTTTGACACGTGACATATAGAAATGCTACACTTTAAAAATATGACATGAATGAATTTTTTAAACATTAACTTTTCACTTTAAAACCATCCCGGTAACAACTCAGAATTACTGACTCCGGAGGAGGTATCCCCTTGTTTCACTATAAAACAGGTGACCCAAGGGAACACCCCCCCCCCCCCCCCCCCTTCCCCTTGCCCTGGGTCAAATAGCCCAGAGCGAAGGGGGCAGCAGGATGGAGTCACTGCCTGAACAGAAAGCCTACATAACTATAGTTGCAACTGTTTAGTGAACGACATTCTGAGCAGCAGATAATGGACCTAAACAAAGCAGGTCTCCAGAAATGAACTCAATATTTCGGAGATAAAAATTCGTGAATGTGGATGGCTGAGACCAATATGCAGCCTTCATTAAATCTGTAATAGCAACACTATTTGCATAAGCCTAAGATGTAGAAAAAGCTGTTACTGAATGAGCCGAAATCTTACGCACAGACTGCTGAGTTGAAGACAGATTATCATAAGCAGTACGGATAGTTAATTGAATCCATCTAGCCATAGAATGGACCGTAATGTCCTTCTTATTAGGCATCAGAGACAGAAGAAGCTTTTACGTCCCTTACTGATAAACTGATATCTTGTTTATAAATACATAAAGCTCTAACCGGATAGAGTAAAGGCCTGTGCCCGTCTGAAGACGGAAGGGCCTTAATAACAATAGGTTCCGGATATTATTAGGGGCCTGATTCTTGGCCAAAAATGCAACATTAGCAGTAAAGGTAATAGTGTTCCCGACACTACGATAGTGAGAATCGTCAACCGATAGTGCATGAAGCTCACTGACTCTTCTAGCAGAAGAGAAAGCTAAGAGAAATGCTGTCTTATAAGACCTGAATTTGAAATCTACTGTCTCAAGAGGCTCAAATGGTTTTCTTTTTGTTTAAGAAGAACCCAAGCTAACTTCATTTAGGAATTAATCTAAGGGTTCTAGGTCTATTTATCGAAAAGTTTCTAACTAATTTAGATAAAGAGACATAAGATTCAACTGTAAACTATCATGGTGTGCATAGGTATCAGATAACATAGACCTATAACCTTTAATAGTAACAGGCTGCAGTTGATCTCGTCAAACAAGTATACTAGAAAGTTTGCAATGTCTGGTATGGAGGGATCAAAAATATCAACAAAATGATCCCTACACCCATGACGAAAGACCTTCCACTTAACCACATAGTATAGTGAAGAGAAGGTCCTCTTACAGTTAGAAATCGCGTCCACTGCTTGTCCTGTACAATGCTTGCTGTGCAAGAAGGACCGCACAATGAAATACGTGAAGGTTGAGACCTTGTGGGTTGTGATGAAGTTGACACGATTTCCCCAGCGAAAGAAGATCCTCTCGTGGAGGAAGTTTTTGCGGTAAGTCCCACAGCAGACACCTGAGTAGATTTATACATGGTCTCTGTGGAGACAGAGATGCTACCAACAGAATTGTATTGAGATTGTTTTATCTTGAGCAATATTTGATGAATCAACGGCGCTGGAGGATACGCATATCCTATCCTTCCGTCCCACGAGATCGATAGAGCTACTATTGCATATGCTCGGGGATCCAGACATGGTGACACATACGTCTGCAATTGATTGTTGAGTTGTGTCACAAATAAGTCTATCATTGGCCGCTCCCATTGGTAGCAAATCTGATTAAATACCTGTTTGTTGAGAGTCCATTCTGACGGCAACAAGCGACCCTTCCGTGAAAGGGAGTCTACTAATACATTCAGACGACCCGGAATATGACGGACCGAAAGCAGAACTTGGTGTTCTAGAACAAACAGAAGGATTCTTTCCGTTAAATTGAATAACGGAACGGAAGGAGTGCCTCCCTGGTTCTGGATAAAAGCAACTACTGTCGTATTGTCGGACAGGATTGGACATGCGCTTTCTGAATAAAGTTCATCCAATGACGTAGTGCAAGCCAAATTGACATCATTTCTTGGACGTTTATGTGCTTGCCTAGAAACTGCAGAACCCAAAGACCCTGGCACTTCGAATCCGTTGGGATCAATGTTGTACCCCAACCTGTTTGACTGGCATCCGTCATAATCGTAAAACTCGGATCCGGCAACTGCAGTGGAACTCCCTGAGTCAACCACTGAATGTTTGCCCAAGTCTGAATCTCTTGTTATACTTGATTGACAAGAGAACGTCTATATCGAGCAATTCATAGATTGCCGAAAGGTTGCCGTCGAAGAGAAGCTTCTCCGAGACCGAAGCGACTCTGAGAGAGTTCTTCACCTTACTATCCACGCGCGTGGATGTAGCTAGGGCTGCGTCACGTCTAACCAACTCCAGGTTTGCCACTGAAGGGCGGAGTTATACGTGGAAAAGCTACTGCCCTCGAAAGAAATCTCATTGAGGATCATATCCTGGAATTCTTTCCCTTGAAGACGTAATGATAACGCCTTAGTAAGGTGGTCTGCGTATGATAAAGCGTCTAAGTTAAGTCTGTTAGACATTATTGTCGTTTCCAACGTCATGGTTGGAATTGACATAGACGGCGATATAGACAATTACAAGTCTTCAGCCTCGTCGTCTAGACGCACAGGAACTCTCGGTATGCCCTGTCCTGCCGTTTCAAATTTATTCCTTGAATTGATGAAAGGCAGATTTAGAGCATTTGCGGACAAGAAACCAGACTTGCCTGTTTTGGTAGCAAGCTTATATATAGCGTCATTCAATAAGTCGAATGTTCTTGTGACATTATTGGACTGTGTCGGCAACTCAGGGACGATGTCCCTGAACCGATCAAAAAAAAATTCTGTGTCCAATGACGCTATTAGTCTCTTATCCCGCATCGCAGCATTCTAGTCCGACGGAACAACCTCTAGAAGATAATGCCGGAAGAAATCTATGGCAGCTTCTGTTGTTCCGAAAGGGAAAGCTCGAAATCCTCCGAATCCCTTTCGCCATCCTGTCGGACCCTATGAAGAGCTCGGTCGTCCATACCTGATGCTTCAGCGGAGCGTACCGACCCAGCGTCGTCGGATTATTCCTGATCCGACAGAGATTCTGTCGTTTACTGGGATGCTGTGATAAGTTGTGCTATTTGGATAGCACGTCCGTCACTGAGGCCTGTGGAGAAGCGGTCTTACGTTGCTTTGCCGCTGGAAGCTCCGTGTACATTGACCCGTGCACACTTCTATTATGCGAGTGTCCGGAGTCTACAGGCCTCGTGTCCCTTGGCTACCGGATGGCGTGATGTGTTCGCCGTGGAATCCCTGAAAGGCGAAGCTGGCTGGATATTCGTGGTCACGTAGCCAAGGTGCGGTCGTGTGTGCTGTCGTGAGGATGAGGAAGCCTTATCGACAGTCTCTCAGACTGTCTATATAACGGAGCGTCCCGAGCGGCGGACATATGCTCCGAATGCGAAACGTTTGTACCACATCTGGTCCCAGATGTTGTTGTACGAGAGAGGGACCTCTCTCGCTCGCTGCCCGGATGGACCTGGACGAGCTAGGAACCGGACTAATAGGCTTCCTCCGATCTCTCCTCTGATCTCTCGTCACTGGGTGTGCACTTTTGTCTAATTATAGTGCTCGCATCACCCAAATCTCCTTCCTGGACCGCAACGGACGAACCCGGCTGCCGAACCATTCAATGAATGGACGCTACACTGGGCGAGCTAGCGGATGTCAACGTCGTCGATCCTACTAGGGACCTCTTAGGCGATTGACGTATTTCCATGAGCACTTATTGCCGCAAGCTCTTCATTTAACTATGACAACAGAGGCACACTTTTGGAAGACATCACGGTAACTTTTGCGAACAAGAAACCAGACTTGCTTGTTTAATAGCAAGCATATATATATAGCGTCGTTCAATAATTTGAAAGTTCCTGTGACATTATTGGACTGTGTCGGAATCTCAGGGACAATGTCCCTGAACCGATCAAAAAATTCTTGTGTCCACAGACGCTATCAGTCTCTTATCCGGGATCGCAGCATTCTGGTCCGACGAAACAATCTCTAGAAGATAAAGCCGGATGAAATGTACAGCAGCTTATGTTGTTCCGAAAGGGAAAGCTCGAAATCCTCCTAATCCCTTTCGCCATCCTGTCGGACCCTATGAAGTTTCCGGACGTCTGTACCTGATGCTTCAGCGGAGCGTACTGACCCAGCGTCATCGGATATTACCTGATCTGACAGAGATTCTGTCATTGCTGGGATGCTGCGATAAGTTGTGCTATTTGGGATAGCACGTCCGTTACTGAGGCCTGTGGAGTAGCGGTCTTACGATGCTTTGCCGCTGGAAGCTCCGTGTACGTTGACTCCTGCATACTTTTCTTATGCGAACGTCTGGAGTCTACAGGCCTCGTGTCCCTGGCTACTGGATGGCGTGACCTGGTCGCCGTGGATTCTCTGATTGGCGAAGCTGGCTGGATATCCGAGGTCACGTAGCCAAGGTGCGGTCGTGTGCGCTGCCGTGAGGATGAGGAAGCCTTATTGACAGTCTCTCCGGACTGTCTATATAACGGAGCGTCCCAAGCGGCGGACGTATGCTCCGAATGTGAAACATTTTGTACCACAATATCTGGTCCCAGATGTTGTTGTACGAGAGAGGGGCCTCTCTCGCTCGCAGCCCGGATGGACCTGGACGAGCTAGGAACCGGACTAATAGGCTTCCTCCGTTCTCTCCTCGGATCCGCCGTCAGTGGGTGTGCACTTAGTTGATTTATAGTGCTCGCATCACCCAAAACTCCTTTCTGGACCGCAACGGACGAACCCGGCTGCCGAACCATTCGATGAATGGACGCTACACCGGGCGAGCTAGCGGACGTCAAAGGCCGTCGATCCTACTAGGGACCTCCTAGGCAATTGACATATTTCCATGAGCACTTTGCCGCTAGCTCTTCATTTAATTGTGATGACGGAGGCACACTTTTGGAAGACATCACGGATACATCACCCTGTTCTTGTTCGTCTGAAATAGAGATTGATAAACTAGAGTGACCCTGCGGAGAAAGGACCGGCATGGCCATTTCCCCGCTAACATACCGTGACGCACGCTTCCCATGTTTGTCATTCAATTGACACATACTGAACAGGAGTTAGTGCGAGTATACTGACTACAATTAATACAATGATTATGAAAGTCAGAGGAAGATTTCCTCTTATTACAATTGAACAATATCCTTTCACTGTGAAAAGAATACAAAAAGTCTTAGTACTTGCACCAACCCCTGAAAACAAAGATACATAATAACATGATCCATTAACATAGAAAAAATAACTGAAATCAAAAAAAAAATTTTGGGAAAAAATATTTTTTTCAGAAAAGCCCAAGTTTCTGAAAAGTAACGTTGAGCCCCAATGGATCCCAAACCTAAGTGTGGGCAAAAATTTTAAAAATATTTTTAAAAATTAATGCAACACTTACGAATAATAATAATGTATCTTGTTATGATTAAACTAACACAAAGACAAGAAATCCCCCTCCACAGAGACTGTTGTCAATGTAAACAAGAAGTGTAAAAACACCAGAAACATGACTCCAGGCACTGATAACCATGGCCCGAAATCAGTTACCAAAAATACACTATCTGATGCAAAACAGAGACTTCCAGGGAAGAAACTGCAGAACATCAGATGGTAGATGCAGAACACTACGCCTAAACACCCATGGGTGAGGACGTAAACATGGGGAAAAGAACAATTCATTCTGTTAACCAGCTAAAACTCCCAAGAAATTTTAGTAATAATATTACAGAAAATATGCCAAAAGCATGGGAGAATAGCAAGGGGGGACTTAAAGGAAAGGGAGAGAGGAAAACACTGAACAAGCAGTGTAACTTTATAGCAAGAATGACCACAACAGGCCCATGCCTCGAAAATAGGTAACTTAACATAATTTCATTAAAAAATTTTAAGTTACAGCACTGATTATTTTCTGTCACTCATTTTTCCTCTCCTCCTTCTATTTCCTCTTTAGATCCACCATTTCTCTAATATTTATGTGTCTGGCATCATTTAAACTGAGATTTACAAGCACAAAGATCAGTCAGATGTGAACTGATGAAGGGCCAAACAAAGAATGATAAATGCCGCAAATTCCGGGACCTCCTTGACACTGCGCATGCGCAGTAGAGGCGAAGTATGGAGGGCCATTCAGGACATGATTTCTTTGGTTTTAGATGCAAATTTTGGGGATTGGGGGGCAAAATTTGTGTTTGGCCCTAGATTTTTAAGAGTTAGCACCAGCTATGTCTGGGTCATTGGTACAGTATAAAAATATTAAAATCCGACAACTGATGTTCGAGTTATAATACAAAATGTTCGTACGAATGGACGGACGGAAGGACGTATGGACGAACGGAAGCACACATGGACGGACGGAGACCTCGACTATATACCCCTGAAAAATTTTTTCCGGGAGCCTAATAAAATTTTTGTACAACTCAAGTATTGCCACAATCCCATGAAAAACATCTCAAATTCTAAAGGGCATTCCCATGTGTTAACAGTAACACTTTCAAGTCAGCATAATTACTATTCATATGTAGTGTTGAAACCAATCACTGATTAGTCAATGTCAACGTAATTAGTAGCAGAGAATAAAATCTCAAATTTTGAGATAACCTATTTACCATTCATCTGGATATAATAAAGAGGACTGATAACAGTACAGCCGTCGTGGATGGGTTAAAATCTATGGGCAGGCATTTTTCCACACATATAATTCAGAGATGATCTGCTATGACACCTAGCGAAATTTCCACCAATGAAGCACCGGGGTAATCCCGGTGCTTCATTAGTGAAAACTTTGCTAGGTGTCACAGCGGATCAACGCTGAATTATCTGTGTGGAAAAAATGGCAAACCATGGATTTTGACCTGTCCATGATGGCCCTCTGTACGACAGTTCACAGATTTCAAAAGTATAGGCAAGCACAGGAGGCGTCGGCTGTCTTAGAGCGTTTGAGCACTGAAGAGAGGGGGGTCTTCCCACAGGAACATTTTAAAACAGTGCTATCAAATAAGGTGATAAGACACAACTTTTTGACAAACTGTTTGTAGTTCCAGATGAACAACTTTTTGTTTATCTGTTTTTTTCATTTAGATAACCACCAGAGGAACATTAAAATCATTCCTCTCAAATTTTATGGCCTGTAGTAGTAATAGTCAACTAGTCATCAACATTTATATCCCATTCCCCAACACAAGTTACAGTACCCAGCCAGTGTATGAATTGCTGTTTAGTCTTTTGTCATCACGATCAGTTTATTTGGCTACAAGCTTGTTACCCAATCAATTTTTAATCACTGTCAAAACTATACATGTACAATAATAAAATGACCACAGACATGTTAACTCTCAAAGGAAAATCCCGTAAATTCAGTGTAGTTTCTTGGCTCCTGGAAGGCAATCAGTTTTGGACAAAAATCCCGAAAGATAGTAGAGTCAAAACATTTTCTACGCTTCAAAACGTTTAGTCTTAAATGATAGGCCTTCAAAGCTCTGATCATAACATATAGACCTTCACTCACCCAAAACTTTCTAGTCACAGATTCTTTGGATGGATATGAAGCTTTGATGCAAGGTTTATAACACTGCCTCTATTGAATGTGGAGTATATCAATGAAGCAAAATATATCATTCATCAGAACATCATTTGCTCGAGTTCTGTGACATTTTGGCCTTGAGATGAGTCGGTCTGGGACATTTCGGGTGGGAAGTTTTCGATCCCAAAATAGACAACACGTAAGGGCCAAAACATCCCAACCGTAGGTCTGAAATGCCTCTGGGCCAGAACATCTGAAGACTGCAACATGTTGTTCCCATTCACTCATGATGAATCAGTTAAAGTAACATGGGCTGTGTTCCTGAATGCATCCAAATATATGGATTTTCAGGATGAGGATGTGGAAAAAAAATTCAGCATAATTAAAGTGCATGTCACTAAATAATACTGTATATCAAATTTGGTTCAAAATAACCAACCGGTTCTGAAAATAGAAATTCTGAGCAAGGCTATAAATTTCGCCCCTTCCAGCATGACCCCAAATATATCCAGAGAAATTTCACTTTCAACAAACTTGAATCTTCATTAAAAGAAGATGCATACCAAATGTCAAAGTACTGGGACAGCTGAATTTATGAGAAGACTTTTAAAAGGTTTTAGGCTTTTTGGCACTGCTTCCAGCCAATCAGGATAAGCATCATCTTTCAGACACACTTACAAGGGTATCCCCCCCAAAATATTTTCTGCCAAGTTTGGTTTGAGCCAGTATTTCTGAAAAAGACTTTCATGCAAAGCTAATGGATGGCAAGCATTGGCAGTTGTGCAATAGACGGTACTAACAGAATTCAGATATGCATAAATTAATGCTTATTTAGCTTATCTGAAGCTACATTCATCAACATGTAGATGGTTATGATGAAGGCATAATCCCAAAATAGGTGACATCAATAAAAATTGTCAACTATTTTACAACAAAAATCACCTCCTCAATAAAAAGTTCTCTTCACAAAATGCCAAGAAAACTTTTCAGTCACGTTAGTATCAATCTGATAGCATTATACATTGTCCCATTCCAGAGATTAGCATGCTTACGAAAGATATAAACTTCGGTTTGAAGTTCAATGCACTCCTTGAATCTGGAAGTAAGCTTTTAAGGTTTTGCGTACCAGTTTCATGCTCCAAAATTTTCTAGTTCAATGGCTCGTTTGGTATATTTTGGAGTGTGCTTTTACACTTCATAGTCTTGATAGGCCTGACACTTTAGGGAACTGCTATATTGTGTATTTCCCCCTCAGAAATTCTCCTGGTGGACAACAGCATGTTGTTCTGGTGTGGAAGTTTGGAAATAAATGAGCATGGGCTGTTCAAATTCAACCATGAAGCAATGCATCTCAATCACTAAAGATGAAAAGAAATGTATTTCAAAGGCAAATATTTCTGATGAAAGAAGATTTGTCGAATATGTCTTGCATATTTTAAATTACCAATAAAGTTCGAAAAACCAGACTGTTGGAATTTCAAAAACCATTTGTAGTGATAAAATCCTAGAAATTCTGAGCCAGTGAAGCGAAAAACCTCGAACTGAAATACCTGACAAACGTCAACTTATCAAAGTTATAATCTGAAAACTCAAATCTTGGAAATTCTAAAATAAAAGGCAGTAACTCGAAAGTGGAATATAAAAAAAAAATGCCGAAAACACACGACTTGAATTTTCTGAGGGTGAAGTCATATATTAAAAATGGATTGGATATACTGATTAATGCTCAAGTCATCGACTAAACACCAAAACATGAATAGACTGATAAATGGATGGATGGACAGACAATGCTGAAATAAAAAAATAATAGAACCCTGTTAATTGAATAGCCAATTTGCCATGAAAAATATTCAATCAAACAGACTATTAAATGAACAGGAATTTGGTTTTATCTTGTATCCTAGCAATAAACTGAGCATGTATTATATCTTGTTTGACCGAGCTGTGGAAACAGCCAAGTACAAGCTTTAGCTTGATGCTGAATCCATTTCCTTAACAGTTGTATGCTTCTTTTGTATTGTTTAATTTGTTCATTATACTTTGGAAATAAATAATGTTTAAACTAAGATATAAGTGATGAAATGTGTACATTGGATTACTGAGGCCAAATGGGCCAATAAACATGGTTAATTCAGTAATTCTTTGATGGGTAACACGATTTTTTATTCACCAACAAAAGTTTACAAGATAACCAGTATGCAATTAACAGGGCAAATTTATATGGAAGGTATGGTAATATAGTTTGATGTTTTTAATTTATATAGAATTCACAGGGCTATTCAGTGAACAGATATCTAATTAATTGGGCCTCTCTGTACATCCTGTTTTCACAGACATGTGAAAACTTGTTAATCAACTTACTTCATATTCTAAATAAAGTTCTTTTTCTATATAATCTTGTATTATTCGGGATTTTGAGCCCTTCTCAGGAGGATCTGCTCTATGATCATGTAAGTCTTTTTCCAACTCTTGCAACCGCTGTTCGTGCTTACGCAACTGATCAGCCTGGGGAAAGAAAAAACAAGATCAGAAATATTACTTCTACAACACATAGCACAATACATTTCAATATCAAGTTTTGTTACCTTTGATGAAATAAATTCAAGGTGTGACCTCAATAACTGGTTGAGGGCTAGATTATTTTTTGGTGATCAGATTTGTTCATCAAAATTTCTTTTATTACAAATCTGATTGAATATGCATTTGATTGAATATGAAACAAGAGCAAGGAAAATGTTGGCTTTTGCTCTGTTGCCCTAATTTTTTTTGAAAGCCCTGATTGTGGCTTCTAGCACTCAACCAGTTAACTTGAACCTATCACAAATTGTAACAAGTTTTATAATTTTTGAACAAGAGACTGGAATTTTTTTTTTTCAATCAAGACCACAGTTTAAGATCTCTCATTGGAACGAGCAAGTTCGGCTTGTTCAATGAGGTGCATTCAAAAAATGAATAGCAATTTCAGTAACACAGGTCTTAAAATTGGTCCCCATTCATGAGAATCAGTTCTGATCCTCGTGAACTTCTGCGCGAATCTATTTTCAGTTCTTAAATAATTACTGTTATACCATTGTGAGTGCAACCAATACATATATGTGCCATAGCAATTAACCCTTTACCTAACGAATCGCCCGCATCGCCCGCGTAATATGCAAATTGAGCAGTTGAAAAAATAAAATTTTTCAAAATATTTCAACAAAACCATATCATGTGACCCCTCATTGGAACGAGCTTATTGAGCTCGTTCCAATGAGGGGTCACACGATATGGTTTTGTTGAAATTTTTTGAAAAAATTATATTTAAAATAATAAATTTTGATATCGTCTGTGTTGGGTAAAGGGTTAAATAAACCTATTATTTATACATTTACAAGAGTTTAATTCTAAGATCAGTGTGATTTCTTGTTTTACAAACAGGAACACATGTAAGAACACATGTAAGAATACATGTTCAAAATTACAGGCTATGGGTGACCTTGCTGGTAGACATTCCAGTGCATTGGCCATGTTTTCTAGTGAAGACTTGGCTGCCTGCACTGGTAGCCAAGATTTCACTAGATGCCACTACTATGTCAAAGTTTTATATTATGAATGAGCAAAAAACAATAAATATTAGAGGTAGCTGCCTCTGGGTGGCAAATTCCCCCTCAAAAAATCACCCTGATATTGTAACCTTGGTACATTAAATTAACACAGGAACAGTTGGTATTATTTACTCAAATAATAGATAAGATTACCTGCATGTGATGAAATGTCAAGTTTGGTTTCGATCGGGACTGATAAGATTTAAGTTCAAGGTCACTGTGACCCTGACCTTGGCACAATGACTTAAAAATATGTAAGGCTCTTTCTCTCAACATGCTCAATCCACATGCTAAGTTGGGTTTCAATTGCGAATGCATATTTTTAATAATTAAGAGAGCCAAAACCAGCAATGACCGATAAAATTTTAATTTCAAGGTCTTGGTGTCCTTGACCTTTGGCATAATGACCTAAGAAATACAAAGGGTTCTTCATCTCATTATGCCCGATCCACATGACAAGCTTGGTTTCAATCGGGCAAACAACATTTTATTTAGACAGCGGAAACCAACTCTGAGATAACTTAAAATTCAAGGTCACTGTGACCTTTTCCTTTGACACAATAGCCCCAAAATAAATAGGGTTCTTCCTTTCATCATGCTCAACCCATAAGCCAAGTTAAGTATCAATCATGCAAGCAAAACTCCAATTTGAGAAGCCAACTCAGGCAAATGATTAAGTTCAAGGTCACTGTGACCTTGACCTTTGGTACAATGACCTCAAAATGAACAGGGTTCTTCCTCTCATCATGTCTAACCCACATGCCACGTTGGATTCCAGTTGGCCAAATGGAACTTTAATTACATAGCGGAAGCCAACACTGATAGAAATTAAACTTCAAGGTCACTGTGTCTAAATAAATAGGGTTCTTCCTCTCATCATGCCTTATCCACATGCCAAGTTTGGGTTCAGTTGGCCGAGCAGAATTTTAGTTAGAGAGCGGAAACCAACTCCATCCACAGACGGACAGATGGATGGACAGCGCTGTGGCTATATCCCCCCCCCCCCCCATTTCTGATTCTTACATGAATTTTAAGCTCTGTAACAGCACAAATTTGATAGCTCATTCAGTATTAAGTTAACCCTCAAGCCTTTAAATTTCCCTCGAACAGTAAGGGCAAATGTTGTGACCAAATAAAGTAATTGTGCCCAAATTATATGGTGTTTTACAGTTTTGTAGTGTTTTGTCTATACTTGGGTTAACTGGTAGAGATGTAAATTATTTTCAAAGGTGATTTGTAACATGAGTATACATTTTTCTTACTATTTATTGGAGAGTGCAAACGTACACTCTCCAATAAATTGTAACAAAACAATTTTATATGAATATTTCTTGATCTACTGCTGCACAAACAACAAGCTAATGCACAAAGTGTAAAGCAACTAGAGTGGCTTTTGCACCATTCAGTAGTGCCTTCTTGAAATCTACCAGTAAAGTTTCTCTGAAGCATGCAATGTAGTTTAGGACATACCTGTTGAATCACATGATACAACAGATAAATAATTTTTAAAAATCATCTGGAGTATGCCAGAGAAAAGCAATCTTTGTCAATAGTGTTGTATTTGATACTGTCAACACGGAATGTTTTTTACTGATGAAAGCTGTATGAGCATGAACTTAAACCTTTAGGGCCTGGACAATTGTCCTGAATTCACATCTGACCACAGCCTGTACACATCCAGTGGCTTAACAGTGATTTCTAGTCAAGTCTTGGCTGCATGTTAAGGTAGCCAAGACTTGACTAGAAATCACTGCCTATGTAATTTGTTTACTGTCGGTTACCAACTCATGATGGCATATTAAGGGCACCTGTTCTGAGGTTGTAAAAGTAGGAAATAGGCCCTTAGATTAAACTTATTTCATTTGGTATAATTAACAAAAAGGATTGGATGACAAGTGCCCATGACTTAGATTATATCCTTTCCTTAAAATACAGCTGAAAAATTACAAAGCATGCTTAGGCCGGGGAAAAATAATTAATTTGTTCAGGTAACCCAACCGACCCAATTTTTGCCGCCGACCCTAAATATTTTTTACCTTGCACAGAAAAAAAATTTTAAGAAAAAGAAAAAATAATGAAATCGCTATCGCCTAACGAAATAATAGCACCAACTTTGCGTGGTACGACTGTCCCTGGAACGTTTCTCATGTTAAAGGGGGCGTGCACGTCGACCGATGACGCTCATAGCAACAAGTTTCAGAACGCGTGTTTATATCAAAATGTCGGCTGCAAGCGTTGTCGCAATTCACACAGAAAAGTGCGAACACAGAGGGAAACAGCAATTTTTAAGAACAGTTTCCAACTTATCCTCATTTATAGACATTTTTAAAGCCATACATACCGAAGAATTTCATGACATTGAAGTGAAATTTTCAAAGGATGCAAATCCAAAGACAGACGACATTTTCCAGGTGGATTCACCCAATATGCAGATCGGAGAGGTCATAAGTAAGTTTGAAATAAAAACGGTGTTGTTTAAATGCACTTCTTCAAGACTCACAGACTCCACTTCAGAACAAACGGAAACAACCCCATCCAAAAATGAAAGTGTCAATGACACTGTAGCTCAACTTGTCAAGACAAAGACATGCACATGTATAGTATGTGACACAGCAATGACAAACATCTAGGTAATCACCTGATAACAAAGGTACATATAAAGTATTGTAATGGTCTGTACATAAATACTGACCGTTGCCTGTAACAAATGTATAGGTAAAGTATTGTAAAGGTGGGTGACAGTCAGATGCTAAACTAGAAAAGAAAACTTTGAGTCCCAGAGTGAGTCTGACTGAACCCCAAAATATTTGTTCTCATAGCACAGTGATAACAAAGGCACCCCAAAACACACTCGTTCCTGTCCCAAGGTGAAAACAAAGGTACCCAAGAAGTTTTGTGAAGATCAATTCATAAATACGAGCTGTATAAACTTGTGACAAAAAACTGATTGGACCTAATTTTGGTACAAAATGGCCACTGGCAGCCATCTTGAATTTTGGACCGTACCCAGAAACACTCATTCTCGTCCCAAGGTGATAACAAAGGTACCCAAGAAGTTTTGTGAAGATCGGTTCATAAATACAGCCTCTACCCTGAGCCGTATTGACATGTGTGCTTACATTGTGCAAGTAGCACTGAATAAGTCAAAGTTCATCTAATTTGCATAATTTCTGCACGAAAAAAACCCCCTTAGAATATGTGATGTATTCCATGTTACTAAACATTCATACAAAAATTTATTCAAATCAGAACTTTCATACAGAAGTTCTGTACAAAAGACTGATTGCACTAATTTTGGTACAAAATGGCTGCTGGTGGCCATCTTGAATTTCGGACCACACCCAAAAACACTCGCTCTCATCCCACGGTGATAACAAAGGTACCCAACAAGGTTCGTAAAGATTGGTTCATAAATATGGCCTCTAGTCTGAGCTGTATAGAAGTTGTGTACAAAAAACTGATTAGACCTAATTTCGGTACAAAATGGCCACTGGCAGCCATCTTGAATTTTAGACCGCACCCAGAAACACTCGTTCTCGTCCCAAGGTGATAACAAAGGTACCCAAGACATTTCGTGAAGATCAGTTCATAAATACAGACTCAAGTCTGAGCCGTATTGACATGTGTACTTAATGTGTGTAAGTCACACTGAAATATCAAAGTTCATCTAATTTGCATAATTTCTGCACGAGAAAAAAACCCGTATTATATGTGATGTATCCCATGGTACTAAACATTCACACAAAAAATTATTCAAATCAGCGCTTTCATATGGAAGTTCTGTGCAAAAATCTGATTGCACCTAATTTTGTACAAAATGGCTGCCATCGGCCATCTTGAATTTCGGACCGGACCCAAAAACACTCGTTCTCGTCCCACGGTGATAACAAAGGTACCCAAGAAGTTTCGTAAAGATCGGTTCATAAATACGGCCTCTAGCCCGAGCCGTATTGGCATTTGCACTTACAGTGCTGAAATTAACACCAAAAAACATCAAAATTAGTCTAATTTGCACAATTTACGCACGAGAAAAAAACCCGTATTATATGTGATGTATCCCATGGTACTAAACATTCATACAAAAAATTATTCAAATCAGAGCTTTCATATGGAAGTTCTGTACAAAAAACAGATTTCTGCATCATCGGTACAAAATGGCGGCTGACAGCCATCTTGAATTTCGGACCGCACCCAAAAACACTTGTTCTCGTCCCACGGTCATAACAAAGGTACCCAAGAAGTTTCGTAAAGATCGGTTCATAAATACGACCTCTAGCCCGAGCCATAGCCAATTGTTGACGTACGTACGGACGGACGGACGACGGGCCATGACAATAGCTCAAATTTGACTTCGTCAAAGTTGAGCTAAAAATGCTTCAGCTTTGCTGATGAGTGCCTCCAAAAAGAGAAAACTCCCAGAGAAAAAAAAGAGCAGTTCCGGATCAAAGTCGGGGACAAACCGTAAAGATGACCTATTCAATGACATTGTAGACTTGATGCGGGCGATAGGTGTCGATTTTCCCAGCGTTGATGCAGATTCCGATGGGGTTTATATCACCCAAGCCTTGAGAAACGCGCTATGGTATGTCACCAACCACCATTTAACATTCGATGAAACGGCACGTCACCAGAAGGAGGTATCTGCAATACCCCACATATTTTCTAAGTTCTCGGGCTACAACGAGAATAAACGAAAAAAACAAAAATGCGAACCGCTCAGCTCGGAACAGCTGTATAGTCATGGACAAACACTCTATCAGATTTGCCAGAAACCACAAATGAAGAGTAATACCAGATGGGTAACGTTCCATGATCAAATCAAAGATCTGGCAAACTCATTTATTTCTATGTGCGAGCATCTGAAAAAACGATGATGCAGCGCAAGCATTTTAAAGATAAATTGCGAAACGTCGCCATTATCCAACCTGCAGTCATTGATATGATTTATAAAGAATTGACTTTAGACGAAGCTACCGCGACCCATCCGGAAACACAGCAGGGGTTACACGCAATATATATGGGGGAAGAAGGGCTCCTTGTAGACCTACGCCGTTTCAATACTGGCCGACCAACTGGTACCTATGATGTGTTCTTTGAAGAATTTGGCAAAATTGTTGAAAGTGTTACGGCCGCAGATGAGAGGCGCCACAATGAGGCCCATCTTTCTACCTGGATTTCTCTTTCTGACCTAATTGATTAAGTAATTGAAAAATGCCCCCCTGACACACCTATACCCTCAAAAACTCTGGTCAGACTCCAATTCACAACCACAAACCCGTACACAAGGGCAGCGCTCAGATTCACCTCAAAATTTCAAGTCCAATTCAAAATTCAGAAGAGACAACTTCGCGTTGCTCACCAGGACGACCATTATTGTGCCGCCCAGTTCCGTTATATGAAGGAGATGGCCATTGAACTCGGTGAAAAGTGTTGTCTGTTCTCCTGTGACGACAAAGCCAAAATTCCAATAGGATCTCCAGATGTTGTTGTTTCCACCGGCGTGCGAGGCAAAAAGACACTTGCCCCATCTGACACAACACTTGTGGCCTGCGACCATGATATGACCAAATGCAGCTTAACCCCTTCTGTGTATTTACGGATCAAAATACCCGACTCGCCTGATGATTCATTTATAAGGGGTGTTGTTACTACTGTTGTCAATGACTCTGTGATGGAACAGTCTAACCCTTTCCGCCATGCGGCTGTCCTTTACAAACTTTTTCCAGAGAATGGACCCAAGGTGTTACTTAAATACTCTTGACGGTGGCACGGACCAATGCAACAACATTGAAAGCGTGAAATGTGCTTCAATTTGTTTATTTAAATCTTTGGATTTGGACATGCTTGTCCTCGGTAGATGTGCGCCTGGCCACAGCTGGACGAACCCAGTTGAAAGGGTAATGTCAATATTGAATTTGGCCCTACAGAATTGCGCCCTGAGTCGGTCTCAGTCAACGAATCCCGAGATTGAAAGACTGATTAAAACGTGCAACAGCATGGCAGATATCCGAGAGCGTGTTTCAAAAAATCAGGAATTATCAAGGGAGTGGTCCGAATTAGTTAAACCTGTAAAGAAGATAGTCACAGATAGGTTTTCGCGACTGAAATTGAAAAATGACCCAGTTGTCTCCTTGGACCCTGTCTCAAGTTCTGAGATAGATGAGCTCAAATCACAACTCACTGCCCATTTCCCTGACTTAGATCTATCCAAGCTGACCAAAGCCGGAACTTCCAAGAATGAGCGGTATGTGAATTGGGTTAAAAAACACTGTCGTGAAAGAAAGTACACGTTTGCAATTAAGAAATGTGATGATCGCGATTGCTGTGGGGAACCGGCATACGGTGATCTTGATAGGCTTCCCGATCCAGTTCTGGACGAGACTGACATGCACTTCAAAAAGTACACCGAAATGAAGGGAATAGTGACCACTGATGAAGATCGCCCATCTTTCAGAAAAACAACTGTAAAAGTAAAAGCAGGCAGGCCCAAGGAAGGCACAAAAGCGTCGCGAGCTGCAGCAAAACCATTGCATGAAGTTACAGAAGTATATGGTGACAACAGTGACATAACAATGACTGTTCAGACAGCGAGATGCATTGTTGAATGTGTCGAGTGCAGCAAGCCATGAGTTATATACTCACAGTCAGCACTTTCTGGGAAGCAGAAGATCCAGCTTGCATACCTTTTGTCAGAGAATGAATGTACTTGTGGTTCGCCAGTGTGTCCACCAGATCACCAGCTTCGGAAAAAAATAGGCGTCAAACTGAATATGACTTGTGAAAATGCCATCGAAGTTCCATACTATGGTGCCAAAACCGGACGCATCGACTTGTGTTGTATTTGCGGGGCTACGAACGCCGAGGTACTGGACGACCTCAAGAAGAAGTACAAAACCGTATTGCCTATTTGCCCCAATGTCTGGAACAAGGACACACCGCTGTGTGCCAACGTCCATTCAAGCCTTGAACAGCATTTTAATATATAAATTAAAAGACAAGCTATATGGTCACGATAATGCCAAATTCTGTTCTGAGTTCTATGGTTTTGCAGTTCGCATCCATGAAAACTTTAATTTGAAACTTACGTTTGATCACGCGTGACGGTTGTTTTTGTTCACTTGTCAGATATAAAAAAAATGTCAAATTCTTGTCAATGATGTTCAGACTTGATCCACAGGCAACTGCTACTGGTCGTTTGACAGAAAAAAAAACATTTGCCAAGAAGTATCCTACTCTCGCCCATTTCCACTAGTCGAGGCGGGCACCCCTTTACTCTAGCTCCTTCTCCATCCGAAAAAAACTTGCAAACCTTGCGATTGCTGTGACTTAAGAATGTGATGTCCGCTGCAGAAACTTTATGACCCAACCCAATTTAATTTTATGGTGACTTTTGAAGACCCCCCTCCCCCCTCCCCCCCCGGTTTGTCCTCAACTGTTTGGACTGATTGTCAGACGACGTCTAACATTCACTCCTTACATTTGATGTCAAACAATTTTCAATCCATTCCCAACGCATTAATAGAACCATGCGTTTTAGTAGTTGTGTGCCCTAACTTAGGGCACACAGCTACTAAAACTTAGGGCCCCTAAGACACCCCCCCCCCCCCCCCCCCGTTTTTCCCCTGACATAAAAAAATTCATGCCCTAGGGGGCCATTTTCCTATAAATACCGAATGTTTTCAATATCGAAGGCCCAACCCTCCTCCCCCCCCCCCCACCCCCCCACCCCCAATTTTCGAGACGCTTGCAACGACACTGAATTTTACCACCCCATTTCTACACACCTATCAGATGAACGTATCAATTTATGTCAGATATGGCACTTTATTGACTATCCCCCCCCCCCCCCCCCCCCCCCCCCCCCCCCCCACCCACGAAGGATTTTCTAGCAGCGATGTTGTTTTTAGCGTCCGACTTTAAATCACCTGATTCAGTCCAGGCAATCGAAGTCGTGCTGAAAGCACGTTGCATTGTCGGAAGGCGCACATATCAGGATTGCATTTTTATGAAATAAAAGGCCCACATCGGGGCAACATATGCCTATATGTAGTCTGCTTTGTGTTTTGCGTCAATTGGGAGGGATAATTGTCTGGAGTTTCTAAACATTCATCCTTTCCAATCGACACAAAACCGGGCGTATAAATGGCGTTACCCGATGAAACGACTCACAAATCGGCGAAAAGAGTCCAATGTGAACATAAACTATATCCTCACATAGCATTCTACTTAATTCCATATTGGACCGATGTTGGTATGACAGGATTTCTGTTGCACCGACATCGGCCCGATACAGAATCAACTAGCACGCTGGCAGGGTCGTTTGTCAAACCATGCAGTTTTTTACAATACGCAAGTGACCTCCCTCTTCTCCTGACTCGCAATATAGCTCATTTTCCCCAAGAACTGCAATATAGCTTGACCGACATGTTTGTTCGGCTATGAAAGGGCGTGGAATTTTATTTTCACACCTAAATTCTCTCCATCTTCCACACCTAAAACATGACCGCAAAGTGTGATCACGTTCTTGACCTGACAAAGAAACAATGGAACAATCGTACGTAGCCGCGATCTTCGAATTCTGGAGTCTCGTTACGGGTTTCAATTTAAGAAATGAAAACGCATAGAAAAATGGTTTATAGTTTTATTTACTGATGCAAATCGTATAAAATAACCAAACAAATAGGACATGAGGGATATATAGGGATATACAGGTTGATTTCTGAGACACTTGAAAGGCATTCATTGTAAAAAATAATTGTGAAAAAAAAAAAAAAAATCCCGACCGACCGACCCTATTTTTTTTCAGTATGTTACCTGAACAAATTAATTATTTTTCCCCGGCCTTACATGTTTAAAAAACAGTTACAAGTACGTGTGTGTAATAGCGAAGCAAAGGATATATATTTTGAAACAATGTTGTGTATATACATGGCTCGAAACAAAGCTGATGGCTGATCAACTTTGAAAGAGTGAGAGGGGGTAGACAGGAAAAGTAAAATGCCACACTGCTGGTTTGGATTTGCAAATCTAAGTGGGGGATATTTCAGCTCAACACCACCGCGACTCCAACAGAGTCCCATACCACTAATGTAGCCAGGACTGACAGGACAAACATGCGGAAAGCAGCATGCCATTTGTGAAGTACACACAGATGGCCATTGATTTTATAAGTCAAAAGCTTAGGAGAAAGTTATTTTAACCCTCTACCCAACATAACGACCCAAAGTGATCAGCGCTCAGCGCTGTTCACAGGGATCTCCATTCAAATTTTATCATTTTTTCAATTTCTTGTCTCAAAAAACATGATTTTTCAATTTCTTGTCTCACAAATACACAGCCCACAACCCCTCGCTGGCGTTAGCTTGATGAGCTCACAACGACGAGGGGTCTCGGGCCATATTCCTGAGGCAAGAGTTGAAAAAGTCTCGTTATTTAATAATTTCTACCAATATTATCTCCTATCTGCATTGGAAAGAGGATTGAGACTTGTTCGCTTGACTCTTAAAAATGCTTTGTTGCTTTAATGAATTTTTGTACAGTGCGAAAAAGGTGAATGTTGACTGGGTCCGGTATGTTGGGGATACCATAAAGAAGATCATTGGTCGACCTTATTGTTAGATGCACAAGATTTCTTCGTAGGTCTTGTCTTCCATCAGTATAGTTACTGCAGTTGAAGAAGTAATGGTTAGCGTCTTCAGACTCATAACCACTTAGGCAGTTTGGCGTGTTGTGGATGTGGTTAGCAAATTTATCAAAATTTAGTTTGCTGCAGGAGTTCCGCAGCCTGCAATGTATTATATTGACTGCTCTGTCGTCTCTATTAAAGAATTTTGAAAAACGTAATCATTTTGTAGAGATGGTGTCTCTGTCTGAGGGTTTCCCAACCAAGTTCCACCAGTAGAGCAGATACTGGAGTAGATCTTGTGAGACCGGTTATTATTCTAGCTGCATCCATGCGGATTCTATCCAGTTTGGAAAGTAGGTAGTCCAGTGTGTCAGCCCATATAACATCAACATATTCTAAGATAGGGAGTATGAATGACTTGTACAAAGTTTCCAGACTTTTTCTACCAAGGACATACTTAAGTTTTCTTAGTTGAGAAAGTCTGGAGTTAGCCTTTCTACATAACATTACAACATTTATGTAGGTTAATATTTTTCTTAGTGAATAAAATGATTTCAGGTTTTGAGGGTTTAAATGTGACTAGTCGTGCACTTGCCAATTCATAGACAACCCTAATGTTTTTGTTAGACTTTACTGCAATGTCATTTAGTTCATATACATTTTCTATTACACTGCTATTGTCTGCAAATAACCTACACACATCAGGAGAGGCTAAGTTTAAGGAAATGTCATTTATGTACATAAGAAAAAGAAATGGACAAAACAGATCCCCGAGGAACGCCACAATTAATAGGCAGGTACTCTGAGAGAGCTGAATTAACAGTTACCCTTTGTTTACGATTGGTCCAGTAGTTGCTGGTCCACTTGATGAGTGGTCTAGATATACCATATTGTCTCAGTTTATAAATTAAACATTTGTGCCAAACCCTATCAAAGGCTTTTGATATGGCACAGAATACCCCAAGAGAAAACTGGTTGCTATCAAATGCGAAGCAAAGACTATGGTATATTTCAATGAGCTGATAAACAGTGCTATGTTGTGGTAGGAAGCCGGACTGGTACTTAAAAAACAAATTATTAACACAGCAATGTTCATACATTTGGTTAAAGACAATCCTCTCCATAACTTTGCTGACACAGCTGAGAAGAGAAACTGGCCTGTAGTTATTGGGGTTGTGTGCATCTTCTTTTTTATGAATTGGCACTACTGTTGCCATCTTCAATTCTGATGGGTAGACACATGCGGTGAAGGAGAGCCAAAATAACAAGAGGCCCCAAGGAGCCTTAATCGCTCACCGGCCAAAGTGGTTCAAAGAACTATTTGGGGTCACATTCAGTTAGACATGGTTTATCAACACTACAAAGGAATGAAGTCATGAGAGACAAATTTTATGGAACTAGGGACATGGCTTGAACAAACTTGAATTTTACCCCCCTAAGGATGCTGCATACCAAATATCAAAAGCATTCATCTGCTGGATCTGAAGAAGAATATTTTTAAAGAAAATTCCTCATTTTGAACTAAGTTATCATTCGGGCTTCCACAGTGAGCCCAAATATGAACCCAGGGACTTGGCTTGAACAAACTTGAATCTCACCCCCTAAGGATGCTGCATGCCAAATATCAAAACATTCCGACTGCTAAATCTCAAGAAGATTTTTAAAGAAAAATTCCTCATATTAACTAAGTTATAATTCGGGCTCCCACAGGGAGCCCAAATATGGACCCAGGGACTTGGCTTTAACAAACTTGAATCTCACCCCCCTAAGGATGCTACACACCACATATCAAAACATTCCAACTGCTGGATCTGAACAAGAAGATTTTTTAAGAAAATTCCTCATTTCGAACTAAGTTACAATTCAAGCTCCCACAGTGAGCCCAAATATGGACCTGGGGACATGGCTTGAACAAACTTGAATCTCACCCCCCTAAGGATGCTGTATACCAAATATGAAAACATTCTGACTGCTAGATCTGAAGAAGAAGATTTTTAAAGAAAATTCCTCATTTTGAACTAAGTTATCATTCAGGCTCCCATAGTGCACCCAAATATGGACCTCGGGACATGGCTTGAACAAATTTGAATCTCACCCCCCTAAGGATGCTGCATACCAAATATCAAAACATTCTGTCTGCTGAATCTTGAGAAGATGATTTTTAAAGACATTTGCCTGAAATGCACTAAGTTCAAATTTGGGCTCCTATACTGAGCCTAAATATGAACCCAGGGGGCCGATTTGTACAAACTTGAATCAGATCCACCCCACAATGTTGCATACCAAATATAAAAAGATTCTACATTGGCATAGCGGGGGTTCGAACCCACGCCGAGAGAGCTTCCTTCGGCACCAACCGCCTAGCGAAACTATACTGAACCACGCACACCACTCGGCCACCGACACCCTTTGGGGTCTGTCGGTGGCCGAGTGGTGTGCGTGGTTCAGTATAGTTTCGCTAGGCGGTTGGTGCCAAAGGAAGCTCTCTCGGCGTGGGTTCGAACCCCCGCTATGCCAATGTAAATAAAACCAGCGTCCTTTCTTAATTCTATGGCATCCGAGAAATTTGAAAAAGACAAGTGTCGCTGATTTCTTCTGAGGTGCAGTTCGTGGAATTAAGTACTTAGATGCAACTATCTGATGAATAAAAAGATTCTGCCTGCTGGATCTGGAGAAGAAGATTTTTTAAGAAATTTGCCTGAAATGCACTAAGTTCAAAATTGGGCTTCTATAGTGAGCCCAAATATGAATCCAGGGGGCCGATTTTAACAAACTTGAATCTGACTCCCCTAGAGATGATATATATATACCAAATAGGAAAGAATTCTGCCTGGTGGATCTGAAGAAGATTTTTTTGAATTTTGGAAAGAAATTCATGGGTGCTATCAGAGTTATGCCCCTTGTGGTGCCCCCTGTGGGTACGGCAAGTTTCTTTGTACAAGTTTGAATTGACATATGATGGGGAACATGCACACCAAATTTGGTTCAATTTGATCCAGTAGTTTGTGAGGAGTAGTCGTTAATGTAAAGTTCACAACGGACGACAACGGACAACATGACAGACGGCAAGTGGTAAGTTAAGCTCTCTTCGGTGAGCTAATAATTGAACAAATGGCTTGCATACTGTAGGTTTCGTTTCTTTGAGCATACGGTTGCTGATACCATCGTGGCCAGTTGCTTTTTTTGGTTTGTAGGTTGCAAAGGATCTTAATCACTTCGTCTTCAGAGAAGTTGATCTCCGACAGTGATCTCTGAGCACTTAGGTGTGAAATCATGTAGCCTATGCCCAACATTATTTATCTTACTATTTGATAAAAAGGTTTTGTTGAGTAAATAGGCTTTGTCAACGTCATCTGTTACCATAACTATGCTGATTTAGAAAGAGGACAGAGGGTTTACTGTCGAAATTGTTCAGTAACTATTTAACTGTATGCCAGAAAACGTTGGGGTTTCCACTCACAAGTGAAGTATCCAGCTTTGAATAAAAAATAGATTTAGCCTTCTTTTTCATGTTATTTATCTTGTTTCGGGTATGTCTAAATTTTTCGATTATTTGTGGGTTTTGGTATTTCAGAGCTCGTTTCCAAATACGATCTCAGTGACGAATTTCGTGGTGAAGAACTGAGTCGAACCAAGGTTTGTCAGGATAGAATGGATGACTACCCTATGAGAAGGAATACATTCTATGGCAATATGAAATCAAAAAATTTGGTTACCAATTTACGGTAGGATGTATCAAGTGAAGTAGTATCTGAAATGAATGATCAATCTGTTTCGGAGATCAGAATGTTCATTTTGTTGAAGTCAGCCCTTTTGTAATTCCAGATCTGTAAAATTTTAGTTTTGTGCTGTGTGGTTCCAGTCTCTATAACTGCAGATACAGCTTTGTGATTGATAACAAGAAGTTTGTGAACTTCCGAGTTTAGAACTACAACTCTATCACTAACTATCATGGGGTCCAATAAAGTACTTGAACTTGGCTATATGCGAGTAGGTACTTTAATGACGTTGTGTGGGTTGTAACAGCTTATAATTTCATTTAAACAGCTAGATAGATTAAGAAGGTCGCTATTTAAATCTCCGGAGATTATCAGGGAAGGGTTTATGCTAACTGAATCCTCAATGGCACATTCAAGTCTCTCCCAGTAGTCAAAACTAAAGAATTGAATTGTTAAGCAGCAAAAATTTGTGTTTGAGATATTCTCGAACCATAAAATAGACTGGTCAGATTCTAATTCTGGTACATGTTTGGCATAGATTTCCGTTAGGAAATAAACCGCGATACCGCCACCATGCTGGTTCCTGTCCTTTCTAATAGGTGGGAAGTAACCAGGGATCAGCTCATTATCAGAATTAAAACTAGATTCTATGTGAGTTTCAGTGAAGCACATAATATAATCATCAATGTCATCTGTAATGTGGTCAAGCTTGTCCCCGATACTTCTGATGTTGTAATGAAGTATGGAAATACCAGTTACATCCATTGTGGCAGTTCGGGATGGTTTGGGGTAACTTCAATGTCCCCAGATAAAAGAGTAATACCAAGGATAACACACAGAGCCAGTAAGAAACGGATTTTTATGGTACGAATCTTCACAGAATGCTGGACTCCAATCTGTTGACTTGTCTCACAGTACCAGCCCGCAAAAAAATTTTTGTGCAATCCGAGTGCCGTCCTGTGTTGCTCTATACCAATACCAAGGTTTGTGGCTGAAGTAGCAACTGGTATCAGGACTGGATGAGGCACCATGGGATGCGGTTAGTGTTTTGAGTACAGAATGTTTGTGTCGCAGTGAGAGTATTTGGCAATGTCTAAAGAAAAAGGATGGAAAAACAGGAGTTATAAGATACCAAGTATATACAGTTTGTAATAGAATCAAATATGTTATACACATGTCATGCTGGATAGGCAGTATGGTGAAACTGGCTTGTAATTAAGAGTTGCTGGAGTTTCCCTAGACCCTTTGCCCAACCCAAATTATAGTTTTAGTTGGGAGAACAGTCCAGTTTTGAATAACAATTCAACAAGTTAATTTATTTGTCACACTGTGATGCTTTGGTGCAGGTCAACATTAATACAATTTATTGGAGAGTGGTGATTTGACACTGTCCAATAAACTGTAGCAAAAATATTTTTCCGGGGTTGGTCATTACTTATTAAAAACCATGTAGATCATATATTCTGTGGTGAGCAAGAAAACAAAACTTATACCTGAGGGTCTGATTTGGATGAAAATCAAATAGCTGGGAGTTGGGAAGTCAATCCAGATTTGAATGACAAATCAGCAACAATTTGATGCGGTTCAACTTAGATACAATTTATTGAAGAGTGCCCACTTGGCACTCTCCAGCAAATTGTCGTAAAACTATTTTACAGAGGTTGGTCATTACTAACTAAAGCCATGTAGTTCATATATTTTATGGTGAACAAAAGACCATATTTATACTGGAGGGTCTGCTTTGGGTGAAAAGCAAATAATTTGAGTTGGGAAGTTAGTCCAGTTTTGAATGACAAATTAGCAGCGATTTGATACAGGTCCACTTTGATACAATATATTGGAAAGTTCCCATTGGGGACTGTCCAATAAATTGTGGCAAATTATTTTACTGCGGTTGGTCATTACTAATTCAAGCCAGGCATTTCATATATTCTGTGATGAGCAAATAGACCAAACTTATACCTGACGGTCTGGTTTGAATAAAAAGCAAATAGTTTAGATTGGGAAGTCAGTATAGTTTTTAATAAATCAACAACGATTTGATGCAGGTCAACTTTGTTACAATTTATTGGCCAGTTCCCATTAAGCACTGTCCAATAAATTGTAGCAAAACTATTTTACAGAAGTTGGCCATTACTAATTAAAGTCATGTAGTTCATATATTCTGTGGTGAGCAAAAATACCAAACTTATACCCAAGGGTCTGCTTTGCATAAAAAGCAAATGCTTCCAGTTGGGAAGTCAGTCCAGTTTTGGATGAGAAATGAGCAGCGATTTGATGAAGGTCAACTTTGCTACAATTTATTGGAGAGTGCCCATTAATAGGCCCTTAAGGGCTAAAGCTTGAGATCTAATATATTCATGTTTGCGGCATTTCCTATTAAATGTCACTTATATTAACATCTAAATAGGATGTTGGATTGATAATGGATAACTAAGAAAAAGAGTATCTATATTATTATCACAACAGCAACACATCATTCTATTCAGTAACTATAAATGATAATTATCTTACATAACAATCTTATCATATTGTGATTTAGCATTATTATGGGTGTAGTACAATCATATTTAGCATATTTTAATTTGTAGACTCCCACATTCGAAAACTAAACTAGAGTAATGCCAAGGGTGGCAATACCATGCCTGCAATATCATGGATAGTATTACAGAAATAAAAAATTTATTAGTGGGTGACGGATGAAGACAGACAACAGATCTTTGACAGATTACAGACCATTAGGGCATTATCATAAATACTATTAAGTGTCATCATAGGGTAACACAAAAAAGTACCTCCGCCTCTTTATCAAATGTTAGAGTGACTTGATTTGATTTGATCTGATTTGATTTGATAATTTTGTGAAAAAATATTTTTCAGCAAACTTTGTATATGTTGCACATCCTACTACATCCTAAAGTTTCAACTCTCTAAATTAGAAACTGTAAAAGGAGGTGATTACACCATGAACGAACCCTCAATTAAAAACACTGGAAGTTTTCCAAGTCGATAAAGGGCAAAAATTTTGTGAACAAATACTCTTTCTGTAATCTTTATAGATGTTGCACATCCTCAAGACATGCGTAACCATATTTTAAAGTTTCAACTCCCTACATTAGAAACTGAGAAAGGATTTGATTACATCATCAATTAAAAAACACAGGAAATTTTTCAAGTTGACAAAGGACAATAATTTTGTGTGTAACCATATCCTAAACTTTACAAACTCTACATTACAAACTGTGGATGGAGGAAATTTTCTATGTCAATAAAGGGCAAATATTTTGTTAAAAAATATTTTTTCTCCAAACTTTATAGATGTTCCATATCTTGAAGGCATGTGTAACCATATCCTAACCCTCTACATTAGAAACTGAGGGAGGAGTTGATTACACCATGAAGGTACCCTCAATTAAACAAGAGGCCCCATGGGAGCTTGTTTAAAGATAGATTTCATTAGCATCCACAGCTAGTTAACACTACAGAGGAATGAAGTTATTTAATTATGTATAACTCTGTTGTCCATGCTAGATGATTTTTTTTCTAGTATTGGTATTAAGTAATGCCTAGCTTTTCAGTAATGCAAAACTAGAGGGTCCAATAATCAAGCAAGGGAATGAACTTGAAGAAACTTGAAGGATATTGTATACCTAACACAAAAAGATTCTGACTGGTGATTCTGGAGAAGACTTTGAGAATATTACCAATTTTACACTGTGTTAAAATTTGCACCCTCCCACCCCACAGGGACCAAAAATATCAATCCAGGGACTTAATTTGAACAAACTGAATCTGAACTCTCTAAGGATCCTGAAAACCAAATATCAAAAGAGATTCTGATTGTATCTCAAGAAGCAGATTTTTAAAGATTATTCCATATATTGGACTAAGTTAAAATTCGGGTTCCAATAGGGAGCCCAAATATTAACCCAGAGACTTGATTTGAAGGCTCCTTTAGAATTATTTATTTATTTATTTATTGATGTTTAAGGTCACATATTTATGCACAATGGCGAATCATGACCGTGACAGTTTTACAGGTGGAGGAAGCCGGAGTACCCGGAGAGAACCACCGAGCAACGACGAGCAGCTGCCAGCTCCCCAACATCGTAACTCCGCACCGTACTGCAGCACAGGCAGGGTTAGATTGGTTGAAGACATGCGTACCATCGACGTGCAGTACGCCTTAGTACACGGCGTCATCGTGCCCCCACACGGGCAATGGAGATGAAGTGTCTTGCCCAAGGACACAACGCGTTTGCCGCAGGTGGGATTCGAACCGAGGACCTCTCGGCTTGCAGCCTGCACCTCTACCTACTGAGCCACCGCGCTCCGCTCCTTTAGAAAGCCCAATTATTAACTGATGGACTTGAGTTGAACAAACAGAATCCAACTCCTGTAAGGATTCTGTATGCCATATATTAAAAGATTCTAACTGGTGTTTCTGGAGAAAAAGAGTTTTAAAGATTATTCCTCATACTGGACTAAGTTAACATTTGGGCTCCAATAGGGAGCCCAAATTGTAACCCAGGGCCTTGGTTTGAACAAAATGATACCTCACATCCCCAAGGATGCTGTATACCAAATATCACATAATTCTGAATGTGGATCTGAAGAAGATTTTCAAAGATTATCTCCCATATTGCACTAAGTTCAAATTTGGGCCCCATGGAAAGCCCAAATATTAACTGAGGGACTCGATTTGGAAGATTCTGTCAGGTGGTTCTGAAGTAGGAGATTTTTAAAGGTTCTTCCCTATATTGCGCAAAGTTAAAATTTGGGCCCAAATATGAACTAAGGGGCTTAATTTTTAAAAACTTGTATCTACCCCTCCCCCACCCCCATCCCATCCTATGGATACTGTAAACCAAATATCAAAAAGATTCTGATCAGTGGTACAGGGGGAAGAAATTTTTTAAAATTTTTTGCAAATATGTTGACTCAGCATTTTTTAGAGCTGGGCAAAAATTTGAGGGGGTACCAAATACTGGTGTCCTTGGCTAACCGTTTCTAATGTAAACAAATTAGGGTATTTTGTGAGAAAAATTGTATCCAAAATACGATGAAACGGATGGGGAGTTGGAGAAGGGAAGGATACATTAAGCAGGCATTAATATATCATATTATTTATTTACTGGTGATTAAGGTCACATACTTCTGCACAATTGTTATTCATGACTACAACATGGAGGTAAAATCAAGCTCAGTCAATCGTTTATACCCCATGTTGCCTATTTAGAGGACTCACATCCCAAGCATTAGTGACTGGGTCCTATTTTATCAGTGAAACAGAGCATGCTTACCACAGTAAACAAGCACTGCTTCACTTTTCAGGGTTCCCACAGGGGATTAATTTAGCATTATATTTTTGTTGATGAATGGTGATCATTCAAGGACTGACCTTGAAATTGGGTGACACAAGATTTAATTGCTTAAATCATAATTTTAAAACACAGCCATGAACAAAATCACTGTCTGCCTCCTTCCTGATGGTATAGTTTTTTTTACTGTTTTGGCTTAAATAATGAAATGTTCAAGTTGAAGAGGCAATCAATACCCAACAGACCTGAAAAAATTCTACTGTTCAGTTGAAGAAACCAGTAACAAATATCTGCAACAGCACCCTCAGTTTAAAAAAAAAAAATCCTGTTTATCAGCTCCTACTGCATGGTAATTTTGGCTGTCACTGCTCTTTTTATTACCTCTGCTAACTTTAAAAAAAATAACCTATAGTGATGTCATGAATAGAGCCGAGCCCAACCCAACTGTCCAAACAATGACAATGGTGAGACACAAAAAAGTCTGTGCTATTTTTGTTAAGCATTTACCTAACAAAATCTGCAATATCTACGCTCGTGATATGCAAAAAATTGCTATTCAAATTTTATTTTTTCATTTTTCTACCCTAAAACATATCTCATGACCTATTAATGTAACAAGCTAGATGAGCTTGTTCCAATAAGGACTAATAAGCAAAGGTTAGAAGTAAAAAAAATGAAAAATATGATGTTTCAGAAAAATTACTTGTACTATTGGCTTCAACTTGTGTTAGGTAAAGGGTTAAATATGCAGTACATAAAACATTCTCTTTCTAAAATCTTCTATTATAATACAACTGAAAAATAATTTTGGTAAAAAGTGACAAGAAAAATGTTCTGTTTTTTTCATCTTTCTGAAGGAAAGTATAACAAGAAGGACTCCAACGCCCTATAGCGCACCAACATTCCTCTTTGATAGTAACTTTGGCAAACACAAGAACTGTATCAAACAGGCTCATAACATGCGACAAAGCTTACCTAAACACAACCTCTTAAAAGTAAAACACAGAAACTGACATAAACACTAAGTTAAGCATGAAATTCTGAGCTAAACAGAAAACTAAACGCAAATAAAAATGTCAAGAAAAATGTTTAAAATGCAGGGTATGAGGGGTTAATCATGGAACAATGATACTGAGGAATATGTATGATGAATATAAGTGCTATAGGAAGAGAAGGAGCACAGCAGCTGACCTAAACACTTAGTTAAACATGAAATTCTGAGCTAAACAGAAAACTAAACGCAACTAAAAATGTGAAGAAAAACGTTTAAAATGCAGGGTATGAGGGGTTAATCATAGAACAATGATACTGAGGAACATGTATAATGAATATAAGTGTCATGGGAAGAGAAGGAGCACAGCAGCTGACCTAAACACTAAGTTAAACATGAAATTCCGAGCTAAAGAGAAAACTAAACGCAACTAAAAATGTCAAGAAAAATGTTTAAAATGCAGGGTATGAGGGGTTAATCATGGAACAATGATACTGAGGAACATGTATGATGAATATAAGTGCCATTGAAAGAGAAGGAGCACAGCAGATGACCTAAACAATTAGTTAAACATGAAATTCTGAGCTAAACAGAAAACTAAACGCAACTAAAAATGTGAAGAAAAACGTTTAAAATGCAGGGTATGAGGGGTTAATCATGGAACGATGATACTGAGGAACATGTATAATGAATATAAGTGCCATGGGAAGAGAAGTAGCACAGCAGCTGACCTAAACACTAATTTAAACATGAAATTCAGAGCTAAACAGAAAACTAAACGCAACTAAAAATGTCAAGAAAAATGTTTAACATGCAGGGTATGAGGGGTTAATCATGGAACAATGATACTGAGGAACAAGTATGATGAATATAAGTGCCATGGGAAGAAAAGGAGCACAGCAGTTGACCTAAACATCAAGTTAAACATGAAATTCCGAGCTAAACAGAAAACTAAACGCAAATAAAAATTTCAAGAAAAATGTTTAAAATGCAGGGTATGAGGGGTTAATCATGGTACAATGATACTGAGGAACATGTATAATGAATATAAGTGCCATGGGAAGAGTAGGAGCACAGCAGCTGACCTAAACACTAAGTTAAACATGAAATTCAGAGCTAAACAGAAAACTAAACACAACAGAAAATGTTTAAAATGCAGGGTATGAGGGGTTAGTCATGGAACAATGATACTGAGGAACATGTATGATGAATATAAGTGCCATTGGAAGAGAAGGAGCACAGCAGCTGACCTAAACACTTAGTTAAACATGAAATTCTGAGCTAAACAAAAAACTAAACGAACTAAAAATGTCAAGAAAAATGTCTAAACTGTAGGGTATGAGGGGTTAAATCATGGTAAAATGATAATAATCATCATATAGCAGCATTATAAAGGCCATGATATGGAAATAGGGCAAATAAGTGACCTAAACAGAAACTTCAACATTATTGGACACGCACGCCGACCGATCGAGTCATTCCATAAGCTCACACAACTAAAGTTGGTGAGCTAAAAATGAAATGAAAAAATTTCAAGTAATTTATATATTTTTTATACTTACCAATGGCCCAGACTAGCTGGTGCTAACTCAAAAATGTTTAGGGCCAAACACAAATTTTGCCACCCCAATCCCCAAAATTTGCATGTAAAACCAAAAATTAGAAGTCCTATCTGGCCCTCCATACATTTACCCTCCGCGCATACGCAGACGCCAGGAAGTCAACGAATCTGGCATGAACATCATTCTTTGTAAAAAAATTATAATATAATAATTCAGCGGGGAGGTCGGAGTGCCCAGTACTTCCCACTCATGGGAGGGCCATTCCGGTCTGGGCCATTGGTAAGTATAAAAACTATATAAATTACTTTTAATTTTTTCTTATTTTTATACTGTATACCAATGGCTCAGACTAGCTGAATTGTAAAAAGGTGGAGGGCTTAGAACTTCCGAAATAAAAGATCAACGTAGATCAAATCCTTCAATCCATGATGAAGAAAATTAGAATAATTTGAATTTACATGTATGTCTCTTTATACCATAATAGAAGAGACATATCCTAATATGGATCCCAATTGTGTAAATCCTAAATCTGAGCATGAAATCATGCTAAATAGGATGTAACGAGTTCACAAATTTTTAAGGCTAGTCTGGACTAAGCCCTAAAAACTAGGATGGCATATTTGAGAATGAGAGAAAATTGCCTATAAACCTACGCCATACAATAATATTACAGCTGAACGCCGAATATAGTACGGACAAAAACAGCTTCCTTCATAGTTACATACCCAATAAGCCAGAGAAGTGGACAAAATGACAGCCTCCCCCCCTTGTTTTGAACACATCTTCAAAAGAAAGGGGGGGAGAGAGCTCTGGAATCAATAAACAGTACCCGGAAACGATATAAATAATTATTGATCAGGCACTCAAAAATTAATTCATTAATAATAAATGGTGCTTAACGCCACTTCACAAGCCAAGGCTATAGCGACAATTTGGTGAATAACATTATTCGCTACAAAACATGTACTGCAGACGGCGTATACAGGTACGACGAAATCAGTAAAATAATAATATAACATACACATACAAAAGCAAGATACGATGAACAATCTCTGCAGAGAAAACACGCTTCAAAGATCATTCACAGGAGGCCTCTGTACATTTAAATCCTGTAAGAACACTCTGTGTACTATTTGCTATCTATAATTATAAACACGTGAGAATATGCGATTTGAGAAACGACAAAATAGAGACCAGGATCTAGAAATGGGGGTAGGTATGATCATCCGGATCCAACACAGACCGCCCCCGAAATATATAATAATTTCTAGGGCCATAAAAGTGATAGTGTAATAAAATATTGCGCGAGTGCATAAAATTCCAGCCTGTAATCATCTAAAAACCACTAAATGGTTATGCAGTCACCTATGAACTCAAATAGTAGCAAATATGATGATTAAATAAGTTCTTGTATATTAGAAATCAGAAAATAAACACTGGAAACTAATGCAACAGAACTGCGTATATGCCTATGAGGGCGCCATGCAACACAACCCAAATGCATAGTATATATGTATTAAAATATATATACACGACAGTCTGTGGGTGTGTGGGGGGGGGGGGAGGGCGGGGGGGAGGGAATTCGATTTCATGTTGAAATCTCCTCACCCACATTACTTTATCATTGCTGGTTCAAACAGCAATAATATAGTAACCACAAAGCTCCCTCACATCTGACATACTCCATTATGCAACTGAGAGCGGAGAATGACATGAAGAAGAAAACTTCCCTTGAAGAAGAAAACCCTCTCGTGGGGGAAGCTTCTAGCAAATGTTCAATAACAGACTTAACGTAAATGTAATCAATAGAAACAAATGAATAGAAGGATACACATATCCTATCATTCATTCCCATGAAAACGGCTGAGCGTCAAATGTATGAATTCAAAAGCTTAATACTGGCGACACAAATAATAGAAACTATTATTCCCGTGCGCTGCAAACTTAACTATCCTTATGTGATCCTACATAAGATCATGTAATAGCCATACAGTTAGAATAAGCTCAAGATGCTGCCAGCGCTTTACTTCATGCGCTGAAGTCTTAAGCACTGACTGCTGATTGGAAGATAAATTTTCCTAAGCAGTACGAATAGCTAATTGAATCCATCTAGCAATAGAATGAACCGGAATGTCCCTTCTATTGGAAATTAATGACAAAAGAAGCGTTTCTTCTCTACTGATAAACTCTGATCTGCGTCTACAAATACATGAACGGTAATAATATGTGGTCTCCAAGAACCGAGGGTCGCAAGATCCCTGCACAGAGAGACCATCAGACTTAGGACTGTAACCCACTATATGAACTGACATCCATCATAATTGAGAAAACAGATAAATATATGCCCAAACTTAACCTTATGTTAAAAGATTCTCTAAAACAAAACAGGTCTAGAGCGAAAAACGTCTACCACTCCAGTTAAGAATAACTAACTGGAGGGAACGTGTGCGTAAGCGACCCATCGAAATAACATTCATAGCCACTCTGCACAACCCCATCCGACGCATAAAATTTCCACTGTTAATGTGTTAGATAAAAGATAAAAGCAAGCCAAACAACTGGCTAATTCGCTCTGTGAAACAACAGACGAACCAGCCTGTTGAAAATGAATTGTAGGATACGTGTATCTTACCATTCATCCCATGAGACATTATCTAGTTCATAATTCAAGTGATCTAAAGAACTATACACGCTATATCACCGAATGCTCGCTTTTAGACTGAAAGATTATCATAAATAACCTAATTATCCAGTTCCAGTCAAAATCGGTCGGACCGAGCTCTATAAGAGGCACCGGCTCAGGGGTGTCTGATCAGTAAACTCAAACAGACCTAAACCCCCTATCCAAGTGGCTATATAGACAATCCCTACAGTAATATATAGAAGGGATACCTATACCTTCACTATGAGTCCTAATAGACGATCTAAGTCTAGGACAACCTCTCCTACTCTTTCTGCTGGCATTGGTCGATTAGACCCCAACTTAAAGAGTCGAGTAACTTAAAGAGTCGAGTATTAATGCTTTCTATCAAAGACATAGTGTCTGGAAAACTAAAGCGACCTGTAGCAAGTTTTCCACCTAATCAAATGTTAAAGATGACGAGGCAAGGGTTCATCACATCAGAATGGCTCCCACTTAACATTTGTTAAGACAGAGATATATATTATAATAGGTCTGGAAAGAATTGTTAAAAGGTACAAACGTCCACAAAATTCCTTTCATACAGACGTTGTGTCACAGTACTTAAAATGAAGTACATAAGACTATGAGTCTAAATTCGCTTTGAATAAGAAATTATCTTCTCAATTGTGTCCGAGTGAACAGCGAAATGATAAAGGTAAGGCTACCACTAAGATCTTTGCCTGCTCATTCAGCGCAGAGAATCTCTCAACACATCTTCCCAGGTCATTTTTTAAATGTATGTGAACAAAAAATGGTTAAACATAAAGAAGATAAGAAACCATATTACTTCTTCCCACAGGAAGTTAAATATGGCATTGTCTACACAATCGAAGACCTGTCTCATCCATGTAGCCTTAACCGGAAAGAGATCTTATTATCCTGCTCTTTGTCCAGAATGAAGTCAGCATCTGACAACACTAGCAGTTTCTCACGATTACTCTCAGCATTGTGATTCACTGGAACAAGTTACAAGGAAACGATAATGTATAGTATCCATATCATCTATGAGTTGTTCCGAAAGGGAAACTTATCCTCCTCCATATCCCTTTCATCATTCGTCTAAATTAGTTAGAATCACAGTCACCAGCATCTGAACAGGCTGATAGATCAAGCACCATTCAACAGCTCAAGTTTTGAGACTGACGTTGAGCACTTCTGCCTTAGCAAGAATACTGCGATGAGCTGCACAATTTGTGACAGCAAGTCCGTTACGGAGGCCTGCAGAGCAGCGGTCATGAATTGCTTGTCCGCCAGCTGCTCCTGGAACAGCGAGTCCAAGATGGCTCTTACTGCAGACATCCCGATGAATGAAGCCTCATCTCCTTGGCTATTAGATGGTGTGACTTTCTTCACAAAAGATGGACCCTTTGATGATGCAGACTAGATATCCTATGTCACTTAGCAAAGGTGCGGTTGGGAGTGCTTGGTAGACGCTGAAGAAGCCAAACTGTAGTTGTCCCCGGCTAAGAATTGAACTGAGCGTACCGGACAATAGCTATGTACGTAAGCTCTGACTGAAGCAAGTTCCTACCAACAACACCTGGCCCCAGATGTTGTTAAAAGAGAGAGTGGTGTCTCCCTCTTGCTCGTGGTCCGGGGAGACGTAACCGGGCGTACCTCAGAACTTGCCGGTTTCTTCCTTCCATCAACGTAGGGTGAGCATGATTGGATTTAATAGTGCTCACTACACCCTTATTCTCTCTCTCGACTGCTACAGACATACCCGGCGTCACATTATCCATATTCTAAGTAACAATCTGCCGGTCGAGCTAGCTGGAGACAAGGGGTGTAAACACTAGTTCAAAAGCCTAGTCCTTGTCTTATATCATTGAGCACTTATTTGCCACTAGCTCTGAATACCATGCACAAGCGACACATCCGGTGTGACGGTCCACACATTCAATCTTAACCGTTTCACCGGCGTCAGGGAACTGAAACCACTCATCGCGGTTTATAGCCCTGTGCAATATAAAGAATACTTCATCCATATGTAGAGGAAGCTGTAAGACTAGCCGACCCCAGCTGCCTATTAGACGGGACGTCCCGGACAGGAGGCATGGACGTAAACTCCGACTGACGCAAGTTCCTACCAACAACATCTGTCCCCAGATGATGCTGTAAGAGAGAGAGACCTCTCTCTTGCTCGCAGTCCTGGCTGACCTCAGAACTTGCAGGCTTCCTCCTTCCGTTGTCGCTGGGTGAGCCTGGTTGCATATTATAGTGCTCGCTCCACCCTATATCATCTACTAGCCCAGAGCGGACACACCCGGTGTCACAGTTCTCAGAGGCCTGAGTAACCGCTTCATCGGTCAAGCTAGCTGGCGACAACAGACTTTGTGCAGTCCTGTGTGCTGTTCGAACGTAGAGGAAGCCATAAGACTAGCCGACCCCGGCAGCCTATTAGAAGGAGCGTCTGGACAGGAAGGCATGGATGTAAGCTCCAACTGACACAAGTTCCTACCAACAACCTGTTGTAATAAGAGAGAGGGGCCTCTCTCTTGCTCGCGATCATGATAGACCTGGACGAGCATACCTCAGAACTTGTCTGCTTCCTCCTTCCTCCTTTCCGTCGTCGCAGGGTGAGCATGGTCGTTTTCTTATAGTGCTCTCTACACCGTAATTCCTCTTCTCGACCGCTACGGACATATCCGGCGTCACACCACATTCAACATGATAGATCTGCTGGTTGAGCTAGCTGGAGACAAGGGACGTAAACCTTAGTTCAAAAGCCTAGCCCTTGTCTAATATCATTGAGCACTTTTCCGCTAGCTCTAATTCTATAATGCGACGACGGAAGCACACTCCCTGACGGTGTCACGAAACCGCACCATGTTCTTGTTCCTCTGTAAATAGAAACTAGAGAAGAGGCCCCAAGGAGCCTTAATCGCTCACCAGCCAAAGTGGTTCAAAGAAGTATTTAGGGGTCACATTCAGTTAGACATGGTTCATCAATACTACAAAGGAATGAAGTCAAGAGAGACAAATTTTATGGAACTAGGGACATGGCTTGAACAAACTTGAATCTTACCCCCCTGAGGATGCTGCATACCAATGCTCAAAAGCATTCATCTGCTGGATCTGAAGATGAAGATTTTTAAAGAAAAATTCCTCATATTGACTAAGTTATAATTCGGGCTCCCGCACATCAAAACATTCCGACTGTTGAATCTGAAGAAGAAGATTTTTTAAGAAAATTCCTCATTTCGAACTAAGTTACAATTCAATCTCCCACAGTGAGCCCAAATATGGACCTAGGGACATGGCTTGAACAAACTTGAATCTCACCCCCCTAAGGATGCTGCATACCAAATATCAAAACATACCGACTGCTGGATCTGAAGAAGAAGATTTTTTAAGAAAATTCCTCATTTTGAATTAAGTTATAATTCGGGCTACCACAGTGAGCCCAAATATGAACCCAGGGCCTTGGCTTGAACAAACTTGAATCTCAACCCCCTAAGCATGCTGCATACCCAATACCAAAAGATTCTGCCTGCTGGATTTTGAGAAGAAGATTTTTAAAGAAATTTGCCTGAAATGCACTAAATGCACTAAGTTCAAATTTGGGCTCCTATACTGAGCCCAAATATGAACCCAGGGGGCTGATTTGAACAAACTTGAATTAGATCAACCCCACAATGTTGGATACTAAATATCAAAAGATTCTGCCTGCTGGATCTGGAGAAGAAGATTTTTTAAGAAATTTGCCTGAAATGCACTAAGTTCGAATTCGGGCTTTTATACTGAGCCCAAATGTGAATCCAGGGGGCCGATTTGAACAAACTTGAATCAGATCCACCCCACAATGTTGCATACCAAATATCAAAAGATTCTGCCTGCTGGATCTGGAGAAGAAGATTTTTTAAGAAATTTGTCTGAAATGCACTATGTTCGAATTTGGGCTTCTATAGTGAGCCCACATATGAAGCCAGGGGGCCAATTTAAACAAACTTGAATCAGATCCACCCCATAATGCTGTATACCAAATATCAAATGATTCTGCCCACTTGTGAGGGAGAAGAAGAATTTTTAGTAATTTCTCTAATATACATAGGGTGCTATCGGAGTTATGGCCCCTATGGAGCCCCAAGTGGGCATGTCCATTTCATTTGAACAAACTTGAATTGACATATGGTAATGAACATCCATACCAAGTTTCGAGCAAATCGACCTAGCGGTTTCAGAGGAGAAGTCATTTGAAATATGTTTACGATGCCGGACAGACGACGGCGACGGACGGGGGACGCCAAGTGATAAGTTTAGCTCCCTTCGGTGAGCTAAAAACTATAGTGACATTTTTGGCGAGAGGACCAGCAGTGTACCCTCACCACGATAGTACCGATAGTGTCCCCTCGCCTAACACAAACCATGACACCCGTTGTCAACATTGTCAAAACATGGCACATGGAGCAAGAATTAGTGGTAGTACTTCGAGTATACGCAAGACAACGACCATGTAAATAGAGGAAAGGCTTCCTCTATTGCCCTGCTATTAGATAAATATTATATCTAAAATCTAACAAAGGTCAATTGTACTACCACCAAATCTACATAAATATAAGATAACATTAAAGTACAATCGATGAAATAAATACATCCAAAAGAAAGAATTCCTTCAAAAAATAATAAAAAAAATTTTTTTTTGTCTTAAAATTGACCGAAACGAATAAAAAAAAACAAAAAAAAAAATCCAGATTTTGGTCCAAAATTTCTAAGTCTGCAATGAGGCCCCAAATTTTCAGCCTAAATATGAACCCAGGGACTTGGCTTGAACAAACTTCAATCTCACCCCTCTTAGGATGCTACATACCAAATATCAAAAGATTCTTATTGGTACATCTGAAGAAGATTTTTAAAGAATATTCCTCATAGTGCACTAATTTAAACATTTGGGCTCCCATAGAGAACCCAAATATGGACCCAGGCAACTGATTTCAATAAACATGTGAAACAATCTTCCAAAGATGTTATATGTGAAATTTGAAAGCTTTTGGAGAAGTGATTTGGGAGAAAAGTAGTCTTACATGTTTTTCCCATTACCAACAGTGTTAAAAAATGTTGGCTCAGCACTTTTTCAAAGTCCCCAAAGAGTACCCCATGATATAACCGATAGCAATTTTTTTTTACCATTCCATTCTGTTGGTCCTAAGGAAGCTTCACACCAAATAAGAATTCTCAGTGCCGTGTAGTTTTGAAGATATGGGCGTTTTCATTTTTTTCTATTTTTAGCTCCTGCGGATCCCATGGGGTGACGGGGTAAAAAAAGCTGACATGATTGCAAGATAATAAACAAACTTCCCCAGATTTTCTAAATCTGTCAACATTTATCAAACATAATTAGATTACAGCTGAAGATATCAACCTACAGTTGCACTTGTTTTACAGTACAAGTCAAAATAAGTTGTGTAGGATAATCCTATAAACTATGTATCTGTTCTCTTCCTACACTGATAGAAGCTGACATCATTTTCTGGAAAGCTCTCACTGATAGCTTTTCCAGAAAATGTCAGATTCTGATCTTGTCAGGGCAGAAGCTGCAGTCTTCTTAGTTTATTGCAGTTATGCTACAGCTTATTTTGACTTGTACTGTATACACAATATTTTGGGTTTTTTTCCCCCCAGTTCTCAGTGGAGAAAAATCTGGAACCAACCCTTACCAGATTCTCAAAAAACAAGTATTTTGCTGACAGTACTGATCTTCGTGCAGACAGGAGTCTTTGGGTTAAGCATTACAATATAGCCTCTGGTGGCCACATATTTCCATCCTCTCATAAACCATTCCTGCGAAGTTTGGCTCACGTCGGCTCAGTAGTTCCAGAAAAGAAGATGAAAATGTGATTTCCCATAGGGTTTCTATAGTAACTATAAGCCGCAATGGGGCCATGTTTACAACCCGATCAACATTACATGAGGATCGTTGGTAGAGAGGGTCCCAGTCATCACTTATGTGAAGTATCAAAACATTTGGCCCGGCAGTTTCAGAGGAGAAGATTTTTGAAAATCCACCTATCAGAATCAAAGAATGCCTCTGGCGGCCATGTTGTTCAATCCACGGGAACAAAATGAGGATCGTTTGTAAAAGACCGTCCATAGACTATCCCTGCCAGGTTTGGTTCAAGACGGCTCAGTAGTTCAGGAGAAGAAGATGAAAATGTGATTGCCCATAAGGTTTCTATAGTAACTATAAGCCACAATTGTGGCCATGTTTGCAACCCGATCAACATTAAATGAGGATTGTTGGTAGAGGGGGGTCCCAGTCATCATTTATGTAAAGTATCAAAACATTTGGCCTGGCAGTTTCAGAGGAGAAGATTTTTTGAAAATCCACCAATCAGAATCAAAGAATGCCTCTGGCGGCCATGTTTTTCAACCCACAGGAACAAAATGAGCATCGTTTGTAGAGGACCTCCCATAGACTATCTCTGCCAGGTTTTTTTTTTTCACATCGCCTCGGTTTTTCCAGAGCCTCGGTTTTTCCAGAGAAGAAGAGGATAATGTGATTTCCCATGGGGTTTCTATAGTAACTATAAGCTGCAATTGTGGCCATGTTTACAACCCGATCCACATTAAATGAGGAACGTTGGTAGAGGGGGGTCCCAGTCATCATTTATATGAAGTTTCAAAACATTTGGCCTGGCAGTTTCAGAGGAGAAGATTTTTGAAAATCCACCAACCAGAATCAAAGAATGCCTCTGGAAGCCGTGTTTTTTATCCTACGAGAACAAAATGAGTATCGTTTGTAGAGGACCTCCCATAGACCATTCCTGCCAAGTTTGGTTCACACTGGCTCAGCGGTTACAGAGAAGATGAAAATGTGAAAAGTTTACGGACGCCAGATGACAGATGACAGATGCCAAGTGATGAGAAAAGCTCACATGGCCTTTTACGCCAGGTGAGCAAATAATGGAAACATAGACAAATAAACCAACATATCATATCTGCTGTCTTCAAACTAGGGGAAAAAATACATTCATTCTTTAACGCTTTGAACACTGGTGGTATCTCCCACATCAATTCAATGACAGCAAATGGAACAGTTAATATTCATTGTTTTGGAGAAGACCAATTAATATTTTCAGCATGCAGCCTTGGGGCTGCATGACGAAAATATTGATTCATCTACCTCACACATTCCCAAAGCCCTTATCCCATTTAATGAAATTATGATGTATCATGACCCTATGCTGGTAAAGTGCCACTTGGGTTCAAAGGGTTAACAAGGCACGTGCACATGCACATCAATAATGAAAAGTAATACATACCATATTCAATTTTGTATATGAAGAAGGCAACAGAGGCCTTTGGAATTTAGCTTTGGACCCAACAGCACCAGGCAATGAAGGTGCAGATAAACATGCTGCAGCAAAGTTTATTATATCTATCCATTCCTGTAGTTCTTTACTGTCACTGAAATCACAAATACAAAATACAAATAAGAGCAATGCAAAGCATGGCATATGCCCGACAGTGTCATAAAAGGGTAGGTAAGTCTCTTGGGGGCATAACCAAACCAAAAGGAAGCGTCCTCTAGGCACCAATAATGCATTAAAAAAAAATAATAATTTGAGTCAGTATTCATTAGTTATTGGATGGAAACCAAATTCAAGATGGCTTCCATGGAAGCCATAATGAATTGGCCACTGGCGGCCAACTTGGTTCAGTTGACTGGTCCAGAATCGAAAGGAAGCTTCCTCTAGACACCAACAATGCATAATTAACTAGAGGTAGCCGCCAAAGGTGGCAAATCCCCCTGAAAAGTCACCATGATACAGTAACCTTGGTAATATATTACATCAAATTAACACAGCCACTGTTGGTATTATTTACTGAAATAATACAGGTAACATAACCTGTATTTGGTGACATGTCAAGTTTGATTTCAAACATGATCGATAAAATTTAAAGTTCAAGGTCATTGTGACCTTGACCTTTGGCACAATGACCTAAAAATATGTAGGGTTCTTCCTCTCATCATGCTCAACCCACATGCCATAATTTTAATAATTAAGAGAGCCAAAACCAGCTCCAACAGATAAAATTTCAATTTCAAGGTTACTGTGACCTTGATCTTTGGCATAATAACCTAAAAAATAAATAGGGATCTTCCTTTCATCATACTCAACCCATAGGCTAAGTTTAGTGTTGATCGGGCAAGCAAAATTTCAATTAGAAAAGCAAACTCTGGTAAATTTTTACGGTCAAGGTCACTGTGACCTTGACCATGGCACAATGACCTCAAAATAAATAGGGCTCTTCCTCTCATCATGCCTTATCCACATGCCAAGTTGGGTTTCAGTTGGCAAAGCGGAACTTTAATTACAGAGCAGAAACCAACACTGATAAAAATTTAAGTTCCACGTCATTGTAACCTTGACTTTTGGCACAATGATCCCAAAATGAATCGGGTTCTTCCTCTCATCATGCCTCACCCACATGCCGAATTTGGTCTCTGTCAGCCACGCAAAATATTAGAGAGCAGGAACCAACTCTGCCTACAGATGAAAAGATGGACAGCACCAAGTCTATATCCCCTCGAAATTTATATTTCATGGGGATAAAAAATGAAAGTGTCAATGACACTGTAGCTGAACTTGACAAACTTGGTAAGTTATAAATGAAATGGCAAAATTGAAGATCATTGGTACCAATGTTATTTGAGGAAATTTCAACATAACAGCATTGGGTATGCACAACGTCAGAGAAATCCATGCATTTTTAAATGCAAACTGTAAGACTGGCTAAAGGAAGAATGATGATACACAAATGCAGTATGTTCAGAGGTTATTGTAAATGGCAACTTTTTTCACAGAAATGAATGCTAATCAATAGCTCTTATCTAAAGGTCTTGCCTAATGAGCACACCAAGTTCAAAAACAATCCTATGATAAATGTGGCCTGTATGCCATGTCAAAGAATGTTGATGCACAAATGCAATAAATTCAAAGATTGTTGCTAACTGCAACAGTTTTTGATGGAAATGAAAAGAAAATCAATAGCTCCTATCTTTGTCACCCTGCATAAGCATACAAAGCTTCAAAACAACCTGATAATGAATGTGACCTCTGAGGCATGCCAAAGGAAGATGTTAATGCACAAATGCACTAAGTAGAAAGTCATTGCTTGTGGGAAGGGTTTTTTTTTTTTTGGGGGGGGGGGGGGAGGGTATGGAAATTCATAAATATACTCTGCAGAGAATGCAAAAGGGATAAGTTGATGCACAAATGCAGTAAGTTCAAAGGATGGTGATAACAATAATTTTTTGCGGAAATGAAAAAAGCAATAGCTCACATCTAGAGGTCACCCCGAACACACATACCAAGTTAAAAAGTGATCCAATCATAAATGTGCCCTGAAGGGTGTGTTAAAGGAAAATATTGAGGTCTGACTAAACTAAATAGAAAGGTCAGCGGCAATATTTTTTAACAGAAATGGAAGAAAATCGACAGCTCCCATATAGATGTCACCCCACACAAGCACACCAAGTTTGCAAAGCGATCCAATCATAAATGTGCCCTGCAGGGTGTGTCAAAGGGAAATATTGATGCTTAACTGCACAAAGTTTTTACTAAGTTCATCGAAGGTCATTGCCAGTGGCAACATTTTTTGATGGAAATCGAAGAAAATCGATAGCTCCCATCTAGAGGTAACCCCAAACAAGCATACAAAGTTTCAAACCGATCTGATTATAAATGTATCCTGTAGGGCATGCCAAAGGAATATATTGATGCCTCGCTAAACTCAAAGATCGTTGTTAGTGACAACATTTTCTGACGGAAATGGAAAAAAATCGATAGGGAAATATTGAGGTCTGACTAAACTAAGTTCTAAGAACGTTAGCCGCGGCAACATTTTTTTACAGAAATGGAAGAAAATCGATAGCTCCCATCTAGAGGTCTCCACAAACAAGCATGCCAAGTTTCAAAGCAATCCAATCATAAATGTGCCCTGTAGGGTGAGCCAAAGGAAAATATTGAGGTCTGACTAAACTAAGTTCTAAGAACATTGGCAGTGGCAACATTTTTTGACGGAAATGGAAAAAAATCAATAGCTCCCATCTAGAGGTCTCCCCAAACAAGCATGCCAGGTTTCAAAGCAATCTGCACAGAAATGCACTAAGTTCATCGAAGGTCATTGCCAGTGGCAACATTTTTTGACGGAAATCGAAGAAAATCAATAGCTCCCATCTAGAAGTAACCCCAAACAAGCATACAAAGTTTCAAACCGATCTGATCATAAATGTGCCCTGTAGGGCATACAGAAGGAATATATTGATGCCTGACTAAACTCAAAGATCATTGTCAGTGACAACATTTTCTGATGGAAATGGAAAAAAATCGATAGCTCCCATCTAGAGGTCACCCCAAACAAGCATACCAGGTATTAAAGCAATCCAATCATAAATGTAGGGTGTACCAAAGGGAAATATTGCGGTCTGACTAAACTAAGTTCTAAGAACGTTGGCCACGGCAACATTTTGTGACGGAAATTGAAGAAAATCAATAGCTCCCATCTGGAGGTCACCCTAAACAAGCATGCCAGGTTTCAAAGCAATCTGCTCATAAATGTGCCCTGTAGGGTGTGCCAAAGGGAAATATTGATGTCTCACTAAACTAAGTTCTAAGAACATTGGCCGTGGCAACATTTTTTGACAGAAATGGAAGAAAATCGATAGCTCCCATCTAGAGGCCACCCCAAACATGCATGCCAGGTTTCAAAGCAATCTGATCATAAATGTGCCCTGTAGGGTGTGGTCTGACTAAACTAAGTTCTAAGAAAGTTGGTCGCGGCAACATTTTGTGACGGAAATTGAAGAAAATCGATAGCTCCCATCTAGAGGCCACCCCAAACATGCATGCCAGGTTTCAAAGCAATCTGATCATAAATGTGCCCTGTAAGGTGTGCCAAAGGGAAATATTGAGGATAACTAAACTAAGTTCTAAAAACATTGGCCGCGGCAACATTTTTTGACAGAAATTGAAGAAAATCGATAGCTCCCATCTAGAGGTCACCCCAAACAAGCATACCAGGTTTCAAAGCGATCTGATCATAAATGCGACCTGTGTGGTGTGCCAAAGGAAATTGTGGATGTACAGGGGTTTTTTTTTACCGACGAGAGGGGCCGATAATCGGCCCCATTCCCAATCGAAAATAGTCTCTTTTTTTCCCAATTTGCTCTAAAAAATTCCCAATTGACTCCAGTTGGGAATTCATTTCTGTGTGACCAGTTGATTGTTTATAACTGACAAGGACCGAATATTCAGCAGTGGGCTTCCGAATGTGAATTGTTTCAGTGCGATTGGCATTCACTTCTGTTGATTTGAAACCGTATTGACAATGTTTTCCTGGATGTCGGCGATCAAAATTAACTCCCTTGATGTGCAGCAATGATAATTGAACGACTCGCAGTGAGCGAAGGAAAGTGACAAATTGCACTGCTGTAATTTGTAAACCATAACTGTTCATGAACGGTACCTAACCTTCGTTACCGTGTGTTTCTTGAACCACGGTACCGATTTTTAAGTTCCGTTTTCGTCTGAAATCGAGTCAGATAACCTGTATTTTATCCAAACCGCTCCCCAGTCTGATACTCTTGCAACTTGATATTATTATTAGTGACAAATCGAGTGAGGGTGCTGTGTATTCCCCATCCCCACCCAGTGCCCGGTGCCCACCCACCTCATGACTATGAAGTATGAATTGAATGAATTCCTGGCTACACGCCTGATTGCATGACACAGCATTCACGATGTTCATGGCATGTGAAAAGCTTCAGAACTCTCAGATTTGAACAGACTTGCGTAAGGGAGACTACTCTTTTAACAGGAGAGATATTGATGTGTTTTCTAATTTTTCTTCCTGCTGAAAGAAAACACACTCAAATCAAATGATCGTCGGGGTTGTTTACTGTAATAAAGCAAACCAACATTGAATATATAACTCATTCTCTCAACAAAATAAACATCATTTCGCGGTAAACCCTGAAAACTTATATTGTGAATAAAATCCTTTCCCCTGACGAAACAGAACACATTTGAGGATGCACCATTTTTTTCAGATGTGAACTGAACTTTCTTCATCTCTCATTAGCCTTGTTCCAGATAGTAATCAATGGTCTGTTTGGGGTTCAGACTGAAAACGGTTCCCCGGGAGCAAGTAAAATTTATACCAAATCAAATTGACGAAGTAGATAAGTTGATATCATGAAACCCCGAATCGTCCCCAGGTCGAACCGTCCTCAATTATTTTACCCATCCGTCCCCCAGGTCTGACACTCCTGCCGACTGATCCCAAATTGTTCATGCTCTTATTGAGGAGGTGAAAATGGCTTTCAAAGTTTCCCCAGAGCTGGATGCTTTCTCTGCACTTGACCCTAGACAGCTGCCCCTAAATGCAGTAGACCTACCTGACCACATGTCTAAAGAAATGGATGTGCTTGCAACATTTTATGGCTCTTGCGCCATTGATGTGTTTGGGGGACACTCAATCAAGGCTGATCCTGAATTTTTGAAGCAAAGTGCCATTATGGAATACACAATGTTCAAGTCACAAATGTTCTCATTGAAAAATAAAAAAAAAATCGATGTTCCAAAAAAACTCTACAATGAATTGAATGAAAGTGTCAATGACACTGTAGCTCAACTTGTCAAGACAAAGACATGTACATGTATAGTATGTGACACAGCAATGACAAACATCTAGGTAATGACCTGATAACAAAGGTACATATAAAGTATTGTAACGGTCTGTACATAAATACTGACCATTGCCTGTAACAAATGTATAGGTAAAGTATTGTAAAGGTGGGTGACAGTCAGATGCTGAACTAGGAAAAATCTTTGAGTCCCAGAGTGGGTCTGACTGAACCCCAAAATATTTGTTCTCATAGCACAGTGATAACAAAGGCACCCCAAAACACACTCGTTCCTGTCCCAAGGTGAAAACAAAAGTACTCAAGAAGTTTTGTGAAGATCAGTTCATAAATACGAGCTGTATAAAACTTGTGACAAAAAACTGATTGGACCTAATTTCGGTACAAAATGGCCACTGGCAGCCATCTTGAATTTTGGACCATACCCAGAAACACTCATTCTCATCCCAAGGAGATAACAAAGGTACCCAAGAAGTTTTGTGAAGATCGGTTCATAAATACAGCCTCTACCCTGAGCCGTATTGACATGTGTGCTTACATTGTGTAAGTTGCACTAAATAAATCAAAGTTCATCTAATTTGCATAATTTCTGCACGAAAAAAAACCCCTTACAATATGTGATGTATTCCATGTTACTAAACATTCATACAAAAATTTATTAAAATCAGAACTTTCATACAGAAGTTCTATACAAAAGACTGATTGCACTAATTTTGGTACAAAATGGCTGCTGGTGGCCATCTTGAATTTTGGACCACACCCCAAAACACTCGCTCTCATCCCTCGGTGATAACAAAGGTACCCAAGAAGTTTCGTAAAGATTGGTTCATAAATATGGCCTCTAGTCTGAGCTGTATAGAAGTTGTGTACAAAAAACTGATTAGACCTAATTTCGGTACAAAATGGCCACTGGCAGCCATCTTGAATTTTAGGCCGCACCCAGAAACACTCGTTCTCGTCCCAAGGTGATAACAAAGGTACCCAAGACATTTCGTGAAGATCAGTTCATAAATACAGACTCTAGTCTGAGCCGTATTGACATGTGTACTTACTGTGTGTAAGTCGCACTGAAAAAATCAAAGTTCATCTAATTTCCATAATTTCTGCACGAGAAAAAAACCTGTATTATATGTGATGCATCCCATGGTACTAAACATTCACACACAAAAATTATTCAAATCAGGGCTTTCATATGGAAGTTCTGTGCAAAAATCTGATTGCACCTAATTTTGTACAAAATGGCTGCCATCGGCCATCTTGAATTTCGGACCGGACCCAAAAACACTCGTTCTCGTCCCACGGTGATACCAAAGGTACCCAAGAAGTTTAGTAAAGATCGGTTCATAAATACGGCCTCTAGCCCGAGCCGTATTGGCATTTGCACTTACAGTGCTGAAAGTAACCCTAAAAAACATCAAAATTAGTCTAATTTGCACAATTTACGTACGAGAAAAAAACCCGTATTATATGTGATGTATCCCATGGTACTAAACATTCATACAAAAAATTATTCAAATCAGAGCTTTCATATGGAAGTTCTGTACAAAAAACAGATTTCTGCATCGTCGGTACAAAATGGCAGCTGGCAGCCATCTTGAATTTCGGACCGCACCCAAAAACACTCGTTCTCGTCCCACGGTCATAACAAAGGTACCCAAGAAGTTTCGTAAAGATCGGTTCATAAATACAGCCTCTAGCCCGAGCCATAGCAGCTTGGCACTTACAGCTCTGAAAGTAACACTAAATAAATCAAAGTCAGTCTAATTTGCATAATTTACGCACGAGAAAAAAACCCGTATTATATGTGATGTATCCCATGGTACTAAACATTTATACAAAACTTTATTCAAATCAGAACTTTCATACAAAAAACTGATTTTTGCATCATCGGTACAAAATGGCCACTGGCAGCCATCTTGAATTTCGGACCACACCTAAAAACACTCGTTCCCGTCCCAGGGTCATAACAAAGGTACACAAGAAGTTTCGTAAAGATCGGTTCATAAATACGACCTCTAGCCCGAGCCATAGCCAATTGTTGACGTACGGACAGATGGACAGATGGCCAGACGGACGGACGGACGGAATGACGATGGACGACGGGCCATGACAATAGCTCAAATTTGACTTCGTCAAAGTTGAGCTAAAAATGACTCAGTTCTGCAAAATATGTTTCCAATCATGATGAAACTGTTGAGATACAGTTTAATTATACCAGCATCTACAGCTTCTGTAGAGAGGTCATTTTCTTTGATGAATCTATTGTGCACTCCACTGCGCAACAGACTGGGACAAGACAGACTTGATAGTCTCATGCGAATATGCTCAGGGCCACCCACACTAAACCAGACAGACATAGATTGGATCATAGATGAGTTCAAGAATTCAGGTGATAGGAAAGTTACACTGTGAAGTTCACAATGCAACTTACCTTTCACCTGAATTCGGAACAGTTGTGTAAATTACTAATCCAACATTTCCTACAGTAACACACACTCACTGTTACTAAGTAAGTAGCAATGACATTGAGTTGGGACCTGCAGATTAACAGACAACATCACAAGTGTTGTGTTTTTTGTTCATTTAAATTTTATTTAAATAATAGACACTGATTACATTATTTGAAATCAAAAACCAGTTTCAAATTCTGTTATTCTGTTGAGTAGTTTAAGATAAAGTACAAGTTTTCTTATAGGAAGTCATGTGTGAGAACATAATCATTAGACAGGTGAATCCCTGGCAAAAGAGGGGGTAGTGCTCCCACCGACCGTCACCACCAACCAGGTAAGTCGGGGCGCGTATAATCACTCACTAAAACATTGATTTCTCACAAGGATAACATGCTGGTAAGTTCATTTATTTTTGTCGCCAGTCGCTCACATAAATTCCCAATTTTGACCCCCGCGACGCTAATTTTCCCAACTGGAAAGGCCCCTGGACCCTTTCCCAAAAAGGGTAGAAAAATCCCTGACGTACGTACATACGTACCTACATACATACATACACACGCATGCCCGCCCACATGCACGCACGCACGCATGCACACACGCACACACACACACACAACATTCAGTACGTACGTACGCCGATGGACGAGAAGTGATGGCAATAGCTCAGCTTGACTTTGTCAAGTTGAGCTAAAAATTTTCTTTCTAAGTCAAAAGAGAACAGGACCAATACCGGGTCTGGACCTGCATCGCTGCATGCAATTGATCGGCAAACAGGAAGTGGCTGCACGGCAGATCTGAAAAGTAGATACACGATACAACTCATCATTATGAAGCAGCAGAGCAAATATAAAATCATTCCCTTTCATAGAAGCCAAGAAAACTTTGACGGAAGAAGTGTTTCGGACAGACTGACAGACGGACTGATGGACGGATGGAGTCGAGTGGTTACTAGACCTGCTCTGCCGCTGGGGACGCAGGTAAAAAAGGGCCATAACTCTGGGAAAAATCATTGAAGGAACCTGTTCCTTGTGCATATCCATTCCCCCATGCAGGTCTATCAGAATACCAAAGGAGATCCAAATCCGACCAATGGCTTTGAAGTTAAATGCAAAACGCTTGTACGGACAGCCAGACAGAAGGGAAAAAAATGCCGATAGGATCACCGATCCAATGTCGAGTTGTGACAGCACAAAAGTGGGTTTAATCATTATCAACTTATCGTCCGGAAACCAACTCTTTACAATTTACTATGTGAAGGGTCACTGTGACCTTGACCTTTGCCCTTGTGATTCCGAAATAAATAGGGCTCTTTCTTGCACCAATGCGAACCTACCTAGGAAGTTTCATGAACGTAGGTGGAACCATTGTCAAATTATCATCTGGAAACCAATTGTTTACGATTTATTATGTTCAAGGTCACTGTGACCTTGGCCTTCGCTCTAGTGAGTCCAAAATAAATAGGGGTCTTCAACTCACCTAGGCCAACCTACCTATGAAGTTTCATGAATGTGGGCCAAACCATTATCAAGTTATCGTCCGGAAACGAATTGTTTACGATTTACTATGTTGAAGGTCACTGTGACCTTGACCTTTCACCTAGCAAGTCCAAAAAAATATTGTATTGATAGTAACACTGACCTTGATCTTGGGGCCCCAGACTCCGAAATCGATAGGTGTCTTCCCTTCCTTTAGGGTAACCTGTGGTATAAGTTTTGTGAAGATACATGGAATAGAACTAAAGTTACTGCCCGGAAACCAATTTGTCATAAAATATTCTATTGATAGTAACAGTGACCTTGACCTTGGAGTCCCAGACTCTGAAATCAATAGGTGTCTTCCCTTCCTAGAGGGTAACTTCTGGTATAAGTTTGGTAAAGGTGCATCAAATAGAACTAAAGTTATTGCCCGGAAACCAATTGTTTACGCCCGCCGCCCACCCGCCACTTCATCAAACTATAAGTCGAGTTTGACTTCGTCAAAACTCAACTAAAAAGCCATAACTCTGGGAAAAATTATTGGACGGAACCTGTTCCTTGTGCATATCCGTTCACACATGCAGGTCTATCGGCATACCATAGGACATCCAAATCTGACCCATGGCTTTGCAGTTGCAATGTAAAATGTCTGTACGGACAGACAGACAAAAGGGAAAAGGAATATAACTCTAGAAAAAATCATTGAAAAAACCCATTCCTTGTGCATATCCGTTCCCCCATGCCAAAGGAGATCCAAATCTGACTGATGGCTTTGACGTTACAATGCAAAACGTATGTAAGGACAGGCAGACAGTAGAGGAAAAGGGCCATAACTCTGGGGAAAAATTATTGGACAGAACCCGTTCCTTGTGCATATCCGTTCCCCCATTCAGGTCTATCATCATACCATAGAACATCCAAATCTGACCTGTGGCTTTGAAGTTACAATGCAAAACGTTTGTAACGACAGGCAGACAGAAGGGAAAAAGGGCCATAACTCTGGAAAAAATCATTGGACGGAACCAGTTCTTTGTGCATATCTGTTTCCCCATGCAGGTCTATCAGCATACCAAAGGAGAACCAAATGCGACAGATGGCTTTGGAATTACAAATGAAAATATTTGTACAGACAGATGGAGAGATGGACGTGTTTACATTTGACTTATTTATTGGCTTTTTAAAGTCACATATTTCTGCACAATGGCTAATCATGACCACAACAGTTTTGCGGGGGGAGGAAGTAGGAGTACGTGGAGAGAACCACCAAGCAACGGTGAGCAACTGTCAGCTCTCTAACATACTAACTCCACACAAGCAGGGTTAGCATTGGTTGAAGACAAGTGCACCATCGACGTGTAGTACGCCTTAGTACACAACGTCACCGTGCCCCCACATGGGCAATGGGGGGGGGGGGGGTGAAGTGTCTTGCCTAAGGACACAACGTGGTTGTCACAGATGGGACCTCTCGGCTTGAAGCCTGCACCTATACCTGCTGAGCCACTGTGCCCCCTTACATTTGACTACTTATGTGGCTAGGATATGTTATAAATGGATATTTATGTGGCTAATTTCTGTTACAAGGCTTGCCACGTAACAGAAATTTTCTAAGCATCTGAAAATCATCTATGTGACTAAACAAGACAACTTACATCATAGTCACACTAAAGATTGGAACAGTGATGTCCAAATATTTGGCCATCCATCCACTGACAGGCACATAATTGATAGCCTCATAAAAGTTGAGAAGCCACTTAAAAATATAAGACTCATAAAATAATATTTGGACAGCCACATAAAAGTTGGAAAGCCACATAAAATAAATGGACGCCCGGCCACACATCCCCCGAAAAAGTGTGCAATTAAAGGTATTTGAAAAAAATTGAATTTTTGAAAGTCAAAAAAGGGACATAACTCTGGCAAACAATGTTGGATCAAACCACGATTTGAACTTGACCTGTATTTTATGATGATACACATACATACAAAAAAAGTTTTTCTGGGGGACAAATATATGGACAGCCACATAAATGTTTGGAAGTCCCTTAAAAATATAAGTCACATAAAATATGTATGGATATGGGCACGTAAATAGCCATTTCTCAGTAGAAAAGCCACATAATTGGCAGCCACAAAATTGATAGCCACATAAAATTTGAGAAGCCACTTAAACATATAAGCCACATAAAATATGAATAGACACTGGACACAAATAACCAAAAGGGCCACATAATTTTGAGAAGCCACTTAAAAATATAAGCCACAAAACTATTGTTTGGACAAAGGAGCCACATTAATTTGAGAAGCCACTAAAATATAAGCCACATAACTACTTACAGCCACACAATTGATAGCCACAAATATAGTCGGATGTGAGTATGTCCAGACAGATCGATGGACGGAGGGCTTCACTGGATATGTCCAAATCCTCCTTTGGAGGTTGGGGGCATAATAACAATACTTTCCAGAAGTGTTTATGTTTTCTCTTTTTGTGTATAGAAATGTTTTTCTAAAGCTTGTAGTGTTCTATAAATAGTAATGTAAAAAAAATCCTAACCAAGCATACATTTATATTATGTAGTAGCAAGATACAGATTTTGTATCAGAGGCCTCTACTATGTGATATATTCAGATAGTTACAGATTCAATACATACTTTTGTAAGATAAATGTTATTCAAGTTACACCACAAACAGTACAAGTGCAATGCAAAGCGCATGTCAAATTTCAAGAAATCTCACTATATTTCCATGTTCAGGAAAGGCTAAAACACATTTAAAGCAAATTAGCAAAGGAGCCCCATCCTATATGAAAAGACATTTTCCCATGGTGAAGTACTGTCAAACCAGAGAACATTCAAATTGGGATATTGATACTTGAGTTATGACACAAAAATTTTACATGGATAATAAACCTGTCAACATTTTACAGGCAAATATGGGTTGTAATTGTGGTTAAAATTAGCAAACAAGAGGCCCCAGGGGGCCTGAGGGCGCTCACCTGACATGGTAGTCTAAATATCAAACCAGGGACTTGACTTTTGAATAAGCTGCATACACCCCTCCTAAGAAAAGCATATACCAACTAGATGAAGCGATTGTGCCCACAGAATACACAGGATTTTCCTTCTATTTTCAGTTCCTGCACTTTTACGTCCCAAAATTGAAATAAACACATAAAAAACAAATTTTTTTCAGATTTTGGTACAAAATTTTCTAAGTCCCACCCGGACCCCAAATTTTCAGGGGAAAATTTTTATTCTTTTTTTTGTCTTAAAATTGACAGAAACGCATAAAAAACAAAAAAAAAATTTCTGGATTTTGGTCCAAAATTTTCTAAGTCCCACCCAGACCCCAAATTTTCAGGGGAAAAAAAAAATTTTTTTTTTGTCTTAAAATTGACAGAAATGCATAAAAAACAAAAAAAAAGTTTTTCGGATTTTGGTCCAAAATTTTCTAAGTCCCACCCGGACCCCAAATTTTCAGGGGGAAAATTTTTTTTTTTTTTGTCTTAAAATTGACAGAAACGCATAAAAAACAAAAAAAAAAATTTCCGGATTTTGGTCCAAAATTTTCTAAGTCCCACCCGGACCCCAAATTTTCAGGGTAAAAAAAAAACAATTTTTTGTCTTAAAATTTACCAAAATGAATAAAAAAAACAAAAAACTAATTTCCAGATTTTGGTCCAAAATTTTCTAAGTCCCAGACGGACCCCAAATTTTCAGTGTAAAAAAAAAATTTTTTTGTCTTAAAATTGACCAAAACGCATAAAAAAAACAAAAACAAAAATTCCGGATTTTGGTCCAAAATTTCTAAGTCTGGAACGGGGCCCCAAATTTTCAGCCTAAAATGAATCCAGGGACTTGGCTTGAACAAACTTGAATCTCACCCCCCTAAGGATGCTGCATACCAAATATCAAAAGATTCTTATTGGTACATCTGAAGAAGATTTTTAAAGAATATTCCTCATACTGCACTAATTTAAACATTTGGGCTCCCATAGAGAGCCCAAATATGGACCCAGGCAATTGATTTCAATAAACATGTGAAACAATCTTCCAAAGATGTTATATGTGAAAATTGAAAGCTTTTGGAGCAGTGATTTGGGAGAAAAGTAGTCTTACATGTTTTTCCCATTACCCACAGTGTTAAAAAATGCTGACTCAGCACTTTTTCAAAGTCCCCAAAAGGTACCCCATGACAAAAGCAATAGCAATTTTTTTTTTACCACTCCATTCTGTTGGACCTAAGGAAGCTGAACACCAAATAAGAATTCTCGGTGCCGTGTAGTTTTGGAGATATGGGCATTTTAATTTTTTTCTATTTTGGCTCCTGCGGTTCCCACAGGGCCACAGGGAATTTTTTTTGCATAAATCAAGTACTTATGACCCAAAAATACCCCACATTAAATATGGTTCAAATTGGCCTCTCGGTTCAGAAAATAGAAATTCTGGGTGGGGCAAAAATTCTTGCCCCTCCCAGAACAAAGGCAAATATCGCCCGTCACACTTCTCTTGAACAAACTTGAGTCTACACCTCAAATGGAAGCTGCATATCAATTATCAAGTCTCTTCTACTGCTGGTTCACGAGAAGAAGATTTTTTAATATTTTGGGCATTTTGGCCCCACCCCTGTCCTCAATATGAGCCGCAACTTAATTTGAAGAAAAATCAAAATGCCCCTATATAACTAACTCTTACATGAAATTTCATTAAAAGGTGGACAGTGGTTTGGGAGAAAGACCCAAACACCACCTTCACGATGGACGACGGACAAAAAGTGATCAGAATAGCTCACCCTGAGTTTCAGTCAGGTGAGCTAAAAAGACCCAACCTATGCCGATAGCCTTTCCCAACACTCGTCAATTGCAATACGAAAACATATTCAAGCAGGACAATTGATGCTTGAGCTATAGTAAAATTAGTGGATGAGACCACCATAAGTCAACAGCCATCCGGCCAAGCTGGTCCATCATCATACCAAAGAACATTAATAAACGACCACTGATGCTTGAGTTATGATGCAAAACAGTAGTATGGATGTACAGATGGAGTTCTGAACTATATCCTGAAGAGACTCAAAATCAGGGATGGTTGCGGTTTAATAAATAGGATATTTCTCTTAATTATCAATGAATAACACACATTAACAAACTTTTCTGGGATATTGCAGGCTTCACTTTTTGTATATTTTTTCAGGAATCTAATTGGATTCAAACTATCTCTTTTACTGAAATCTTCCAGAATACAATATTTTGAGAAAGTTTTTGTTGGTATATAATTGAAAACCGCTTTTCATTTAGGCAAATTCCATTGGCAATTTACAATATTTTTAATATCAAAGTGACATTTATTTGCATTATTGCTGGACTAAAGACAAATATTCAGTGTTGGTGTCCCATGATAAAAAAAAAAAAATCATTTCACTGTCCCGTCGGGTCGTCTTAATACCATAGAGGGAATTAGAGGCCATGTTCTATTTTAAACGTGCCTGCACCATACAGTTTGATTAATGCAACTCCAATACTACAACCTATCGCAACATTAGAGAAGAAATAATATCACAAAGTTTCATTTTACAGGAATATTACAAGAAGCTGATTGTTGGGTTTCCATCGAAAATGAGGCCAGTATTGCAAATATGAAGCAACACACTTTAAAGTGACTGAAATGTGATGCATACTGTTCATCTTGTATTCAAAAGATTTTTTTAACAAATATGAAGCAACGAAGGGTAATGTATCAAACACTTCAGAATACTTAAAATTGTGGCATAAATGTTGCAATTCAATACGAAAAGTAGTAAATAAGACTCTCTTAATTATGACAAATCACAGAGGATTTTTAATTTATCCAAGAAATTGTTATGCAAAGCAGCAAACCAAAATTTATCGAAATACAGTACTTGCTGTTCACATTCTTGCATAGTCAAAAGTGTGTTGGACAGATGGATGAACAGACATATGGATAGATAAATGGAGAGAGTTCTACAATTTATCACAAATCAGAATAAATTATTTCCATCTGAAACTGTGTACTAAACAAATATTACAAATGAAAGTGTCAATGACACTGTAGCTCAACTTGTCAAGACAAAGACATGTACATGTATAGTATGTGACACAGCAATGACAAACATCTAGGTAATGACCTGATAACAAAGGTACATATAAAGTATTGTAACGGTCTGTACATAAATACTGACCGTTGCCTGTAAGAAATGTATAGGTAAAGTATTGTAAAGGTGGGTGACAGTCAGTTGCTAAACTAGAAAAGAAATCTTTGAGTCCCAGAGTGGGTCTGACTGAACCCCAAAATATTTGTTCTCATAGCACAGTGATAACAAAGGCACCTCAAAACACACTCATTCCTGTCCCAAGGTGAAAACAAAGGTACCCAAGAAGTTTCGTGAAGATCAGTTCACAAATATGAGCTGTGTAGAAGTTATGACAAAAAACTGATTGGACCTAGTTTCGGTACAAAATGGCCACTGGCAGCCATCTTGAATTTTGGACCGCACCCAGAAACACTCGTTCTCGTCCCAAGGTGATAACAAAGGTACCCAAGAAGTTTTGTGAAGATCGGTTCATAAATACAGCCTCTAGCCCAAGCCGTATTGACATGTGCACTTACAGTGTATAAGTAGCACTGAATAAATCAAAGTTCATTTAATTTGCATAATTTCTGCACGAGAAAAAAACCTGTACTATATGTGATGTATTCCATGTTACTAAACATTCATACAAAAATTTATTAAAATCAGAACTTTCATACAGAAGTTCTGTACAAAAGACTGATTGCACTAATTTTGGTACAATATGGCTGCTGGTGGCCATCTTGAATTTCGGACCACACCCAAAAACACTTGTTCTCATCCCACGGTGATAACAAAGGTACCCAAGAAGTTTCGTAAAGATCGGTTCATAAATACGGCCTCTAGCCTGAGCCGTTTAGAAGTTGTGTACAAAAAACTGATTAGACCTAATTTCGGTACAAAATGGCCACTGGCAGCCATCTTGAATTTTGGACCGCACCCAGAAACCCTCGTTCTCGTCCCAAGGTGATAACAAAGGTACCCAAGACTTTTCGTGAAGATCGGTTCATAAATACAGACTCTAACCAGAGCCATATTGACATGTGTACTTACTGTGTGTAAGTAGCACTGAAAAAATCAAAGTTCATCTAATTTGCATAATTTCTGCACGAGAAAAAAACCCGTATTATATGTGATGTATCCCATGGTACTAAACATTCACACAAAAAATTATTCAAATCAGCGCTTTCATATGGAAGTTCTGTGCAAAAATCTGATTGCACCAAATTTTGAACAAAATGGCTGCCATCGGCCATCTTGAATTTCGGACCGGACCCAAAAACACTCGTTCTCGTCCCATGGTGATAACAAAGGTATCCAAGGAGTTTCGTAAAGATCGGTTCATAAATACGGCCTCTAGACCGAGCCGTATTGGCATTTGCACTTACAGTGCTGAAAGTAACACCAAAAAACATCAAAGTTAGTCTAATTTGCATAATTTACGCACGTGAAAAAAACCTGTATTATATGTGATGTATCCCATGGTACTAAACATTCATACAAAAAATTATTCAGATCAGAGCTTTGATATGGAAGTTCTGTACAAAAAACAGATTTCTGCATCGTCGGTACAAAATGGTGGCTGGCAGCCATCTTGAATTTCGGACCGCACCCAAAAACACTGGTTCTCGTCCCACGGTCATAACAAAGGTACCCAAGAAGTTTTGTAAAGATCGGTTCATAAATACGGCCTCTAGCCCGAGCCGTATCCAATTGTTGACGTACGGACTGACGGACAGATGACAAAAGATCAAATTTGACTTCGCCAAAGTTGAGCTAAAAATGTAATTCCTGACTGCATATTCCAGGCTGACAATAGAATTCCTTTAAAAGCAATATTCTTCATTTGTATACCGAATTGAATATCAGCATTTATCTCAATAAGATTTTGTCTCAAACGTTTCTATGGTCAGTGCTGAACATGGAAAGCCAGAAAATAAGCAGACTGTCATATGCAAAATGAGGTCCCTAGAGGGTGAATTTAGTGATGCTACCCTGCATAGCAGGGTAGCATCACTAAATTTACCCTCTGTGAACCTCAATCTGAATCAGGGTCTCAAAACTAAACAGAAAGAAAAACCCAGAGGATAAATTGGCCCATTGTATGGGATAGCATCATATTGAATTCACCCTCTGGAAACCTCATTCTGCAAATGTCAGACTGCTTATTTTTAGGCCTGCTTCATGGTGTGACCATGGGAAAAATGCTGTCATGAGCCAACAGTTTCTTGTCAAACAATCCGATATACACATTATGTACTTAACATCTTCCAAATTCTTAATCAATATTCAAATCAATAAGATTTCTTGGAGTACGGGAAACTGAAATCAACAACCAGAGCTGAAGTTTTTCCTGTATTTCATGCGAATGTGAAATACAAGGGTCACCGATTCCAGTCCTCCATACACTACCCAAGTTATTTATACCACGACTCAACTTGAATTAAGTGGATGAAGCAAATATTTTTAAGGAAGAATATCCCCTTTCAACAGTCTGCTTTCATTCTTGCTTGACACTGTTTTGTGTTGAAGCATTTCAATCATACAATTACAGTCCTCAGACAGGAAACAACCAATCAGATGCATTCGAACATGTTCTTACACATAGGCCAGATTCCAAGTGTGGTACATCTTGCACATTTGTCAATGTCTGCAGTGTATTGAATAATGCTGAATATCAACAACAATTGTGGTATAATTTAGTGAGGCCATTTCAATAAAATTACAGTACCTGGTTTGGAAGAGATATTCGCCCCAATCAGCAGTGTGTAACCTCATCACATGTTGCTTTTTTGTATAATCTACAGCTTTTGTGGCGAGACTATGGTGTATCCGAACTGCATTTGATGTTCCTTCCACAATCTGGCCTTTCCGCACATGATTTTCATCTTTATAATGATATAAAATCATATCACGTAAAATAATATAGAACATCTTCCAACCACGTTTGCCAAATGATGCTGAAATTAAAAGTAATTACTAGGTTAGACACAGAAATAAGAGATATCCTGCAAAGTTTGTAGTAGCCTCTTTTTTAATCCTTTACAAAATGTAACAGTTGAATCCCGACTGTGTTATTCATAAAACTCTCAATTCAAATTTTAACATTTTAATATTTTTTGCTTCCATAGCATAGCTCAAGAACACTCAGTGGCATGAGCTGATTGATCACTCTAATGAGGAGTCATAAGCTGCGTTCTTGAGTCAAAATAAGAAAATGTTTAGTTACTGAATGGTGCATATAAATAATTCTTGTTTCTCAGGCATTTTTTTCTATTTTTATGATGAGGGAGGAAGGCTTTTTATTTTTCTCTGGTAGTTCACAAAAGTCCTGAATAATTGGAATTAAAAATATTAATCCTTTCACTAATATGTGGAAAAACTAATATTTTCAGCAGTGAAAATTTCCAACAATGCAGTTGCACATTAAAACAACTATATTTTTTTTGACAGAGGTCAGCGAGCTCTGTCAAACAAAATTATGCTGGTTAAATTTTTATTCCCACAATTTCTATGTAAAAAGTAACTGATCAAGAAGATTTTCAATGATGGAAGTCCTTGAGAAATGGGAATTTTCTTTAATAATCTATTCAAGAAACATTTTTTTCCAGTATTGTTTCTGGTCATGTTAGGTAAAGGGTTAAAAACATTCATTCACACTGTACTCTTCAAATATGATTTATTTATTTATTAAGGTTTGACACGTTAATAGCCAAGGTCATATCGTGCTGGTAAAAGTTTTATGGGTGGAGGAAGCTGGAGTACCCGGAGAGAACCACAGAGCAACGACGAGCAGCTGCCAGCTTCCCAACATCACAACTCCGCACTGCAGCACAGGCAGGGTTAGATTGGTTGAAGACATGTGCACTATCGATGTGCAGTATGCCTTAGTACACGGCATCATTGTGCCCCAATGTGGACAATCAGGGTTAAGTGCCTTGACCAAGGATACAACGCTGGAGAAAGAATCAATTGCTCAGACTGTCACCCATCCAAGGACTAACCGGGCTCGATGTTGCTTAACTTCTGTGATTTGACGAGAGCCAGTTACCGCAACGTCACCTTCAAACACGATAACCTGATAATAAAATTACCCACATTACAAAAATATTTCTTCAACAATTTTCCCTCAATTTTATGATGACAAAGAGAGGCTGTTTAAAAACCAGAGGCTCGAGTGAGCCTAAAACACTCACCTGGCTCAAGTTGTCAAAAGAGATGAGTGTATCAGTAAGTGATTAGCAGCAAGGGCAATTTTTTTATTTGCTATGACACTACCAAAAGGCACTATTTTGGTCATTCATTTCTACTGGTCCTAGGAAAGCTTTCTATCAAGCTCTGTTCTGTAAATTTTTGTTTTGTTTTCAACTAGTGTGGTTTGAGGGAATACTGTTGTTAGCCCTTTGAACTCTGGTGGTATCTTCCATGCCAGTTCAATGGAAACAATTTTGAAGAGTACATATTCATTACTTGTGGTAGACCAATGAATATTTTCCATGAGAAGCCTTTGGGCTGCACGTTGAACATATTGATTGGTCTACACCATACATTCACTGAACAGCCATCCTATTTAATGACGTTATGATGTATCATGTTCCTGGCCAGAAAAGTGGCCTTTTGGGTTCAAGGGGTTAAATGTATAAGGACTTGCTGCATTATGACAGTAACTTGCCACTGGCCACAGAGTGCTGCTTTCTCAAAACAACACACATTTATATGCCCTCACAGTATATTAGTGCTGCACAACATTTTTCAACAAGTGAATTTTTTAACTCCCAGAAAATCGAAAACATGGGTGCTAACGGGAGCAATTGCATTTGCACCCGTCTCATTTCCAGGACTGGGTTAAAGCACCAAAAATAAACAAAACAGAAAGTGAATTTATGGAGGCTTATTCTTTTTTAGGGGGGTGGGGGGGGGGGGGTTAATATTTTTAAAGAAATCAGAAATAAGTTTTCATTAATAGTATTACATGAAATAAAATCTTTGGAAGCCACATTGAAATCTTGAGAGGGTTAAATTAAAGATATTCATACAGGAATTAGAGAAATTCCAAGAAATCAGAAAAAAACATATGTGCACAGCATTGAAAGGGTTTGATCAAGGCATCAATAAGATCATTGAAAGCTATACTGAAGTCTTGAGAGGGTTAAATTAAATTAAAGAAATAAATGTTTCCAAGAAACCAGAAAAAAAACATATATTTAAACAAAACTGAAAGGGCTGAACATAAAATAAAATCTTTGGAAAACACACTGAAGTCATGAGAGGGTTAAAGTAAAGACTTTCATACAGGAATCAGATCATTTATTTCCAAGGAACCAGAAAAACATATATGTACACAGCATTGAAAGTGTTTCATCATGACATCAATAAAAGTTTTGGAAACCACACTGCAGTCTTGAGAGGGTTAAATTAAAGATATGCATACAGGAATCAGATAAATATTTCCAAGAAACTAGAAACTAGAGGCTCTACAGAGCCTGTAATTGCTCACCTGGAAATACATATAAAAATATGATTTCCCATAGGCTTTCCATGATAACTATGAGCTGCAATTGTGGCCATGTTTGTAACATTGCATCAAAATTACACGAGGATCGTTGATAGAAGGTGTCCCAGTCTTCAATCACGTGAAGCTTCAAAACATTTGAATCCATCAAACAGAATCATAGAATGTCTCTGGTGGCCATTTTTTCCAGCCAATGGGAACAAAAAGAGGATCGTTTGTAGAGGGCCTCCGAAAGACCATTCTTGCCAAGTTTTGGTTCACTTAAGCTCAATTGTTCCAGAGAGAAGATAAAAATGTGATTTCCTATAGGTTTTTTCTATAGTAACTATAAACTGCAACTGTGTCCATGTTTGCAAAACGATCAACATTAATATGAGGAACGTTGGTGGAGGGTGTCCCAGTTATCAACCATGCAAAGTTTTCAAAACATTTGGCCCTGTGGTTTCAGAGAAGAGTTTTCAAAATTGACCAATCAGAATCAAAGAATGCTTCTGGTGGCCACGTTTTTTCACCCAACAGGAATAAAATGAGTAACAGCTGTAGAGAACCTCTCATAGACAATGCCTGCCAAGTCTGGTTCACATTGGCCCAGTACTTTCAGTGAAGATGATGAAAATGCGATTTCCTATAGGGTTTCTATAGTAACTATAAGCCACAATTGCAGACATAATTGCAACCCGATGAAGATTAAAATCAGGATCATTGGTAGAGGGGGTTACAGTCATCAGTCACATTAAGTTTTTTCAAACAATTTGGCCTTGTAGTTTCAAAAAAGATTTTCTTGAAAATGCACACATTTATGAATTCTGTTTCACAAAAAAAATCAGTAAAAAAAGGGTTAAAATATTTTGAAAATTACAATTTTTTCAGACAGTATTCTCTTTCAAAATAGCTTTTGGACAGGTAAAGGGTTACAGGAATCTTAAAAGATATACAATAATTACTGTCATCTTAGCTGACATGATTGCAAGATAATGAACAAACTTCCCCAGATTTTCTGAACAATCTGTCAACATTTATCAAACATAATTAGATTACAGCTGAAGATATCAGCCTGCAGTTGCACTTGTTTTACAGTACAAGTCAAAATAAGATGTGTAGGATAATCCTATAAATTATGTATCTTTTCTCTTCCTACACTGATAAGACCAGAAGCTGGCATCATTTTCTGGAAAACTCTCACTGATAGCTTTTCCAGAAAATGTCAGATTCTGATCTTGTCAGGGCAGAAGCTGCAGTCTTCTTAGTTTATTGCAGTTATGCTACAGCTTATGTTGACTTGTACTGTATACACAATATTTTGGGTTTTTTTCCCAGTGCTCAGTGGAGAAAAAATTGGAACCAACCCTTACCAGATTCTCAAATGAAAGTGTCAATGACACTATAGCTTAACTTGTGTGTTGTGTTTGATGAAAAAGATAATGTTCAATGTTTATGAAAGGATTATGAAATAAGACAAGAATTGTGATAATTGGGAATATGTTCATCTCTGTTACCTGTATGCTATGTTTATGATAAAAATAATATGAGGTGTACTGTACACTGTACTAAAGAGCTGAGGGGTGGGTTAATATGACCTCACAGTTAATGTATGTGGCCCTCACAGTTAACGTATATCAACAAAAGTTACCAAGTGACAGTGAAATTATTCCAAAATGAGTCATCCTATCAAGTTATATTAAAATCCCTTCATAAATATGGCATGTAGACTGTGCTAAAGGTTTTCGGGCTTCAGGCCGCTGTAGTCGTCAGTTTCCCAATTGCATCCAAAGGGGAGGTTCTCATCTAGACATTATATGAAGTCAACCTACCAAGTTACAATGAAATCCCTTCATAAATATGACCTGAAGACTGTGCTAAAGGTTTTAGGGCTTTGGGCTCTGGCAGCCATCATGGTTGAATGATCGCAACCAAAAGGGGACATTCTCATCTGGGCATCATCTGGAGTGATCCTACAAAGTTACAATGAAATCCCTTCATAAATATGACCTGTAGACTGTGCTCAAGGTTTTTGGGCTTCGGGCCCCTGAAGCCGTCACAGTTGACCAATCACAACCAAAAGGGGATGTCATCATCTGGGCATTATATGGAGTCAAACTTACGGGTTACAATGAAGTCCTTCCATAAATATGACCAATAGACTATGCTAAAGGTTTTGGGGTTTTGGGTTCGGGCAGCCATCAAGGCTGAATGATCGCGACCAAAAGGGGACGTTCTCATCTAGACATTATTTAGAGTCATCCTACCAAGGTACAATGAAATCCCTTCATAAATATCACCTGTAGACTGTGCTAAAGATTCTCGGGCTTTGGGCCCCTATAGCCAACACAGTTGCCTAATGGTGTCCAAAAGGGGCTGTTCTCATCTAGACATTACATGAAGTCAACCTACCAAGTTACAATGAAATCCCTTCATAAATATGATCTGAAGACTGTGCTAAAGGTTTTCAGGCTTTAGGCTTGGGCAGCCATCATGGTTGAATGATCGCAACCAAAAGGGGGCATTCTCATCTGGACATCATCTGGAGTGATCCTATGAAGTTACAATGAAATTCCTTCATCAATATGACCTGTAGACTGTGTCAAGATTTTCGGGCTTCAGGCACCTGAAGCCATCACAGTTGACCAACCACGACCAAAAGGGGATGTCATGATCTAGGCATTATATGGAGTCAACCTAACAAGTTACAATGAAATCATTCCATAAATACGACCTACAGACATGCTAAACGTTTTTGGGCTCGGGCAGCTATCAAGGCTGAATGCTCGTGACCAAAAGGGGACGTTCTCATCTGGACACTATTTGGAGTCATCCTACCAAGCTACAATGAAATCCCTTCATAATTATGACCTGTAGACTGTTCTAAAGGTTTTCGGGCTTTGGGCCCCTGAAGCCGTCACAGTTGCCCAATAGTGTCCAAAAGGGGACGTTCTCATCTAGACATTATATGAAGTCAACCTACCAAGTTACAATGAAATCCCTTCATAAATATGACCTGTAGACTGTGCTAAAGGTTTTCGGGCTTCGGGCTCGGGCAGCCATCATGGTTGAATGATCGCAACCAAAGGGGACAATCTCATCTGGGCATCATCTGGAGTGATGCTAAGGAGTTACAATGAAATCCCTTCATAAATACGACCTGTAGACTGTGCTCAAAGTTTTCGGGCTTCGGGCACCTGTAGCCATCAGAGTTGACCAATCATGATCAAAAGGGGATGTCATCATCTAGGCATTATATGGAGTCAACCTAACAGGTTACAATGAAATCCTTCCATAAATATGACCTTTTGCCTATGCTAAAGGTTTTTGGGCTCGGGCACCCATCAAGGCTGAATGATCGCGATCAAAATGGGACGTTCTCATCTAGACATTATTTGGAGTCATCCTACCAAGTTACAATGAAATCCCCTCAAAAATATGACCTGTAGACTGTGCTAAAGGTTTTCGGGTTTTGGGCACCTTTAGCCGTCACAGTTGCCCAATCATGTTCAAAAGGGGACGTTCTCATCTAGACATTATATGAAGTTAACCTACCAAGTTACAATGAAATCCCTTCATAAATATGACCTGTAGACTGGGCTAAATGTTTTCGGGCTTCAGGCTCGGGCAGCCATCATGGTTGAATGATCACAACCATAGGGGACAATCTCATCTGGGCATCATCTGGAGTGATCCTAAGAAGTTACAATGAAATCCCTTCATAAATATGACCTGTAGACTGTGCTCAAGGTTTTCGGGCTTCAGGCACTTGAGCCATCACAACTGACCAATCACGACCAAAAGGGGATGTCATCATCTAGGCATTATATGGAGTCAACCTAATAGGTTACAATGAAATCCTTCCATAAATATGACCTTTTGCCTATGCTAAAGGTTTTTGGGCTCAGGCACCCATCAAGGCTGCATGATCGCGATCAAAATGGGACGTTCTCATCTAGACATTATTTGGAGTCATCCTACCAAGTTACAATGAAATCCCTTCATAAATATGACCTCTAGACTGTGCTAAAGGTTTTTGGGCTTCGGGCCCCTGTAGCCGTCACAGTTGCCCAATCACGTCCAAAAGGGGACTATCTCATCTAGACATTGTATGAAGTCAACCCACCAAGTTACAATGAAATTCCTCAATAAATATGACCTGTAGACTGTGCTAAAGGTTTTTGGGTTTTGGGCTCGGGCAGTCGTTACGGTTGGCAGATCATCCCCAAATGGGGAAATTCTCATCTAGACATCATAAGCAGTTATCCTACCAAGTTACAATGAAATCCCTCCACATTAAACATGACCTGCAGACTGTGCTAAAAGTTTTTGGGTTTCGGGCTTGGGCAGCGATCACGGTTGATAGATCATGCCCAAAACGGGACATTCTCATCTAGCCATTATACAGAGCCATCCTACCAAGTTACAATGAAATCCCTTCATAAATACGACCTGTAGACTGTGCTAATGGTTTTCGGGTTTTGGGCTCGGGCAGCCATACCGGTTGCCTGATCGCAACCAAAAGGGGGCGTTCTCATCTAGACATGACCTCAAACCTGCATATGAAATTCCGTGTTGATCAAACAAGAACTACGGGGTGTAGCCCGTGCGAAAGGAAAATGTGAACAGACGTCACAGACTAACAGACTTCCGCACGCGTGATGGCAGTAGCTTATCTTGACTATGTCAAGTTAAGCTAAAAACAAGTATTTTGCTGACAGTACTGATCTCCGTGCAGACAGGAGGCACTGGGTTAAGCATTAAAATATAGCCTCTGGTGGCCACATATTTCCATCCTCTCATAGACCATTCCTGCGAAGTTTGGCTCACGTCGGCTCAGTAGTTCCAGTGAAGAAGATGAAAATGTGATTTCCCATAGGGTTTCTATAGTAACTATAAGCTGCAATTGTGGCCATGTTTACAACACGATCAACATTAAATGAGGATCATTGGTAGAGAGTGTCCCAGTCATCACTTATGTGAAGTATCAAAACATTTGGCCTGGTAGTTTCAGAGGAGAAGATTTTTGAAAATCCACCTATCAGAATCAAAGAATGCCTCTGGCGGCCATGTTTTTCAACCCACAGGAACAAAATGAGGATCGTTTGTAGAGGACATCCCATAGACCATCCCTGTCAGGTTTGGTTCACGTTGGCTCAGATGTTCAGGAGAAGAAGATGAAAATGTGATTTCCCATAGGGTTTCTATAGTAACTATAAGCCGCAATTGTGGCCATGTTTGCAACCCGATCAACATTAAACTAGAAAGTGTTTTAGCACACTAAAACATATGTCTCCCCTTCCTTTTGAGGTCAGAGGTCAAGGTCACATGCAGTTCATCAAGGTAGCGGACATGCGGTTTCATGGTGACACATCCACATGTCAAAAAAAAAAAATTCTGGTCTGGACAATTACTCCCTATTTAAAGTACATAAATTTGACCTTGAGGTCAAGGTCACATGAAGGTCATGATGACATATGGTCTCATTGTGATACATCCACATGTTAATCATCTAAGTCCTAGGTCAAAAAACAAAAAAGTTCTGATCTGGACAATTATTCCCTATTTGAAGTACATAAATTTGACCTTGAGGTCAGAGGTCAAGGTCACATGCAGTTCATCAAAATAGCAGACATGCAGTTTCATGATGACACATCCACATGTTCAAAAAAAAAATCTGGTCTGGACAATAATTACTCCCTATTTAAAGTACATAAATTTGACCTTGAGGTCAAGGTCACATGAAGGTCATGATTACATGTGACATGCGGTCTAATTGCGATACATCCACATGTCAAATATCTAAGTCCTAGGTCAAAAAACAAAAAATTCTGGTCTGGATAATTATTCCCTATTTGAAGTACATAAATATGACCTTAAGGTCAGAGGTCAAGGCCACATGTAGGTCATCAAGGTAGACGACATGCGGTCTCATGGTGACACATCCACATGTTAAATAACCAAGTCCTAGGTCAAAAAACAAAAAAAATTCTGGTCTGGACAATTACTCCCTATTTGAAGTACATAAATTTGACCTTGAGGTCAAGGTCACATGAAGGTCACAACATGCAGTCTCATGGTGACACATCCACATGTCAAATAACCAAGTCCTAGGTCAAAAAACAAAAAAAATTCTGGTCTGGACAATTACTCCCAATTTGAAGTACATAAATTTGACCTTGAGGTCAAGGTCACATGAAGGTCACAATGGTATGCGACAATCCGGCTCACTATGGTACACTGCACACCGGTTCATGGTGATACATCCACATGCCAAGTATCCAAGGTGTAGGTCAAAAGACAAAAAAGTTATGGCTCGGACAAAGTTTGTGCGATGTTTCCCTTAAACAAGAGGCCCCACGGGTCCTGAAGCGCTCATCTTGTACAGAACACAATTTAAACAGAGTCCAAGAATGAGTCTACATTAAGCAAGCCATCTCCATAGGCTACACTGTCAATCTCTGAGTCCCTCAGGAGTGACAAAAATAATATGGGCATCATGCCTTTTCTTCAGTTGATCATAAGTAAAATGTAGAGCTCCCCTATGAAGCCCCTTGATACAACCTATGTGGATTAATCTTGGTACCTCTAGAGGGTATTGAATACAAAATTTTTAATTCTTCAACAAAATGGCCAATTCCGGCTCCCACAGAGAGCCCAAATATTAACCCAGGCTCTTGATTTGAACACAGTTAAATCTGACTTCCCTAGAGATGTTGTGTACCGAATATGAACGCGTTCTGACTGTTGGATCTGAAGAAGAGAAATTGTAAAGAAATTTCTTCGAATTGCACTAAATTCAAATTTGGGCTACCATAGCGAGCCCAAATATTAACCTATGGATCCGATTTGAACAAACTTGAATCTGACTCCCCTAGAGATGTTGTATACCAAATGTGAAAGCATTCTGACAAGTGAATCTGAAGAAGATTTTTGAAGAAATTCCCTCATATTAGTTAAATTTCATGTTCCCATATGGAGCCCAAATATTAACCTAGGCACTCGAATTGAACAACCTGGAATCTGACACCCCCCCCCCCCCCCCCCCCCCCCAGAGATGTTGTATACCAAATAAAATATAAAAGCAGTCCGACTGGTGGATCTGAAGAAGATTTTTAAAGAAATTTCCTCATATTGCACTAAGTAAAAATTTGGGCTACCATAGTGAGCCCAGATATATACCTATGGATCTGATTTGAACAAACTTGAATCTGCCCCCCATAGAGATGTTGCATACCAAATATCAAAGCATTCTGACTGATGGATCTGAAGAAGATTTTTTTAAATTACCATCCATATTGAACAAAGATAAAATTTGGGCGTCCATAGGAAGCCCAAATATTAACCTAGGGACTTGGTTTGAACAATCTAGAATCTGACCCTGAATAACAATGATGTATACCAAATATTAAAAGATTCTGACTGGAGGTTCTGAAGAAGAAGATTTTTAAAGAATGTTCCCCATATTACCCTATGTTAAAACTTCGGGCTTCTGTAGAGAGCCCAAATATGAACCAATGAGCTTTATTTCAACAAAATTTTATCTGACCCCCCTATGAATGCTGTATACCAAATATCAAAAGATTCTGAGGATTGGTTCTGGAGAAAAGATTTTTTTAAATTTTTGCAAATATGCTGACTCAGCACTTTTCGATGCCCATTACAGAACACCCTAACATACCGTATTCATTCCAAATGTTGACACACTCTAAATTTTGATACACCATAATTATTTGCAAAAACTAATTTTTAAAACCATCCTAATTTGTGAAACACCTTAAACATTATTTTTCCAGGTCCATTCTAATTGTTGAAACAGAGTGAAGAGGGAAGTTGATGAGTGTTTTTTTTTTCTTTCTTTTCATTTTTCGTACTGTTTTTATATTTCAATTTACGTGAGGTAAGTACATTTCAAATACTCGATGTATTCAATAAAAAATTTACACCTCACTTGCGTTTGTTATTTGTCAATCCAGCTGGCAGCTTCCAGATCAAACTACATTTGGTGTCAAGGTAAGTCCGTAATTGAATGCATTCTCACAGAAAATCCAAACAGAAACTAGAAGTATTTACTTTCTATATTGAAACGCACGTGCGTAAACAACAACAAACCAGGTCATGAACAGAGAATATTCGCCGAATGTCCCTGTGGAAAAAACCGAGACAACTCGGCCCAAATTCAATGCAAAGAGGTGCTGATAACGACACTCGATAATAACACCTTTTTGAAGTGAATTATTTTTCCGATGGATTAGCAAGGGTGGGAAGACTTAATACTGGACGGGGATTAAAAGAAAAGAAAAAAAAAAACATATCGTATAATTGTTTTTATTATTTCTTGTGATTTAAAGCAAGTAAATAATAATGAGTCAGATGATTTCACAAAGATAGAACAACAGATGTATATCACTGTTCACAAAATAAAAATATATGCTCTTTTTTAACATCAAGGAATATCCATACAATGAAATCACCATGTAACATCACATAACGTCACCACACAACACGACCCATTTATACGTCACTGTCGGAAAAGTAAAAATCGCTATTTTTTGACAGAAGTCACACAATTGGTGTGATTACTGATACACTGCATGCCCATACAAAACAACCCGTTTAAGTCACTATCGGAAAAGTAAAAATCGCTAATTTTTTTGCAGTAACCACACACGTTTGGTGTGATTATTGAAAGAAAATTTAGCGATTCCTACTTTTCGGACAGTTAAAATACTTCGCCCTGTATTGTTCATTTGGAATACACTTGTCAGTACACCTCACAGTAATCCACCCCTCACTTTACTGCCCCTTCAATAAAATTTACAGGCCTATCGGTACTGCTACATTGCGTGCCTTTACAAAACAACCCGTTTAAGTCGCTGCTGGAAAAGTAAAAATCACTTAATTTTTTTTGCAGTAGCCACGCGTTTGGTGTGATTACTGAAAGAAAATTTAGCGATTCCTACTTTTCAGACAGTTAAAATACTTCGCCCTGTATTGTTCATTTGGAATACACTTGTCAGTACACCTCACAGTAATCCACCCCTCACTTTACTGCCCCTTCAATAAAATTTACAGGCCTATCGGTACTGCTACATTGCGTGCCTTTACAAAACAACCCGTTTAAGTCGCTGCCGGAAAAGTAAAAATCACTAAATTTTTTTGCAGTAGCCACGCGTTTGGTGTGATTACTGAAAGAAAATTTAGCGATTCCTACTTTTCAGACAGTTAAAATACTTCGCCCTGTATTGTTCATTTGGAATACACTTGTCAGTACACCTCACAGTAATCCACCCCTCACTTTACTGCCCCTTCAATAAAATTTATAGGCCTATCGGTACTGCTACATTGCGTGCCTTTACAAAACAACCCGTTTAAGTCACTGCCGGAAAAGTAAATATCACTAATTTTTTTTGCAGTAGCCAAGCGTTTGGTGTGATTACTGAAAGAAAATTTAGCGATTCCTACTTTTCAGACAGTTAAAATACTTCGCCCTGTATTGTTCATTTGGAATACACTTGTCAGTACACCTCACAGTAATCCACCCCTCACTTTACTGCCCCTTCAATAAAATTTATAGGCCTATCGGTACTGCTACATTGCGTGCCTTTACAAAACAACCCGTTTAATCACTGCCGGAAAAGTAAATATCACTAAATTTTTTTGCAGTAGCCAAGTGTTTGGTGTGATTACTGAAAGAAAATTTAGCGATTCCTACTTTTCCGACAGTGAACATACTTCGCCCTGCGTTGTTCATTTGTACACCTCTCAGTAATCGATCCCTAACTCTCGGGCGTAGGTACATAATGATTCCACAGAGACCGGGAGCTGCAGGTCTCTCTGTATTAAAACCCATTCAGAAATTTTCTCATCAATACTAACGCCATATGATACTGGTCGACCACTTCTAGAAAGATGTCCTGCCTTATTTCGTTTCTCATCACCATCAAAATTAATTTTACACCACCTACTCAATGACGTGGGATGAATTTTTAGCTTAGCGGCGGCTTTTCGTATCCCAAGCTGTTTGGCCAAATCAACTGCCACCTTTTTCTCTTTCAAATTCAATGACTTGTATTTCCCTCTGATGGTCGACTCGTGTTGAACAGGCTCTTGAGTAATTTGTTCATTACAGGTAATTTTGGAAATTTTCTGAGGCGGGCTTTCTTTTTCAGTGATTTCATCAACTTTCCTTTTTGCTGGTCTCCCTACGGGGCGTTTTACGGGTGTTTTTTGCGGGCTCAAATTCACCTTGGGTAGTGCTTCCTGTGCCGTTCTATATTTGATAACAAATCTATCCATGATTGTATTTGAAAGTACTGTCGTTGATTGGAGATGGAAATGTTTTATACAACTATGGGAGGAAAAAACAACAAATATGAACTCACTTTGATGTTTACTGATTTTATTCTTTATTTTAATCAAAACACAAGCTAAACTTGTAATCACCTATTCAAAGCAACACCTGAGCGTGCGATTGCGGCATTGTTTTTATTAGGGCAGAAGGTAACCAGAAAAACACCTGTTACATTCTCTTGATGTCAACCAATTAATTAGAACTCACCATTGAACATTGTCCATGTCGTTTGTGTTTCACATCAAAGGGTCGTGCTGAAGGTGCCAGTAGTCTTATGGAAGTTATCCATTGTCCTGAAAAGCTTGTTGGAGGCGTGTTGCTCTGCGCAAGAACTGTCAATCACAGGTCAGGGTCACATGTACCGGGGTAATCGCTGTTTGTTTATACTGTTGTTTTTCAACACATTCCATTTTTATAAATCCTTTTGAGTGGGTAAACATCGTTTTCAACTGAGAACTTTAATCTGTTCTTAATAAAAACCATGGCTACACACAGATTTACTGTGGAGAGAGGATGTCCCAGTCGATAATAACGAGAGAAGCACAGACAGGTCAGGTTTATTTTCAGTTTCAACATTTATTTATATTTACCGGCGTCACACATGGGAATTTTTTTTTGTTTTCCAAATTTTGAAACACCCCATCCACCGCATTTTCCAAATGTTGATACAGTGAAAAAAATATTTATTTTAAACTGTGTCAACATTTGGAATGAATACGGTAACCGATGGCAATTTTTTTTCACCATTCAGTTCTACTGGTCATAAGGATACTTCATACCAAATAAAAGCTCTCTGTTCCGTGGGGTTTGGGAAATATGGGCATTTGAAAATATTTCTATTTTTTGCTCCCAGAGTTCCCATGGGGATGCAGGATTTTTTTTTTTGCATGGGTCAAGTACTTATGACCCAATACTACCACAAACCAAATTTGGTTCATACCGGACCATCGGTTCAGAAAATAGAAATTTTGGGCGGGGCCAAAAATCTTACCCCTCCTATTACAAAGCCAAATATTACTTCACGAACTTCGTTTGAACAAACTTGACTCTACACCTCATATGGAAGGTCCATAGCATATATCAAGTCATTGTACACACTGGTTCTTGAGAAGATTTTTAAAATATTTTGGAGCATTTTCCCCCACTCCCTCCCTATGGGGCTGGGCATGCAGAGTTGAACAAAAATGAAATGCCCCTTTGGGACCATCACTCACACAGACTTTCACTTGAATTGGCCCAGTGGCTTTGGAGGAGAAGAGCAAAACATGGTGCTGATGGACGACGGACCGAGAGCGATGAGATTAGCTCAGCTTGACTTTGTCAAGATGAGCTAAAAAACACATAAATCTGACCTTCAGGTCAAAGATCAAGGTCACATGAAGGTCACTATGGTACACTGCACACCGGCTCAGGGTGATACATCCACATGCCAAGTATCTAAGGTGTAGGTCAAAAGACAAAAAAGTTATGGCCCGGACAAAGTTTGTATGAGAAGAAGAAGAAGAAGAAGAAGAAGAAGAGTTTCAGAGGAGAAGATTTTTGAAAATCCACCAATCAGAATCAAAGAATGCCTCTGGCGGCCATGTTTTTCAACCCACAGGAACAAAATGAGCATCGTTTGTAGAGGACCTCCCATAGACTATCCCTGCCAGGTTTGTTTTCACATCGCCTCGGTTTTTCCAGAGAAGAAGAGGAAAATGTGATTTCCCATAGGGTTTCTATAGTAACTATAAACTGCAACTGTGGCCATGTTTACAACCTGATCAACATTAAATGAGGATCGTTGGTAGAGGGGGTCCCAGTCATCATTTATATGAAGTTTCAAAACATTTGGCCTGGCAGTTTCAGAGAAGATTTTTGAAAAACCACCAACAAGAATCAAAGAAGGCCTCTGGAAGCCGTGTTTTTTATCCGACAGGAACAAAATGAGGATCATTTGTAGAGGACCTCCCATAGACCATTTCTGCCAAGTTTGGTTCACACCGGCTCAGCGGTTACAGAGAAGATGAAAATGCGAAAAGTTTACGGATGCCAGACGACGGACGCCAAGTGATGAGAAAAGCTCACATGGCCTTTTAGGCCAGGTGAGCTAAAAAACCATATGTGCACAGCAGTGAAAGGGTTCATCATGAAATAAAATCTTTGGAAAAACACACTGAAGTCATGAGAGGGTTAAATTAAAGATTTTCATACAGGAATCAGATCAATTTTTTCCAAGGAACCAGAAAATGAAAGTGTCAATGACACTGTAGCTCAACTTGACAAACTTGAACTTGGTAAGTTATAAATGAAATGGCAAAATTGAAGATCATTGGTACCAATGTCATTTTTTTTGCCAGTGGCAACATTTTTTGACAGAAACCAAAGAAAATCGATAGCTCCCATCTAGAGGCCTCCCCAAACAAGCATGCCAGGTTTCAAAGCAATCCGATCATAAATGTGCCCTGTAGGGTGTATAAAAGGGAAATATTGTGGTCTGACTAGACTAAATTCTAAGAACGTTGGCCGTGGCAACATTTTTTGACGAAAATGGAAGAAAATTGATAGCTCCCATCTAGAGGTCACCGTAAATAAGCATACCATGTTTCAAAGCAATCTAATCATAAATGTGCCCTGTAGGGTGAGCCAAAGGGAAATATTGTGGTCTGACTAAACTAAGTTCTAAGAATGTTGGCTGCGGCAACATTTTTTGATGGAAATTGAAGAAAATCGATAGCTCCCATCTAGAGGGCACCCCAAACAAGCATGAAAGGTTTCAAAGCAATCCGATCATAAATGTGCCCTGTAGGGTGTGCCAAAGGGAAATATTGAGTCTTCTGACTAAACTAAGTTCTAAGAACGTTGGCCGAGGCAACATTTTTTGACAGAAATTGAAGAAAATCGATAGCTCCCATCTAGAGGTCTCCCCAAACAAGCATACCAGGTTTCAAAGTAATCAAATCATAAATGTGCCCTGTAGGGTGTGCCAAAGGGAAATAATGTGGTCTGACTAAACTGAGTTCTAAAAACGTTGGCTGCGGCAACATTTTTTGATGGAAATTGAAGAAAATCGATAGCTCCCATCTAGAGGTAACCCCAAACAAACGTGCCAGGTTTCAAAGCAATCCGATCATAAATGTACCCTGTAGGGTGTGCCAAAGGGAAATATTGAGTCTTCTGACTAAACTAAGTTCTAAAAACGTTGGCCGCAGCAACATTTTTTGACAGAAATTGAAGAAAATCGATAGCTCCCATCTAGAGGTCTCCCCAAACAAGCATTCCAGGTTTCAAAGCAATCTGATCATAAATGTGCCCTGTAGGTTGTGCCAAAGAAAAATATTGAGGTCTGACTAAACTAAGTTCTACGAACGTTGCCCGTGGCAACATTTTTTGCTGAAAATTGAAGAAAATCGATAGCTCCATTCTAGAGGTCACCCTAAATAAGCATACCAGGTTTCAAAGCAATCAAATCATAAATGTGTCCTGTAGGGTGTGCCAAAGGGAAATATTGTGGTTTGACTAAACTAAGTTCTAAGAACGTTAGCCGCGGCAACATTTTTTGCCGGAAATTGAAGAAAATCGATAGCTCCCATCTAGAGGTCACCCCAAACAAGCATGCCAAGTTTCAAAGTAATCTGATCATAAATGCGACCTGTGAGGTGTGCCAAAGGAAATTGTGGACGTACGTACTAACGTACGTACGTACGTATGCCGACGGACGAGAAGTGATGGCAATAGCTCAGCTTGACTTTGTCAAGTTGAGCTAAAAACATACAGCACTGAAAGGGTTTGTTCATGGCATCAATAAAATCTTTGGAACCCACATTGCAGTTTTGAGAGGGAGGGTTAAATTAAAGACATGCATACAGGACTCAGATAAATGTTTCCAGCATTGAAAGGGTTCAACATGAAATAAAATCTTTGGAAAACACACTGAAGTCACAAATTTTTTGAACAATTTCCAAATCAGAATAACAAGATTAGAATGTACCTGGCAGAAATTTGTTATTTTAGGAATATGTTATTCTAGATGTCATTCAAGGTTCTCAGTGAATGAAAATTTTTCTTCAGGATAAACTACTGCAAAAATGCTGACTCATCATTTTTTCAATACCCTTTACCGGGCACCCTGATTGAACCGGTGGCAATTTTTTTTTTAACCAATCCCTTCTACTGGTCCTAAGGATGCCTCATACCAAATAACAGTTCTCTGTTCCTTGTGGTTTGGGATATATGGGCTTTTGAAGTTTTTTTCTGTTTTTAGCCCCTGGGGTTGCCACAGGGCTGTGAAAATTTTTTTGGGGGGTGGGGCATCAATCAATTACTTTGGGCCCACTTATAATACATGCCAAATTCGGTAGATATTGGCCCACCGGTTCTTGAAATAGAAATTTGGAGCAGAGCCCAAAATGGATATGCCCCACAGAGAGTCCAGATATTGATCTATCAACTTCCCTTGAACAAACTTTTATCGTTTACACCAAAGGAGGTTCCATTCCAAATATCAAAGCACTCCTCTGGTGGTTCACGAGAGGAAGATATTTAAAGGTTTTTAAGCTTTTGGGGCATAAACCAGAGCCCAAATATGGCAGCTACTTCATTCAAACAAGAGGCTCCAGGGGGTCTGAGGGCACTCACCTGACATGGTAGCCTAAATATCAACCCAGGGAATTGATTTGAACAAGTTGCATCTGCCCCTCCTAAGAAAAGCTTACACCAAATATCAAAAGATTCTGACAGGTGGATCTGAAAAAAAAAGATTTTTAAAGATTATTCTTCATATTGAACTAAGTTATAATTTGGGCACCCACAGGGAGCCCAAATATGAACCCAGGGACTTGGCTTGAACAAACTACTGGATCTAAATAAAAGTATTTGTAAAGAATATTCCTTGTATTAAAACTATGTTATAATTTGGGCTCCCACAGGGAGCCTAAATATGAACCCAGGGACATGGCTTGAACAAACTTGATATCCCCTCCCCCCCCCCCCCCCCCCCCCCCTAAGGATGCTGCATTCCAAATATCAAAAGATTCTGATTGGTGGATCGGAAGAAGATTTTTAAAGAATATTCCTCATATTGAACTAAGTTATAATTTGGGCTCCCACAGGGAGCCCAAATATGAACCCAGGGACTTGGCTTGAACAAACTTGAATCTAACCCCCCTAAGGATGCTGCATACCAAATATCAAAAGATTCTGATTGGTAAATCGGAAGAAGATTTTTAAAGAATATTCCTCATGTTGCACTAATCTGAACATATGGGCTCCCATAGAGAGCCCAAATATGGACCCAGGGATTTGATTTCAACAAACATTTGAATGAATCTTCCAAAGATGTTATATGTGAAATATGAAAGCCTTTGGAGCAGTGTTATGGGAGAAGAAGATTCTTTAATGTTTTTCCCATTACTCAGTGTTAAAATTATTTATTTATTGGGGTTTAAGGTCACATACTTATGCACAATGGCTAATCGTGACCGTGACAGTTTTACGGGTGGAGGAAGCCGGAGTACCCGGAGAGAACCACTGAGCAATGACGAGCAACTGTCAGCTCCTCAACATTCTAACTCTGTTCAAGCTCTGCTCAAGCAGGGTTACAGCGCTTGAAGACATGTGCACCATTGACGTGCAGAACACCTTAGTACACAGCGTCATCGTGCCCCCATGTAGGCAATCGGGATAAAGTGACTTGCCCAAGGACACAACGTGGGTCGTCCCGGACGGGGATCGAACTCGAGACCTCTAGCATAGAAATCCAACAGTCTACCACCGAGCCACCGCGCTCCCACACAGTGTTAAAAAATGATGACTTGGCAAAAGTTCTGGAAAAAGTACCCTATGATAAAACCGATGGCAAATTTTTTTTTAACATACCTTTCTGTTGTTCCTAAGGAAGTTTCAGACAAAATAGAAATTCTCAGTGCTGTGTAGTTTTGGAGATATGGCCGTTTTAATTTTTTTTCTATTTTTAGCTCCTGCGGCTCCTATGGGGTGACAGGAATCAAAGTGTCAATGACATTGTAGCTCAACTTGTGTAAGACATGTACATGTATAGTATGTGACACAGCAATGACAAACATCTCAGTAATGATCTGATAACAAAGGTACATATAAAGTATTGTAACGGTCTGTACATAAATGCTGACCGTAGCCTGTAACAAATGTGCAGGTAAAGTATTGTAAAGGTGGGCGACAGTTAGATACTAATCTAGAAAAGAAAACTTTGAGTCCCAGAGTGAGTCTGACTGAACCCCAAAATATTTGTTCTCATAGCACAGTGATAACAAAGGCACCCAAAAACACTCGTTCCTGTCCCAAGAAGTTTCGTGAAGATCAGTTCATAAATACAGCCCCTAGCCCAAGCCATATTGACATGTGAACTTACAGTGTATAAGTAGTACTGAATAAATCAAAGTTCATCTAATTTGAATAATTTCTGCACGAGAAAAAAACCTGTATTATATGTGATGTATTCTATGTTACTAAACATTCCTACAAAAATGTATACAAATCAGAACTTTCATACAGAAGTTCTGTACAAACAAGAGGCCCCAAGAAGCCTTAATCGCTCACCGGCCAAAGTGGTTCAAAGAAGTATTTGGGGTCACATTCAGTTAGACATGGTTCATCAACACAACAAAGGAATGAAGTCATGAGAGACAAATTCTATGGAACTAGGGACATGGCTTGAACAAACTTGAATCTTACCCCCCCTAAGGATGTTGCATACCAAATATCAAAAGCATTCATCTGCTGGATTAAAGTTCCTCATTTTGAACTAAGTTATAATTCGGGCTCCCACAGTGAGCCCAAATATGAACCCAGGGACTTGGCCTGAATAAACTTGAATCTCACCCCCTAAGGATGCTGCATGCCAAATATCAAAACATTTCGACTGCTGAATCTGAAGAAGAAGATTTTTATAGAAAAATTCCTCATATTGACTAAGTTATAATTCGGGCTTTAACAAACTTGAATCTCACCCCCCTAAGGATGCTACACACCACATATCAAAACATTCCGACTGCTGGATCTGAAGAAGAAGATTTTTTAAGAAAATTCCTCATTTCGAACTAAGTTACAATTCAAGCTCCCACAGTGAGCCCAAATATGGACCTAGGGACATTGCTGGAACAAACTTGAATCCCTTCTATACTGAGCCCAAATATGAATCCAGAGGGGCGATTTGAACAAACTTGAATCAGATCCACCCCACAATGTTGCATACCAAATATCAAAAGATTCTGCCTGCTGGATCTGGAGAAGAAGATTTTTGAAGAAATTTGCCTGAAATGCACTAAGTTCAAATTTGGGCTTCTATAGTGAGCCCAAATATGAATCCAGGGGGCCGATTTGAACAAACTTGAATCAAGATCCACCCCATAATGCTGTATACCAAATATCAAATGATTCTGCCCACTTGTGCAGGAGAAGAAGATTTTTTAGTAATTTCTCTGATATCCATAGGGTGCTATCGGAGTTATGCCCCTTATGGAGCCCCAAGTGGGCATGTCCATTTCATTTGAACAAACTTGAATTGACATATGGTAATGAACATCCATACCAAGTTTTGAGCAAATCGACCTAGCGGTTTCAGAGGAGAAGTCGTTTGAAAAATGTTCACGACGCCGGACGGACGACGACGACGACAAGTGATAAGTTTAGCTCTCTTCGGTGAGCTAAAAACTGATTGCACTAATTTTGGGACAAAATGGCTGCTGGCGGCCATCTTGAATTTTGGATCGCACCCAAAAACACTCGTTTTCCACCCATGGTGATAACAAAGGTACCCAAGAAGTTTCGTAAAGATCGCTTCAAAAATACGGCCTTTAGCCTGAGCCGTATTGAATTGTTGACAGGCAGATGGCCAGACGGACAGACGGGCCATGGCATAACCTCAAATTTGACTTACATCAAAGTTGAGCTTAAAATGTTTTTGGCATAAATCAGGTATTTATGACCCAATAAGCCGTCATATCAAATTTGGTTCAAATCAGCCTCTCAATTTCAAAAATAAAAATTTTGGTACAACTCGGGCTCCCAGTGGAAGCCCAAATATGAAACCAGGGACATGGCTTTAACAAACTTCACTCTCAGCCCCCCTAAGAATGCTGTACACCAAATATCAAAAGATTCTGACAAGTGGATCAGAAAAATGTTTGTTTAAAGAATATTCCTCATACTGAACTAAGTTATAATTTGGGCTCCCAAAGGGAGCCCAAATATGAACCGAAGGAATTGGCTTGAACACACTTGAATCTCACCTCCCTAAGCATACTGTATACCAAATATCAAAAAATTCTGACCGGTGGATCCGAAGAAGATGATTTTAAAAGAATATACCTCATATTGAACTAAGTTATATTTCGGGCTCCCACAGGGAGCCCAAATATGAACTCAGGTTTTGGCTTGAACAAACTTGAATCTCACCCCCCTAAGGATGCTGCATACCAAATATCAAATAATTATGATTTGTGGATCCGAAGAAGATTTTTAAAGAATATTCCTCATATTGCACTAATTTGAACATTTGGTCTCCCATAGGGAACCCAAATATGGACCGAGGGTTTTGATTCCAACAAATATGTGAATCAATGTTCCAAAGATGTAAAATGTAAAATATGAAAGCTTTTGGAGCAGTGGTTTGGAAGCAAACGATTCTTTAATTTTTTCCCACTGCCCAGTGTTAAAAAATGCTGACTCAGCATTTTTTCAAAGTCCCGAAAAAGTACCTTATGACAAAACTTATGGCAATTTTTTTTACCATTCCTTTCTGTTGGTCCCAAGGAAGCTTCACACCAAATAAAAATTCTCAAGTGCCGTGCAGTTTTGGAGATATGAACGTTTTTGTTTTTTTCTATTTTTGGCTCCTAGGGTTCCCACGGGGCTGCAGGAAAAACTTTTTTGGCACTATTTATAACCTAATAATACCTCATATTAAATTTGGTTCAAATTGGCCTCTAGGTTCAGAAAATAGAAATTCTTGCCCCTCCCAGAACAAAGGCAAATATTGCCCGTCAAACTTCTCTTGAACAAACTTGAGTCTATACTTCAAATGGAAGCTGCATCCAAATATCCAGTCTCTGCTACGGCTGGTTCATGAGAAGATTTTTAAAAATTTTGTGCATTTTGGCCCACCCCCCCCCCCCCCCTCCTCAATATGAGCAGAAGCCCAATTTGAAGAAAAAACCCAATGCCCCTATATAACTGCTACTCATGTGAATTTTCATTGAACTGCAGCCAGTGGCTTGGGAGAAAATGACCCAAACACCACCTTCACTACGTACGGCGGACGACAGACGACGGACAAAAAGTGATCAGAAAAGCTCACCCTGACTTTCTGTCAGGTGAGCTAAAATAGAATAGAAAGGGTATACTCCAGAGATGGTCTGTGCAATATATGTTTGAATTTGGCTAAGAGGTTGTGAAGAAGATGTCAAGTTTGCAAAAAGTTAACGGACGACAGCCGATAGACATTAGACAAAAGTGATGGCAATAGCTCCCAGTGACTTGCAGTCAGGTGAGCTAAATACAAGAGTGTATCACTTCGTGGCAATGCCCTTGATCTGTGACCTTGACCTCCATTGAACAAAGTAAAATTTTGTGCATGACACTCCGTCTCCACTTAAGCAACATGTATGCTAAGTTTCAACAAAATCCAACGAAGCATCTCAGAGTTATGGAGCAGACATGAAAATCTTGACAGACAGACAGATGGATGAATGGACAGATGGAGGGACGAATGGACAGATGGAGGGACAGAAATGACAAACACTACATTGCCCCCAAATTTTTTTCGTTTTACATAAAAATTTGTAATTCCACAAAATAGTCCTGGAAATAACTGGAATTATAAATTTAAATCCTTATAATAATCTGTGGTAAAATCAAGGTTTTCAGCAGTGAAAATTTTCTATACTGCAACTGCAAATTCAACTATTTTTTGTTTGACAGAGCTCAGTAAGCTCTGTCAAACAAGATATAGTTGGGATAATAGCCTATTCAAGATACTTTTTTTGCCAGTATCGTATCTGGTCATGTCAGGTAAATGGTTAACAATATTCACTCACTGTGCTCTTGAAACACGATAACCTGGTAATAAAATTACTCTCGTTACAAAAATATTTCATCGGCAATTTTATGATGACTGAGACTTAATCCACAAAATAGTTTTGGAAATAGGTGGAATTATTAATTTACATCCTTACAATAATCTATGAAAAAATAAAGGTTTTCAGCAGAGAAAATTTTCTACACTGCAACTGCAAATTTAACTAACTATTTTTGTGGGCTTATTGGGTCATAAGTACCCAGTGGGCTCTGTCAAATAAGTTATATTTTGTTAAAATTTTTAGTCCTATGAGTCAAGCCTGGAAATAAGCAGACTGTCATCTGCAAAATGAGGTTCCTAGGGGGCGAATTTGGTGACGCTACCCTGCATTCACTAAATTTTCCCTCTTTGAACCTCAATCTGAATCAATGGCTCAAGCTTAAACAGAAAGAGGTACCCACAGGATAAATTGGTCCACTGTATAGGATAGCATCAGCAAATTCACCCTCCGGGGGCCTCGTTCTGCAAATGACAGATAGCTTATTTTCAGGCTTGCTATGAGTGCAAAATAGTATCATTGAAGAGATTTCTAGTTAAAACCAGAGGCTCAAGTGAGCCTAAAATGCTCACCTGGCTCAAATTGGCAAAAGAGATGAGTGTATCAGTAAGTGACGGGCATACGGAGCCCAAAGAGTAACCCAGGGTCTCAATTTGAACAAATTTGAATCTGACACCCCTAGAGATGTCACACACCAAATATGAAAAGATTCTAACTGGTGGATCCGAAGAAGATTATTTTTCAAGAAGTTTTCTCACATTGCACAGAGTTAAAATATGGGCCCCAATAAAGAGCCCAAATATTAACCGAGGGGACCAATTTGAACAAACTTGAATCTGCCCCCACCCCCCCCCCCCCTCCCCGAGATGTATACCAAATATCAAAAGAATCTGACTGGTGGATCTGAAGAAGAAGATTTTTAAAGATTATTCCCTTTTAACCCAGGGTCTCAATTTGAACAAACTTGTATCTGACCCCCCAGAGATGTTATATACCAAATATCAAAAGAATCGGACTGTTGCATATAAAGAAGAGGATTTTTAAGCTTAAGTTAACTGAAATTTAAGTTAATGATTGAGGCTCCTGTATTGAGCCCAAATATTAACCGAGGGGTTTAATTTGAACACACCTGTATCTGAGCCCCGTTATGGATGCTGTATACCAATTATCAAAAGATTCTGATCAGGGGTTCTGAAGAAAATATTTTTTTCAATTTTTGCAAATATGCTGACTTTGCATTTTTTCGATGACCCGTACAGAACAGCCTGACACAAGCGATTGCAATTTTTTTTTATGATTCCATTCTACTGGTCCTAAGGATGCTTCATACCACATAACAGTTCTCTGTTCCTTTTGGTTTGGGAAATATGGGAGTGTTAATTTTTTTTCTATTTTTAGCCTCTGGGGTTCCCACGGAGATGTAAAAAATCAATTACTTAGGACCCACTTATACTACATGCCAAATTGGCCCACCGTTTCTTGAAATACAAATTTTGGGTGGAGCCTGAAATGGATATGCTCCCACAGAGAGCCCAAATATTGACCTACCAACTTCCCTTGAACAAACTTTAATCTTCAACACCAAGGGATGTTCCACATCAAATATCAAGGCATTTTCTCTGTTGGTTCATGAGAAGATTTTTAAAGATTTTTAGGCTTTTGGGGCATTAACCAGAGCCAGAAGATGGCAGCTGCTTCATTTGAACAAAATAGAAAGGGTATACTCCATAGATGGTCTGTGCAATATATGTTTGAATTTGGCTTAATGGTTGTGAAGAAGACAAGTTTCCAAAAGTTAACAGACAAAGTATGATGGACACCGAGTGATGGCAATAACTCACACTGACTTGCAGTCAGGTGAGCTAAAAATGAGGATGAGACAGGTTTTCAATGACAAGAGAGGTGTCTGAAAAACAAGATTTTGTTTTAATAGCCTTAGCTAGAATGAATGTGCCCAGGTGACACTAATGCCCCTGCCAGCATGCCCATGTGCAGAAGCCCCAAAGAACACAATCATAGGGCATAAACATGGCTTACTCAAATAGAAAGGTGGAAATAAGAACCTGGCCTTCTGTTTGCAATGACAAGTGAAAGACTAAAATTTCAGATCATTATGCAACCCACCTCCTCTCCTCACACTCCTCCCAATGTTAGCAAAGTTTTGACCATTTTACTGGAGAGAAAAAGTTGAAAATTGAACCTGGCATCCACGATGTAATCATAAAAAAAACTTTTCAAATTTCACATCATTATACCAAATGTTATCATGCAGACAACAAAATAATGTTCTTGCACAAGAAAGGGTGATAAGGTCACACAAAGTAGATCTTCTGTTTCTCAGGCCATTATTTGTAAAATTTCATGCGGGCGAGTGGTTTTTTATTTTATTTTTCATTTCTGTAATTATTTCCTTGTCATCAAAAGTTCATGTTCTTGGTTTATGTTTTAGGCCTCATAATCTATGGAATAGCATGGGTGGTGTAATTTGTCCCTTGAGTGCAAGAGGGCTTTGCAATGCTAAAGCATTGCAAAGCCTTCTTGCACTCAAGGGACAAATTTATCAATTTGTTTAACTTGGGTAAAATATCATACATAAACCATTTAATTTTTATTTTTTTTAAGTTTACATTGGTTATAAAAAGAGAGCATGTGGCAGCCAAAAGGGCCATGCGGGAGGGCCTGAGAAACAGATTTTTATTTTTTTTAGGCCTAATCACTGGAAATGTGAAAAATGAAACTTCATCTTTGATATGTGATCATAAGGAAAACTGTCAAAATTTGTTTGTGATTGTGCTTGAGATGCTAAAAAAAATGGATTTATAAAAGTAACAGCAAAATACCTATATTCAATTGCCCAGACTATTGTCTCAGCTAAAAAATTTTAGAACATTCACATGCCCATTTCCTAATGTCATATTGGAGAAGTTTCATCCAACTTGGTTCATAAATGTCTGAGAAATTATGCACACCAGAATTTCATACATAAATCCATTATCAATCTAAGTTCAAAGAGAGTTCACTTTGTCAAAATTGCTGCAGCTAAAAAAATTGGGATATGGACATGCACACTTGCTGGGATCATGTTTGAGAAGTTTAGTCAAGGTAGAATCATAACTGTAGGAAGAGTTGTGGTCACAAGAATTGCATACAGAAATCACTATTAAATATAAATTCAAGCAAAGATATCTTTGTGGGTATTGTTGTTACAATTTGGCACTCTGGTAATATGCTTAGGTTCACTTGCTGGTGATCATCAATGAGAAGTTTCATCAAAATCAGTTCATAAATGTTGGAGTTGTACACAAGAATTTCTTACAGAGTTCTAAATTAAGTTTAATTTCAAGAAGAGATAATATTAGAATTGACTCAACTGGAAAACTTGGTAATATGCACATGTCCACTGACTAGTTATGTCTGAAAAGTTTTGTCATAAATGATGGAGATGAAGGCACAGGAGTTACAAAAAAAACTAAACTATTTTATTCAAAGGGAGATAACTTGGTTACAATAACTACATGTTATTTGCTGGTAATTATGTTTGGGAAGTTAGATACAGTCCCCATTTGTTTGAAGACTATGTATATTTACAAAACCTGAAAGTAAATTTCTGTGTGCAGCTTTGGGCAGATTTGGTTCATTAAGTTCAGTAAAGGGTTTAACTTATTTTATTGTAGATCCTAATTTGGATAGATGTGGTAAATTGTTTTGGCAATAGTAAATAACTGAATATGGATGGTATAATCACAATAAAATAAATTCTGCAATTTTATACTCACTTCTGCGACCATCGTGGTCTTTACAACATTTCCTCATAACAAAACTTCTTTTATACTCGGTTGTTTTACTGGGATCGGGAACCTGAAAATGTAAAATGTGTCATTTTTAACAGCTAAAAGGTGAAAATGATGTATGATTTTCTAAAAATAAGAGACAGGAAGCCAAAATATGAACCTGGCTTGAACAAATTTGAATCCAACCTCCGTAAGGATACTGTATACCAAATATCAAAAGATTCTGACTACTGGATCTGAAGAAAAATATTTTTAAAGAATATTCCTCATATTGAACTAAGTTATATATTATTTTATTAAAAGATTCTGATGGGGGTGGATCGGAAGAAGATTTTTATAGAGTCCAAATAGGGACCCTGGGATTTGATTTCAACAAACATATGAATGAATTTTCCAAAGATGTTATATGTGAAATATGAAAGTTTTTGGAGCAGTGGTATGGGGAAGAAGATTCTTTAATGTTTTTCCCATTACCCTCAGTGTTAAAAAAAGCTGACTCAGCACTTTTTCAAAGGCCCAAAAAAGTACCCTATAATAAAACCGATAGCAATTTTTTGGGACCATTCCATTCTGTTGGTCCTAAGGAAGTTTCACACCAAATAAGAATTATCAGTGCCGTGTAGTTTTGGAGATATGGGAGTTTTAAATTTTTTTCTTCTATTTTTAGCTCCTGCAGTTCCCATGGGGCAATGGGAACATTTTTTTTTGGCATAAATTAAGTACTTATGACCCAATAAGCCCTCATATCAAATTTGGTTCAAATCAATCTCTCGGTTTGAAAAATAGGAATTTTCGTTGGGGCAAAAATTCTTGCCCCTCTCATAATGAAGGCAAATATAGCCCCTCGAACTTCTCTTGAACAAATCTGAGTCTACACCTCAAAAGGAAGCTGCACACCAAATATCAAGTCTCTGCTTCTTGTTGCTGGCTTGTGAATAAATCTTGTTCTATTTTTACATTAAATTATATTCATATGATGCTGATCAGTTATTTTTTTACGTACCAAGTCATAGCTCTAGAGCGACCATAAATCTCTCATTTACAGCCCAATGTGTGTGACAAAGGCAATTCCCAGGATATCCAGAATACAACTCATGACATATACTTCTGTAATTAGTCATTCTAATTTTTCCAGACTTGTTGTTTTCAGGCATGTTTCTTTCTAAAATTTAAGAGTCTGAGGTGATCCATCTTCCATCACAAAATGCAAATCAATGTTATGATACTGTGTTGCAGCCGATCACTCATATACTGCTTAGTGCAAAGCAAAGTCTAAAAAAAAACACACCCTGTTGCTGTATTTGATGCTTTCTGTTTACAGTGGCACCACCAGGCTAAATGAAGTTGGGAAACAAAATATTTTTCTTCCCCAATCTTCATTTTAACACTGGAAATAAATCCAACTTTTCATGACAGGAGCACCAAAAGTACTGTATTAAGGCTTAAGTAACTAGAAACTGAAGGCATAAGGCCTAAAAAATGTTTCTCAGGCTCTCCCGAACAGACCATTTGGCTGCTGCATGTTCTTAATAAACAATGCAAACTTAAACCAGACGCTCAAGTGAGCCTAAAATGCTCATCTGGCTCAAGTTGTCAAAAGAGATGAGTGTGTCAGTAAGTGATTGGCAGGAAGAGTAATTTTTGACAAACACCCTCTCCACCACCGCCCCCCCCCCCCCCCCCCCCCCCCCCACACCAGAGATGTTCACCTTGAACAGAACACAATATAAACAGAGTCAAAGAATGAGTCAACATTAAGCAATCCATCTCCATGGGATACATTGTCAATTCTTGAGCCCCTCAGAGTGACAAAAATAATCAGAGAATCATGCCTTTTCTTCAGTTGATCATAATATAAAATATAGAGCTCCCCTATGAAGCGCCTTGATACAACCTATGTGGATTAATCTTAGTTACACACCTCTAGAGGGTACTGGATACAAATATGAAAGCATTCTGACTAGTGGATCTGAAGAACATTTTGGAAGAAATTCCCTCATATTTTAAGTTAAATTTCAGGTTCCCATATGGAGCCCAACTATTAACCAGGCACTCGAATTGAACAAACTTGAATCTGACCCCCCCTAGAGATGTTGTATATCAAATATGAAAGCATTCCGATTGGTGGATCTGAAGAAGATGATTTTTAAAGAAATTTCCGCATATTGCACAAAGTTAAAATTTGGGCTACCATAGCGAGCCCAAATATATACCTAGGGATCCGATTTGAACAAAATTGAATCTGACCCACTCCCCTAGACATGTTATATACCAAATATGAAAGCATTCTGACTGGTGGATCTGAAGAAGAAGATTTTTAAAAATTATCCCCCATATTGAACTAAGTTACAATTTGGGCTTCCGTAGGAAACCCAAATATTAACCTAGGGACTTGGTTTGAACAATCTTGAATCTGACCCTCATAACAATGATGTATAACAAACATTAAAAGATTCTGACTGGTGGTTCTGAATTAGATTTTTCAAGAATTTTCCCCATATTACCCTGAGTTAAAAATTCAGGCTCCTGTATTGAGCACAAACATGAACCAATGGGCTTTATTTCGACAAACTTGTATCTGACCCTCCTATGAATGCTGTATACTGAATATCAAAAGACTCTGATAATTGGTTCTGGAGAAAAGATTTTTTTAAATTTTTTGCAAATATGCTGACTCAGCATTTTTGTTTGTTTATTGTTTGTTTATTGGTGGTTAACGTCACATATTTATGCACCATGGCTAATCGTGACACAACATGGAGATGAAGTCAAGTTTAGTCAATCGTTGATCAACATGTTGCCCATTTTAGAGGACTTTCACCCCAAGCATTGGTGACCGGGTCCTATTTTACTAGTAAAGCGGAACTGGTTTACCACAGTAAACAAGTGCTGCTTACTTCCCGGGGTTCCAACGGGGACTCAGCATTTTTTCGATGCTTTCTACAGAACACCCTAACATAACCGATGGCAATTTTTTTTTACCATTCAATTTTACTAGTCCTAAAGATGCTTCATATCAAATAACAGTTCTCTGCTCCCTGTGGTCTGGGAAATATGGGCATTTGAAACTATTTCTATTTTTAGTTCCCGGGGTTCCAATGGGAATGCAGGAAAACATTTTTTTGTATGAGTTAAGTACTTATGACCCAATAATACCACATACCAAAGTTGGTTCAAATCGAACCATCGGTTCAGAAAATAGAAATTTTGGGCGGGGCTAAAAATCTTTGTACCCCTCCCAGTACAAAGCCAAATATTGCTTCACAAACTTCATTTGAAAAAACTTGATTCTACACCTCAAAAGGAAGTTCCATAACAAATATCAAGTCACTGTACACACTGGTTCATGAGAAGAAGATTTTAAAAATATTTTCGAGCATTTTCCCCCACTCTGTCCCTATGGGACTGGGCATGTTGAGTTGAACAATGAAAGTGTCAATGACACTGTAGCTTAACTTGTCTGTGTGTTGTGTTTGATGAAAAGGATAATGTTCAATGTTTATGAAAGGATTATGAAATAAGACAAGAATTGTGATAATTGGGAATATGTTAATTTCTGTTCCCTGTATGCTATGTTTTTAATAACAAGAGGCCCCAGGGGGCCTGAGGGCACTCACCGGACATGGTAGACTAAATATCAAACTAGGGGCTTGACTTGAATAAGCTGCATACGCCCCTCCTAAGAAAAGCATATACCAACTAGATGAAGCGATTGTGCCCACACAATACACAGGATTTTCCTTCTATTTTCAGTTCCTGCACTTTTACTTCCCAAAATTGAGATAAACGCATAAAAACAGATTTTTTACCCAAACAAAATATTTTCAGCCTAAATTTTTTTTTTCTTCTTAAAACGCATAAAAAACGAAAAAACTAATTTCCGGATTTTGGTCCAAAATTTTCCAAGTCCCACCCGGACTCCAAATTTTCTGCGTAAAATTTTTTTTTTTTTTGTCTTAAAATTGACCGAAAAGCATAAAAAACAAAAAAAAAAAATTCCGGATTTTGGTCCGAAATTTTCCAAGTCCCACAAAGACCCGAAATTTTCTGTGTAAAAAAAAAAAAAAATTTTTTGTCTTGAAATTGACTGAAACGCATAAAAAACAAAAAATAATATCTGGATTTTGGTCCAAAATTTTCGAAGTCCCACACGGACACCAAATTTTCAGTGTAAAAAAAATACTTTTTTTTTGTCTTAAAATTGACCGAAACGCATAAAAAAAAAAAGAGAAAAATTCCCGATTTTGGTCCAAAATTTCTAAGTCTGGAACGGGGCTCCAAATTTTAGCCTAAATGTGAACCCAGGGACTTGGCTTGAACAAACTTGAATCTTGCCCCCCCCCCCACCTCCCCCTTTAGGATGCTACATACCAAATATCAAAAGATTCTTATTGGTTGATCTGAAGAAGAAGATTTTTAAAGAATATTCCTCATACTGCACTAATTTAAACATTTGGGCTCCCATAGAGAGCCCAAATATGGACCCAGGGAATTGATTTCAATAAACATGTGAAAAAATCTTCCAAAGATGTTTTTTGTGAAATTTGAAAGCTTTTGGAGCAGTGGTTTGGGAAAAAAGTAGTCTTACATGTTTTTCCCATTACCCACAGTGTTAAAAAATGCTGACTCAGCACTTTTTCAAAGTCCAAAAAAGTACACCATGATAAAAGCGATAGCAATTTTTTTTTACCATTCCATTCTGTTGGTCCTAAGGAAGCCTCACACCAAATAAGAATTCTCAGTGCCGTGTAGTTTTGGAGATATGGGCATTTTAATTTTTTTCTATTTTTAGCTCCTGCAGTTCCCATGGGGCGACGGGAAATAAAATTTGGGCATAAATTAAGTACTTATGACCCAATAAGCCCTCATATCAAATTTGGTTCAAATCTGCCTCTCGGTTTGGAAAATAGAAATTTTGGGAGTGGCAAAAATTCTTGCCCCTCCCATAACGAAGGCAAATAATGCCAGACAAACTTCTCTTGAACAAATTGATTCTAAACCTCAAAAGGACTCTGTATACCACATATCAAGTCTCTGCTACTAGTGGTTCATTAGAAGAAGCCATTTCTTCCCCACACCTCTGCTCAATATGAACCGAAACCTAATTTGCATAAAAATCAAAATGCCCTTATATGACCACTACTTGTATGAAATTTAATTAAAATATGGCCTGTGGTTTAGGAGAAAGATGACCACTACTTGTATGAAATTTAATTAAAATATGGCCTGTGGTTTAGGAGAAAGAGGCTCAAACACCACCTTCACGCAGGACGACGGACGAAGAGTGATAAGAAAAGCTTACCCTGACTTTCAGTCAGGTGAGCTCAAAATAATATGAGGTGTAGACTGTACTAAAGAACTGAGGGGTGGGTTAATGTGGCCTTCACAGTTAACTTATGTGGCCCTCACAGTTAACGTATGTCAACAAAAGTTACCAAGTTACAGTGAAATTATTCCAAAACGAGTCATCCTATCAAGTTACAATGAAATCCCTTCATAAATATGGCCTGTAGACTGTGCTAAAGGTTTTCGGGCTTCGGGCCTGTGTAGCCATCACAGTTGACCGGTTGCAACTGAAAGGGAAAGTCATCATCTCGACTTTATACTGAGTCATTCTACTAAGTTACAATGAAATCCCTTCACAAATACGACTTGTAGTCTGTACTTTCGAGTTTTGGGCTCGGGCAGCCATCATGGTTGAATGATCGAGACCAAAAGGGGATGTTCTTATCTGGGCATTATCTGGAGTGATCCTACGAAGTTACAATGAAATCCTTTCATAAATATGACCTGTAGACTGTGCTAAAGGTTTTCGGGTTTCGGGCCCCTGTAGCCGTCACAGTTGACCAATCACGACCAAAAAGGGATGTCATCATCTAGGCATTATATGGAGTCAACCTAACAAAGTTACAATGAAATCCTTCCATAAATACGACCTATAGACTATGCTAAAGGTTTTCAGGTTTTGGGCTCGGGCAGCCATAACGGTTGAATGATCGTGACCAAAAGGGGATGTTCTCATCTAGACATTATTTGGAGTCATCCTACCAAGTTACAATGAAATCCCTTCATAAATATGACCTGTAGACTGTGCTAAAGGTTTTCGGGCTTCAGGCCCCTGTAGCTGTCACAGTTGACCAATCGGGTTCAAAAGGGGATGTTCTCATCTGGACATTATAAGAAGTCAACCTACCAAAATACAATGAAATCCCTCCATAAATATGACCTGTAGACTGTGCTAAAGATTTTCGGGTTTTGGGCTCGGGCAGTCGTCACGGTTGACAGATCGCAACCAAATGAAGTTCTCATCTAGACATCATACGGAGTCATCCTACCAAGTTACAATGAAATCCCTCCATATTAAATATGACCTGCAGACTGTGCAAAAAGTTTTTGGGTTTCAGGCTTGGGCAGCCATCACGGTTAACAGATCATGACCAAAAGGGGACGTTCTCATCTAGACATTATACAGAGGCATCCTACCAAATTACAATGAAATCCCTTCATAAATACGACCTGTAGACTGTGCTAATGGTTTTCAGGTTTTGGGATCGGGCAGCCATACCGGTTGACCGATCGCAACCAAAAGGGGACATTCTTATCTAGACATGACCCCAAATCTGCACATGAAATTTTGTGACGATCAGATAAGAACTATGGGGTGTAGCCTATGCTAAAGGAAAATGTGAACAGACTCACAGACTACTGCACACGTGATGGCAATAGCTTATCTTGACTTTGTCAAGTTAAGCTAAAAATGCAAGGTCCCTTCGGGACAATCACTCCCACAAACATTCACTTGAATTGGTCCAGTGGTTTTGGAGGAGAAAACCAAAACATTGTGTTGGCGGATGACGGACGGTGAGCGATGAGATTAGCTCAGCTTGACTTTGTCAAGATAAGCTAAAAACACCCACCCATATGCAGTTTTACAGAAACAGAAAATCTATTTTGTGGAGCCTCACAAAAACAAAATGACAAATTAAGCAGGGTTCCTGCAGTCAAAGAATGCTAAAATTCTAGGCTATTCAAGGCTATTTCTCAAAATATTTCAGCATTTTTCAAGGCCCACCAATAGCCAAATTCAAGGATTTTCAAGGCCTTGCCTTCACTAGTCTTAACTAGGACCTCTGCAAGAGAAATGGGAGGAGGGGGTAAAGACTGAGGTCCTAGTTAGAACAATGCCTTCACAAACTCTTGCATATAAAACTATTTATCACACATCCCTTAAACTTTAAACCCTTGTATTTAACAGGATCGCCGCTACGACATGAATGTTTCTGTATTGAACTGGTGATGATAAGTCAGAACTTTTTTCAAAGCACAATTTATACTAGTTCCTTTCCCGTTGAGTCATGAGTTACGCTTCAAAAAGTTTTCAAATTTTGTTATACAATTATCGATCGTCTGTTGCATAGGTGAAAATGAAAACATCCAAAGCAAAATAAAGTCGGTTCACAAAAAATTAGTTAACCAAAAATGAGATAATATTACAAAAAAACAATCATTTCCAACCACAACATTAACCCAGAACCATGGCCGTCTCATCCGCGGATCCCGTTATATCTAAATTAGAGCTGTATGGTTTTGAAAATTCAGGTCGGTTTCAGTTTTTATTTTTAAAAACCTTGGTTTACGGTTTTCATTGTACAAAAATAACAGCGCAAACAGCCAAACACAGCTTATTGGAAGATTATTTTGCAGTATGTAAACTTGCATCAAATAAAAACTTGTAATTGACCCATTTAAAAAACAAGAGCACCGCCAAGCGGGGCAACATACGCCCGTCAAAATTCAAACATGCACAAGTTTTTCTGGAGTAAAGTTTGAAATTTTTGTTGACTCGACTATGTCTGTCCCCCCCATTCAATCATTGCCCATTCCGCTGCCCTGCCTGGGGTAAAGGGTAATTCACCTGTTTTAACATTTTCATATTAAGCGATCTGAGGTCTTCACAAAATAAAAAGAAATATGAACTTGTGTGAGATATTATGGACATGAAGCTGCGTATTAAATTTGAAAAGAATCTGATTAAGTTGACGGTCTGTAGAGCACGGAAAGCATAATTTGCTCGATTTCTAAGTATTAAAGGGGGAATAACTACTAGGAAAACTGTCGAACATGACTCAAATTCGAACTTGCGAGAGATCTTATTCTGGTTGTGCAGTATATCAAATATTTTTTAAATCCGATTGAAATCACGCTCTATAGAGCACGGAATACAACTGTCCACAGACAGACAGACGGACAGATGGACAGTGCCATAACATAATACGTCCGTTTTTCAAACATTCGTATAAAAATCCCGATAGGATTACTGATCCAATGTCGAGATGTGACAGCACAAAAGTGGGTTTAATCATTATCAACTTATCGTCCGGAAACCAATTGTTTACAATTTACTATGTGAAGAGTCACTGAGACCTTGACCTTTGACCTAGTGATTCCGAAATAAATAAGGCTCTTTCTAGCACCAATGCCAACCTACCTATGAAGTTTCATGAACGTAGGTGGAACCATTGTCAAATTATCATCTGGAAACCAATTGTTTACGATTTATTATGTTCAAGGTCACTGTGACCTTGGCCTTTGACCTAGTGAGTCCAAAATAAATAGGGGTCTTCCACTCACCTAGGTCAACCTATCTATGAAATTTCATGCATGTGGGTCAAACCATGATCAAGTTATTGTCTGGAAATCAATTGGTTATGATTTACTATGTTGAAGATCACTGTGACCTTGACCTTTCACCTAGCAATTCCAAAATAAATAGGATTTTTCCTCTCACTGATGCCAACCTACCTATGAAGTTTCATGAACGTGGGTCGAAACATTATCAAGTTATCATCCAGAAACCAATTGCTTACGATTTACTTTGTTGAAGGTCACTGTGACCTTGACCTTTCACCTAGCAAGTCCAAAATAAATATGGTACTTCCTCTCACTGATGCCAACCTAACTATTAAGTTTCATGAACATGGGTAGAACCATTATCAAGTTATCATCCGGAAACCAATTGTTTTGATTTACTATGTTCAGGGTTACTGTGACCTTGACCTTTGACCTAGTGAGTCCAAAATATATAGGGTTCTTCCTCTCACAAATGCCAACCTGCATATGAAGTTTCATGAATGTGGGTTGAACCGTAGTCAAGTTATCATCCGGAAACCAATTGTTTACAATTTACTATGTTCAAGGTCACTGTGACCTTTGACCCAGCAAGTCCAAAATTAATAGGGTTCTTCCTCTCACCGATACCAACCTACCTATGAAGTTTCATGAACATGGGTTGAACCATTATCAAGTTATCATCCGGAAACCAATTGTTTACGCCTGCCCACCCAACCGCCCGCCATTCATCAAACTATAAGTCGAGTTTGACTTCGTCACAACTCGACTAATAAAACAGAACATGACACTTTGTCAAGATATCCAAATCAAACTCAATCTTTGATTCGCAGCAGGGCCAGTGGTAGTAACGCTAGGAGCCCGGAATGTGGAGGGGGGCACCATGGTTCTGACTCCTATGTCAACAGATAACTGGAGGCTCTACAGAGCCTGTGATAGCTCACCTGGAAATACATATAAAAATGTGATTTCCCATAGGTTTCTGTGGTAACTATGAGCTGCAATTGTGGCCATTACATCAAAATTACATGAGGATCATTGGTATAAGGTGACCTAGTCTTCAATCATGTGAAGTTTCAAAACATTTGAATCCATCAAACAGAATCATAGAATGTTTCTGGTGGCCATATTTGCCAGCCAATGGGAACAAAAAGAGGATCGTTTGTAGAGGGCCTCCTATAGACCATTCTTGCCAAGTTTTGGTTCACGTCAGCTTAATAGTTCCAGAGAGAAGATGAAAATGTGATTTCTTATAGGTTTTTTCTATAGTAACTATAAACCGCAATTGTGGCCATGTTTGCAAAACGATCAACATTAAAATGCGGAACGTTGGTGGAGGGTGTCCCAGTTATCAACCATGCAAAGTTTCAAAACATTTGGCTCTGTGGTTTCAGAGGAGAAGAGTTTTCAAAATTGACCAATCAGAATCAAAGAATGTTTCTGGCGTCCACGTTTTTTCACCCAACAGGAATAAAATGAGTAACAGTTGTAGAGAACCTCTCATAGACAATGCCTGTCAAGGCTGGTTCACATTGGCTCAGTACTTTCAGTGAAGATGATGAAAATGTGATTTCCTATAGAGTTTTCTATAGTAACTATAAGCCACAATTGCAGCCATAATTGCAATCCGATGAAGATTAAAATAAGGATCATTGGTAGAGGGGGTTACAGTCATCAGTCACATTAAGTTTTTTCAAACCATTTGGCCTTGTAGTTTCAAAGAAGATTTTCTTGAAAATGCACACATTTATGAATTCTGTTTCAACAAAAAAAATCAGTAAAAATAGGCCGATGAAATCGTCAGATGTGTACCCATTCACGCAACTAGTAGAAAGCTGCATGATGGAGGGCCACCACGGATGCCGACATTATGTACACCATACAAGGTATGGGTACATATAGAAATGGATTGGAGGAGTGTCTAATTTGATGGATACAGGGTTAATATCTCCGGATCAAATTATCAGATTTACATATAAAAAACTATACAGCACGGCACATCAGTAACCTGAATAAATATAAAAAGTAACATGACAATCGGATTGATATTTTTTGAGTTATCTCATGCCAAAGGGATTGGAGGAATTTTCAATTTGAAGGATAAAGGGTTAATATCTCCGGATCAAATTATCAGAAAAACACCAAAAACTATACAGCTCAGCACATCAGTAACCTGAACACAATTATAAAGTACCTTGACAATCCAAGCAATATTTTTCAAGTTATCAAATGCCAAAGGGATTGGAGGATATTTCAATTTGAAGGATAAAGGGTTAATATCTCGGGATCAAATCATCAGATTTACACCAAAAACTATACAGCTCGACACATCAGTAACCTGAACACAAATATAAAGTAACTAGACAATCCAAGCAATAGTTTTCAAGTTATCGAATGCCAAAGGGATTGGAGGAATTTTCAATTTGAAGGATAAAGAGTTAATATCTCAGGATCAAATTATCCGATTTACACCAAAAACTATACAGCTCGGCACATCAGTAACCTGAACACAAATATAAAGTAACTTGACAATCCAAGCAATATTTTTCAAACTATCGAATGCCAAAGGGATTGGAGGAATTTTCATTTGAAGGATAAAGGGTTAATATCTCAGGATTAAATGATCAGATTTACACCAAAACTATACAGCTTGGCACATCAGTAACCTGAACACAAATATAAAGTAACTAGACAATCCAAGCAATATTTTTCAAGTTATCGAATGCCAAAGGGATTGGCGGAATTTTCAATTTGAAGGATAAAGAGTTAATATCTCAGGATCAAATTATCCGATTTACACCCAAAACTATACAGCTCGGCACATCAGTAACCTGAACACAAATATAAAGTAACTTGACAATCCAAGCAATATTTTTCAGGTTATCGAATGCCAAAGGGATTGGAGGAATTTTCAATTTGAAGGATAAAGGGTTAATATCTCTGGATTAAATAATCAGATTTACACCAAAAACTATACAGCTTGGCACATCAGTAACCTGAACACAAACATAAAGTAACTTGACAATCCAAGCAATATTTTTCAAGTTATCAAATGCCAAAATGTGATTTCCTATAGGGTTTCTATAGTAACTATAAGCCACAATTGCAGCCATAATTGCAACCCGATGAAGATTAAAATAAGGATCATTGGTAGAGGGGGTTACAGTCATCAGTCACATTAAGTTTTTTCAAACCATTTGGCCTTGTAGTTTCAAAGAAGATTTTCTTGAAAATGCACATATTTATGAATTCTGTTTCAACAAAAAAAATCAGTAAAAATAGGCCGATGAAATCATCAGATGTGTACCCATATGCGCACTAGTAGAAAGCTGTATGACGGAGGGCCACCACGGATGCCGACATTATGTACACCATACAAGGTATGGGTACATATAGAAATGGATTGGAGGAGTGTCTAATTTGATGGATAAAGGGTTAATATCCCCGGATCAAATTATCAGATTTACATAAAAAACAAAACAGCACAGCACATCAGTGACCTGAATAAATATATAAAGTAACATGACAATCGGATTGATATTTTTTGAGTTATCTCATGCCAAAGGGATTGGAGGAATTTTCAATTTGAAGGATAAAGGGTTAATATCTCAGGATCAAATCATCAGATTTACACCAAAAGCTATACAGCTCGGCAAATCAGTTACCTGAACACAAATATAAAGTAACTAGACAATCCAAGCAATATTTTTCAAGTTATCGAATGCCAAAGGGATTGGAGGAATTTTCAATTTGAAGGATAAAGGGTTAATATTTCAGGATCAAATTATCCGATTTACACCAAAAACTATACAGCTTGGCACATCAGTAACCTGAACACAAATATAAAGTAACTTGACAATTGTGGCCATGTTTGTAACCCAATCAACATTAAATGAGGATCGTTGGTAGAGGGGGTCCCAGTCATCATTCGGTGTCTTCCATGTAGACCAATTCCACTTAGACCAATTCCTGGTAGACCAACTCAGTTTAAATTAATTTAGATTAATTCCAAGTAGACCAATTCCAGGTAGACCAATTTGATATAAAGAGTAATTCAGAGTTGGTCTACTTGGAATTTTTCTATTGTCATTTTTTCAGATATTATTTTGTATTTTTTCAATGGGGGGGTGGGGGGGGGAATTTTATGCATGCTTGCATAAAAATATTTTTGTATATACTTTGTTTGTTAACAAGCTAACATGTTGTTTGAAGTGTTATTTTGTTTCCACTGTGAATCCATAACAGTTTGTCACAGTTTGGGTGTTTACACTACACTTGGGGTACTGGAAAATGGGATCAGACAATGACCATTGTTTTATTCAGTAACACATCACCCACATCAAAGATTTTTATCAGTCCACATTTTGGTATATATGATAAACTGGCCACCCAAGTGGCAAATCATGAAATCGTGGATAAGGAGATACATTTCATAGACACTGCCAAGGGGGCAATGTTAAAGCTATTACTGACAGTGGAATCTAAGTGGAATTGGTCTACATGGAATAAACCTATGATTTATGTGAAGTTTCAAAACATTTGGCCTGGCAGTTTCAGAGGAGAAGATTTTTGAAAATACACCAACCAGAATCAAAGAATGCCTCTGGAAGCCATGTTTTTCATCCGACGGGAACAAAATGAGGATCGTTTGTAGAGGACCTCCCACAGACCATTCCTGCCAAGTTTGGTTCACACCGGCTCTGCGGTTACAGAGAAGAAGATGGAAATGTGAAAAGTTTATGGACGACGACCGACGGCGGACGCCAAGTGATGAGAAAAGCACACATGGCCTTTTAGACCAGGTGAGCTAAAAAATCAGTAAAAAAGGGTTAAAATATTTTGAAAATTACAATTTTTTCAGACAGTATTATCTTTCAAAATAGCTTTTGGATAGGTAAAGGGTTACAGGAATCTTAAAAGATATACAATAATTACTGTCATCTGAGCTGACAAGATTGCAAGATAAACAAAACTAACCTAGATTTTCAAAAAAATCTGTCAACATGTATCAAACATAATCAGATCACAGCTGAAGATATTAACCAACAATTGCACTTGTTTTACAGTACAAGTCAAATAAGTTGTGTAGGAAAATCCTATAAACTATGTATCTTTTCTCTTTCTACACTGATAAGACCAGAAGCCGACATCATTTTCTGGAAAGCTCTCACTGACAGCTTTTCCAGAAAATGTCAGATTCTGATCTTGTCAGGGCAGAAGCTGCAGTCTACTTAGTTTATTGCATTTATGCTACAGCTTATTTTGAAATGTACTGTATACACAATATTTTGAGGTTTTTTTTCCCCAGTTCTCAGTGGAGAATAAACTGGAACCAACCCTCACCTGATTCTCAAAAAAACAAGTATTTTGCTGACAGTACTGATCTTCGTACAGACAGGAGAGGCATTGGGTTAAGCATTAGAATATAGACTCTGATGGCCACATATTTCCATCCTCTCATAGACCATTCCTGCAAAGTTTGGCTCACGTCGGCTCAGTTGTTCCAGAGAAGAAGATGAAAATGTGATTTCCCATAGGGTTTCTATAGTAACTATAAGCCGCAATTGTGGCCATGTTTGCAACCCGATCAACATTAAATGAGGATCGTTGGTAGAGGGGGTCCCAGTCATCATTTATGTGAAGTATCAAAACATTTGGCCTGGCAGTTTCAGAGAAGATTTTTGAAAATCCACCAATCAGAATCAAAGAATGCCTCTGGCAGCCATGTTTTTGAACCCACGGGAACAAAATGAGTATCGTTTGTAGAGGACCTCCCATAGACTATCCCTGCCAGGTTTGTTTTCACGTCGCCTTGGTTTTTCCAGAGAAGAAGAGGAAAATGTGATTTCCCATAGGGTTTCTATAGTAAATATAAGCCGCAATTGTGGCCATGTTTACAACCCGATGAACATTAAATGAGGATCGTTGGTAGAGGGGGTCCCAGTCATCATTTATATGAAGATTCAAAACACTTGGAGTGGCAGTTTCAGAGAAGAAGATTTTTGAAAATACACCAACCAGAATCAAAGAATGCCTCTGGAAGCCATGTTTTTCATCCGACGGGAACAAAATGAGGATCGTTTGTAGGGGACCTCCCACAGACCATTCCTGCCAAGTTTGGTTCACACCGGCTCAGCGGTTACAGAGAAGACAACGAAAATGTGAAAAGTTTACGGATGCCGGACGACGACAGATGCCAAGTGATGAGAAAAGCTCACATGGCCTTTTAGGCCAGGTGAGCTAAAAAGGGGGTGCGTGGTGTATCGTGAATGGGGATATGACCAACAGTTGTAATTTTGGACTGCGGGATTCTTGAAGTAATAACTTTATTAAATCACAATTGATGTTATATCACTTCAAGAATTGTGCAGTCAAAAGCTATAACTCTTGGTCACTGAATACACACAGAAGTTTGGAATTTTCAACATGCTGAAAAACGTCATTTTGAAGGCCAAAAAATATCGTGATTTCTTTTATCCCAAAAGCCGCCAGAAGTTATTTAATAACTGATTTCAAAAATTTCTTAGAGGTTCTTCCCCTCCCCCATCCCCTATCATCGCTTGTGTTTTCATCAGAATCTTAACACTTTTAAAGGGTGTGTGTGTGGTGGGGGGGGGGGGGGGGGGCACATCAGAATTATCAGCACTCTTTGCCTAATTGCTTGAAACTGTAATTTACTCAATGCAACTGATGGAACTACAGTAAGAGGATACTAGATGGTGTGGATGGGGATTTATTGTTAAATTGCTGGCAGAAACATTATTTTAATCTCATCGAGTCCCGACATATTAATTCAATAAACTGGGAATACAGTGCCATAGGTGTTAATTTAGGTGCCTGTCATTGTCGGAAGGGGAACTCCATTTCCATGGCAATGCTACACACTGATTTCCTGAGTGTAATGTATTTGTGTACATTATCGCAAGAGTTTCATGTTCAAGAAACTGATTTCTTGCCTTGTGTCTGTTGTAAAATTATATGTGTGTTTAAGTATAACATTGTCTCCAACACAGTTGATGACTTTATTCATGTATATTTATTTAAGGTAAAAACCTGGTGCGCGAGAAGTCAATTTTGTCACCTATTTTCAAGCTATTCTGGAGAATGCAGCGCTCGAAGTTAGATTGTGATACCAATTACTTCTGTAGCTGTTCTGAAAAATGTGTATCCTGACTCTAAAGTTTCAAAATGAAGGCAACTTTATATTGTTTCTCTCATTATTCTGAGAAGTGAAGACCTGATTAGAGATTTTCAACATTTAATTTGGAAAGGTGCACAGTGCCTCAGTGGTAAACTGTTGAAGTTCTATGTTGGAGGTCCCGAGTTCGATCCTCATCCGGGACGACCCACGTTGTGTCCTTGGGCAAGGCACTTTATCCCGATTGCCTACATGGGGGCACGATGATATCAGGTACTAAGGCATACTGCATGTTGATGATGCACATGTCTTCAACTGCTGTAACCCTGCTTTAGCGGAGCTTGAACAGTTAGAATGTTGAGGAGCTGACAGTTGCTTGATTTTTTTTTGGACATGAATGGTATGTAAGGTGGACATTTTTCAGGAAAAGTTTGTGTATGGGGTGGGGCATGTCTCTATATTCCCTCCATGGCCATGCCACTGTTTGTTTATGTGAAAATGAAGAAACTTACAGCAAGAAAAGGATTCTGACCAACTATGATGGGAGGTATATTTGGAGCTGGCCCTGTGCTCCTATCATCATTGTGGTTTTGTAAATCTTGGAACTCTTCATCTCTGTGAATAAAAAAATATTAAGGTTTTATTAGTTTTTCATGTTACACTATTTGCAGATGAAAGCATCAAAACTCAATGCCAAATGCAGCAGAACCCTGTTAACTGGTAGAGTGCTGGAAGCTCATATTTGGGCTTTATTCTGAAGTGACGGTACCAGAATTTAAAGGCTTCATATTCTGTAGATGTGCTTCATATTATCTTTGAAGTGATATTATTTTATGTTAAGATTTGCCTTGTTACAAATTATGGGAAAGTGCCTGTTGCTTATAAATTGTAACAAGAAATTTTCAGGAACAAAAATAATTTAGCACTTTACCAGTAAATAGAATACCTTGATAATTTTTTATGAGTGTCAAAAAACAAAATGTAATATCCTCTTCCTCTTGTTAATACACACCACTATATTAAGTTTTATAACAATTGGCCTTGAACTGAGATTTGGTGATATTTGTTTTTCAGGTACAGATTCACAAAACTGAAGAAAATGGCCGACGGTGGCCATTTTTGATAGTTGTCAAAACCCCAAATGTGATATCCTCTTTCTCTTGTCAATACGAACCATTGTATTATGTCTCACTGGCCTTGCACTAACTGAGTAACGGTGATTTTTTTTGTCTTCAGATGAACAGATGCAAAACTGATCGCTATATCCTGATTTCCATTGGTAAGGGGATAAAAACAATCCACCATACAGTTCAAAAAGCTTTTTAGTTTGTTTACTGGGGTTCAACAACACTTCAACAGCCATCATTATAGCATTTCTTACAGGTGGAGGAAGCTGAAGTGCCCTGAGAGAACAACCATTCATGGAAAGTAACTGTCAGACTCTCCAACTTACAATCCTGACACAAGCAGTTTACAAAGTAAAAACTCAAATTTCTTTCCATTTTTGCCTGTGGAGCAAAAGAACATTTCATCTGTTTGAACAAACTTGAATTATTGTCTCTCATAGGTGCCGAATACCAACTATCAAAATCATTGCAGCCACTGGTTCATGGTAAAAGTTTTGTCGAATTTTCAGCTATTAGGACAGACTTTAGTCCATATGCATTTGCAGTGACGCATGGGAAAGGCGCGCGATCGCTCTCGCGCACCCTCGCTCACGCAAAAATTATCCAAGGTGCGCAAATAATCGCTTGCCTCTATTCTTGGGTGTGTTTTCATCCTTTTGAGTTGGGTCAACAGTACTTGTCAGGTTTTTTTTATATTCTTGTCAATAATCATAACCAACAACACACTGTGTTCATTAATTTGAAAATAAATTATTTGAATTTCATGTATATATCTTATGTCTATAGAGATCATAACTTCAAGAAACAAGAGAAACGCTAATGCGTGTGCTGATACCCCCGAAGGTAGCAAAGTCGGACTTGCATGTAAATAAATAACTTTTGAATGTTTGAAGAGAATTGGTTCATCCAAACAACCCTATAGGCTATGGTACAATTTACCTTAGTCAGAAACAGGGGCCATAACTCTACCAAACATGAATGGATGAAACGCCAGGTATGAGGGCATCTGTTCCCCCAAGCTGCCCTATGACCATACCAAAGAACATTAAAATCCGACAAATGATGCCCGAGTTATAATACAAAATGTTCGTATGGACGTACGGAGACCTCGACTATATACCCCCGAAAAAAAAAATTCGGGGGCATAACAAGTTATTGTTCGACATGTGGAAAATTGCTTATATTTTGACAAATAAAGTCCCATAACTCTGGAATGACATATCGGACAGCGACACAAATAGAAAGGGAGATTCCTTCCATCAACATATACTTGCCACCAAACAATACGGAATGTTGCCCCATTCCTTGTTTTCTTTTATACACGTGACACCTGTTGCTCCAATTCACCAGTGACACAAATTAATGTGCTCAATTTGGAATTTACGCATTCATTTTTCACGATATTAATAATCTGCTATTTAAAATCCAGAACTAATTTTAGTGGATTGCATATATTTTCACCTTCAAAATTTCCATCTGTATTCAGTTGTATTCATACATTCATTTCAAAGGACGCTTGTCAGTTGAAGTGAGACATTAAAATCAACACTCAATCAAATTCACTCTCCTCACTATTTTACCCTCGAAAACGTTATTTGAGGTGAGTGATTTTCCACACGCCTCCATTTTGCTCCCGTAAGTCACTGTATTTGAACAAATCTGAATGCAGGTCACCCTGGAACATCTGTGTCAAGTTTTGATGCTGGAGATGTGATCCTCAGAAAAGAAAACAAAAATAATGAAAGCTGCCAGATTTAGGATGCTTAGTGCATGGTCAGAGGAAGAAAATATAGGGCTTTAGGGAACATTTTCTTGGGACAATTCAAGTACTTGTCTCAATTTAATACTCATCTCTGAAGTTTGTATGCATACCAGTTAATAGTTTTTATGTATGTATTGCAAACTGCTGTAGCAGGATAATCCCGGCTGGAATCTCTCCCCCCTCCTGAGGGTGGTGGGGGTGAGGTCAGGATAAGATATCCTAGGATATCTCCCCCCCTGGGATATCTTTCCCCCCACCTAAATTTTTAAATGTATTCATCTAATTTTGTTGCTTTTACTATTATTTCACAATATTTCATTACATTTGAAATAAAACAACTAAATCCTTGTTTTTTATTTATTTATTGGTGTTTATAGTCACATATTTTTGCACAATGGCTAATCATGACAACAGGAGTATCAACTCAAGACAAAGGGTGAGCATTAATAAGCCATGTTGTCCTTTTCAGAGAGGGTTTGCACCTCCCAAGCATTGGTGACTGGGTCCTATTTTAGACTAAAACAGAGCCTATTTACCACAGATAATGAGCACTGCTTCACTTCCCCGGGTTCCCGGGGGTGCTAAATTCTTGTATAAAATTATGCAGGAACATTTAACTGCAATTGGCACTGCTCCTTGGAGAGCTTCCAAAGGACCAGTTTCAGGGGCAGCAATTTTTTCAGTGAATAAAAAATCAAATTTACACAAAAACCCCATAAAGAATAAAGTTCATTAAAAGACATTTTAACCGAACTGTTCCATGCAATTACCCAAATATTTATATTTTTGGCATTTTTTAATTTCCAAGAACTTTCCAGGAACTTGTATTTCAGTTTTAAAGTTCAAGCACTTTCAAGGACTTGTATTTATTTCAGCTTAACAACACTTCCAACATTCTGGGTCACCCTGTGTCAGACAGTTTTATGGGGGAGGAAGCCAGAGTACCTGGAGAGTACCACCGAGCAATGGAAAGCAACTGTCAAACTCTCCAAGGTACTAACTCCACACAAGCAGGGTTAGCACTGGTTGAAGACAGGTGCACCATCGATGTGCATTACGCCTTAGAAAACAGCACCACAGTACTCCCACATGGGCAATCAGGATTAAGTACCTTGCCCAAGGACACAATGCAGATGTCCCTGGTGGGGATCGAACCGTGAACCTCTCGGTTTGAAGTTAAATGCCCTAACCACTGAGCCACCAAGCTCCCTACAAGGACTTGAAGAAACACTGAAATGATCCTATAAGCTCACTTAAGACTTCAGTCTGCTGCCTTAAACACACGTATAGACACCACATATAGGGAATGGATAGCATAGCAAGAGAGATGGACAGTTATGAAATTTTGTGCTTGGTTTTCGGTTTCTTTTCTTTTTCTTTTTGACAGAACATCTCAGTTCACAGTTTCGGTTATTTTCTACAGTACTGGAGGCATGGAAAAAAACTGGTATTAAAGGGCTCAACCGAGTCAGGAATATTATTGGATGAATTTCAGGGAAAAGTACATTCGCAAACAATACACAAGTAGAACTAGACATTTCCAGCTCTTGCACCCAGTGATTCATAAGCTAAACATTTTGCAGATGTCCTTTATGCAATGGTAAATGAAAGTGTCAATGACACTGTAGCTTAACTTTTGTGTTGTATTTGATGAAAAGGATAATGTTCAATGTTTATGAAAGGATTATGAAAAAAGACAAGAATTGTGATAATTGGGAATATGTTCATTTCTGGTCCCTGTATGCTATGTTTTTGATAAAAATAATATGAGGTGTACACTGTACTAAAGAGCTGAGGGGTGGGTTAATATGACCTCACAGTTATGTGGCCCTCACACTTACAGTATATTAACGAAAGTTACCAAGTTACAGTGAAATTATTCCAAAACGAGTCATCCTATCAAGTTACATTGAAATCCCTTCATAAATATGGCCTGTAGACTGTGCTAAAGGTTTTCGGGCTTCAGGCCCATGTAGCCGTCAGTTTCCCAATTGCGTCCAAAGGGGACGTTCTCACCTTGACATTATATGAAGTCAACCTACCAAGTTACAATGAAATCTCTTCATAAATATGACCTGTAGACTGTGCTAAAGGTTTTTGGGTTTTGGGCTCGGGCAGCCATCATGGTTGAATGATCGCAACCAAAAGGGGACATTCTCATCTGGGCATCATCTGGAGTGATCCTACGAAGTTACAATGAAATTCCTTCATAAATACGACCTGTAGACTGTGCTCAAGGTTTTGGGGCTTCGGGCCCCTGAAGCCATCACAGTTGACCAATCACGACCAAAAGGGGAGGTCATCATCTAGGCATTATATGGAGTCAAACTGACAGGTTACAATGAAATCCTTCCATAAATATGACCTATAGACTATGCTAAAGGTCTTTGGAATCGGGCAACCATAAAGGCTGAATGATCACGACCAAAAGGGGACGTTCTCATCTAGGCATTATTTGGAGTCATCCTACCAAGCTACAATGAAATCGCTTCATTATTTATTTATTTATTGGTGTTTAAGGTCACATACTTCTGCACAATGGCTAATCATGACCATGACAGTTTTACGGGAGGAGGAAGCCGGAGTACCCGGAGAGAACCACCGAGCAACGGCGAGCAACTGTCAGCTCCCCAACATACTAACTCCACACAAGCAGGGTTAGCATTGGTTGAAGACAAGTGCACCATCGACATGCAGTATGCCTTAGTACACAGCGTTACCGTGCCCCCACGTGGGCAAGGGGGTGAAGTGTCTTGCCCAAGGACATAACGCGGTTGCCGCAGGTGGGATTCGAACCGAGGACCTCTCGGCTTGCAGCCTGCACCTCTACCTGCACCTCTACCTACTGAGCCACCGCACCCCCCCCCCCTCCCCAAATCCCTTCCTAATTATGACCTGTAGAGCGTTCTAAAGGTTTTCGGGCTTCGGGCCCCTGTAGCCGTCACAGTTGCCCAATCGTGTCCAAAAGAGGATGTTCTCATCTAGACATTATATGAAGTCAACCTACCAAGTTACAATGAAATCCCTTCATAAATATGACCTGTAGACTTGCTAAAGGTTTTCGGGCTTTGGGCTCGGGCAGCCCTACTGGTTGAATGATTGCAACCAAAGGGGACAATCTCATCTGGGCATCATCTGGAGTGATCCTACGAAGTTACAATGAAATCCCTTCATAAATATGACCTGTAGAATGTGCTCAAGGTTTTCGGGCTTCGGGCACCTGTAGCCATCACAGTTGACCAATCACGACCAAAAGGGGGTGTCATTATCTAGGCATTATATGGAGTCAACCTAACAGGTTACAATGAAATCCTTCCATAAATATGACCTTTTTCCTATGCTAAAGGTTTTTGGGCTTGGGCACCCATCAAGGCTGAATGATTGCGACCAAAAGGGGACGTTCTCATCTAGACATTATTTGGAGTCATCCTACCAAGTTACAATGAAATCCCTTCATAAATATGACCTGTAGACTGTGCTAAAGGCTTTCGGGCTTTGGGCCCCTGTAGCCGTCACAGTTGCTCAATCACGTCCAAAAGGGGAGCTTCTCATCCAGACAATATATGAAGTCAACCCACCAAGTTACAATGAAATTCCTCAATAAATATGACCTGTAGACTGTGCTAAAGGTTTCTGGGTTTTGGGCTCGAGCAGTCGTCACGCTTGGCAGATCATGCCCAAATGGGGAAATCCTCATCTAGACATCATAAGGAGTCATCCTACCAAGTTACAATGAAATCCCACCATATTAAACATGACCTGCAGACTGCACTAAAAGTTTTTGGGTTTCGGGCTTGGGCAGCCATCACGGTTGACAGATCATGCCCAAAAGTGGACGTTCTCATCTAGGCATTATACAGAGGCATCCTACCAAGTTACAATGAAATCCCTTCATAAATACGACCTGTAGACTGTGCTAATGGCAACCATACCGGTTGCCCTATTGCGACCAAAAGGGGATGTTCTCATCTAGACATGACCCCAAACCTGCATATGAAATTTCGTGATGATCAGACAAGAACTGCAGGGTGTAGCCCGTGCTAAAGAAAAATGTGAACAGACTCACAGACTAACAGACTCACAGACTAACAGACTTCCGCACGTGTGATGGCAATAGCTTATCTTGACTATGTCAAGTTGAGCTAAAAATCATCATTTTGAATATCCATGCCTCCCCATTTCTTCAAGCCCCTGCTTCTTCCCATGCTGCACCCATCACCTCACCTGCAGCTGCCATCTGATCCAAGGTTACAATCCCCATCTGGATTGGGAAATTAAGTGTAATTATATTTTTAATGACACACATAATTTAATCCAAGATACCTTTTTAGATGCAGTGTTTCTTTGCATGCACAGATTTCAGCGACAGAACATTTCAGCCTTTGTGGCAGAGATTTTTTCTCATCGTCAGCAAATCATAATTTTGTTTCCACTTGTGCAAATACTATTCAGAACTTTATGGGAATACACCACTCAACTATGACTGGCACAACAAAATAAAAATCATGTTACTGACTATTCGAAAATACGTCCCTTGTGTATCAATTTTTAGCTGTAACTTTTTGGCATATCACAGAAGCAAAGTGAATTTCTGTGAGTAAATTGCAACTTGTTTGTAAATTGTACTCTGTTTTGCCATAGTGGATTACAGATCTGGTGAATTGAATAAAAAAATAAATGAGTAGATATCTGGACTAAATAAACGAAATAAATATTGTTTAATTCTTTTTTCATATATTTTGTAAATCAGGAATCATTATCTAAGTGAAGGTGATGTGCTTAAGTTAACTATTTTCACTTTGGCATTTGAAAATTGATTAAGACAGCAAAATAGAAATGAATAAAACAGAAAAACATTTGGGACATCAGTGCAATATTTATAATAAAAAACTCTTTTATGAATATAATTCACTAGTATGCATATTTTTTATAGATTATATATTCGCAAGGAAGCAAAAAATTGAAGTCGACAAAAACTGTCAGTAAGGTTTTTCAAGCTAGGTGTGTTCAGTTTTTCAGTAATTGAAAAAAAATCCTGAAAACGAACCGTTTTCTGGTTTTACCCTCCATCTCCACATAGCACAGTGCTATTTATATTTATTTATTTATTTATTGGTGTTTAAGGTCACATATTTTTGCACAATGGCTAATCATGACCACAACATGAGTATCAACCCAAGACCAGGGGTGAGCGTTAATAAGTCATGTTGCCCATTTTAGAGAGGGTTTGCACCTCCCAAGCATTGGTGATTGGGTCCTATTTTATCAGCAAAACCGAGCCTGTTTACCATGGTGAACAGGCATTGCTTCACTTCCCGGGGATCCGCAGGGAACAGTGCTATTTTCAGTATAACATACACTGTAATAAAAATAAGCAACAGACGATATCACATTACCCATTTGTTCACCTATTTTTCACTTTTGGGGGAAATACCGATGACAACAACGTGCTCAGCAACCAGTCAAGAGTTTACCTTTTTGGATGTTTTTGAAATATAACTGTGATTCAAAAAAGATTAATAGAGTTGTCCTCCTTGATGTTCTTGAAACAGAAATTTGGCTTAAAAGGTTTGTCAAATGGCAGCTATATTCAAGTGGTGAGGCACTTGGAGCAGATGTCTTTTCGGGTGAGTTTGGGGGTGTAGGCATCATATAAACAAGGAATAACATTGTTTAACCCTTTCACTGCTGAGTTTCTGAATGAAATTGCAGGAACAATAGTATTGAAATGATTAGTTGACTAGTCTTTGTCGATGCTGATATAGCCCAATCTGGATCTCTTCGTTGACTCGTAGGAACATAGTATTTTCTTTATAAACATTACACAGTATTAAAATTCTGATGCAAGGTCTACCACGGAAGAGTTTAACTGGTTGAGGGCTAGATTATTTTTGGTGGTCTAAATTTGTTATTCAAAATATGTTTATTATAAATTTGTAATAGAACAAACTTATATAAACAAATATTAGTTGCATTTGATTGAATAGGAAACATGAGCAAGGAAAATGTTGGCTTTTGCTCTGGTACTCTCATTTTTTTGAAAGCCCTGATAGTGGCTTCTAGCAATCAACTAGTTGAACAATAGTCAGTTGATTTGTTCCGAGAGTGAAATCAACAACACGAATAATGAAATGACTCACACAAACTTTTAGATCAAGGTTGATGTGAAAGTTAACGGTGTTTCGTCAGCTCCTTTGTACTCGCCTACAGTGGTCACACTGCACGTGCATTAATACTGTTAATATCTTAGTTATTTGAACGTGTATCCATATAATAAAATTTCTATTACAGAGATTCCATCATGCCTATGTATGTCACCAATGGACCGGCATCAGTAACATATGCAAGTGGAGAAAAATATTCCACTCCCTAGATAAGGCTAAACAAATCTTCGAGACAGAAAGTGGGGTGCAGACTATTTGACTTTGACTTGACTTTTGTGTATTGACAAAACAACTCCAGAATCCCAGTCCTTTCAACACGACTGAATAATGTTCAAATATGTTCCAACAATTTTAAAATTATAAATAAGTGTACGTTCCTAGCATTTTCGATATTTTTCTCACTTTAAACCCATTTTCTCTCATAGTTCAGCACAAGATATTACTAAATAGTGCAGCAGCAAAGGGCTTAAAAGCCTTGATTATCAAAACCAGATACTTTGAACTTTTTATCTATTTGAAAATTGTTAAAGGAAAAATTAATAAAAGCTAAAATTAATAAAATAAATACTTACGGAGACCATTCTATTTTTTCATTCTTAATGGCATTATAAATAGCTTTCAGTATATCTTTGGAAAAATTTTCACCTTCATTCAGCTCAGCTAAATTTTCGATGAATTCTGTACATGACATTTTACTTCGAGCAGTCTAATAGAAAGAGAAAAGCAATTTGAAATCTTACAATGCCAAGTTTGAGGTATACTAGAGACCATTTGATTGGATATCTCTCAACTGAATAACCATGTTAACTGGAAAACTGACATGTCAGCAAGGGTCCCGCTGGGGAATATACTAGGAGAAAAACACATTATGAAAGAAAAGACCAAGAAAACGTAGCTCCAAACAGACAATTATTTGAATGGAAAGTTGAAAATTTATTAATAGAAACTTTGTAAAATTTATTTTATAAATTTATTGTGATGTCAATGAAAATCTGTTTGTGGTCAAAAGGGGGCTTCGTTATTTATCATTTATTGATGTTTAAGGTCACATATTTCTGCACAATGGCTAATCATGACAACATAGTAGAGATAAAGTCAAGTTCAGTCAATTGTTTATACCCATGCTGCCCATTTTAGAGGACTTTCACCTCAAGCATTGGTGACTTAGTCCTATTTTACCAGTAAAAAGGTGCTTGTTAAGTGGTTTGAATATTGGTCGCCAATGGTCCATGAGGTGCCACATGAAACTATTGCTAAATGAAAGTGTCAATGAAACTGTAGCTCATCTTGTTAAGACATGTATGTGACACAGCAATGACAAACATCTAGGTAATGACCTGATAACAAAGGTACATATAAAGTATTGTAACGGTCTGTACATAAATACTGACCGTAGCCTGTAACAAATGTATAGGTAAAGTATTGTAAAGGTGGGTGACAGTCAAATGCTAAACTAGAAAAGAAATCTTTGAGTCCCAGAGTCGGTCTAACTGAACCCCAAAATATTTGTTCTCATAGCACAGTGATAAGAAAGGCACCCCAAAACACACTCGTTCCTGTCCCAAGGTGAAAACAAAGGTACCCAAGAAGTTTCGTGAAGATCAGTTCATAAATACGAGCTGAAAAGAAGTTGTGACAAAAAACTGATTGGACCTAATTTCGGTACAAAATGGCCACTGGCAGCCATCTTGAATTTTGGACCGCACCCAGAAACACTCGTTCACGTCCAAAGGTGATAACAAAGGTACCCAAGAAGTTTCGTGAAAATCGGTTGATAAATACAGCCTCTAGCCCGAGCCATATTGGCATGTGCACTCACAGTGTATAAGTAGCACTGAATAAATCAAAGTTCATCTAATTTGCATAATTTCTGCACAAGAAAAAACCCCATATTATATGTGATGTATTCCATGTTATTAAACATTCATACAAAAATTTATTCAAATCAGAACTTTCATACAGAAGTTCTGTACAAAAGACTGATTGCACTAATTTTGGTACAAAATGGCTGCTGGTGGCCATCTTGAATTTTGGACCACACCCAAAAACACTCGTTCTCCTCCCACGTTGATAACAACAGTACCCAAGAAGTTTTGTAAAGATCGGTTCATAAATACAGACTCTAGCCCGAGCCGTATTGACATGTGTACTTACTGTGTGCAAGTAGCACTGAAAAAATCAAAATTCATCTAATTGCATAATTTCTGCATGAGAAAAAAACCTGTATTATATGTGACGTATCCCATGGTACTAAACATTCACACAAAAAATTATTCAAATCAGCGCTTTCATATGGAAGTTCTGTGCAAAAATCTGATTGCACCTAATTTTGTACAAAATGGCTGCCATCGGCCATCTTGAATTTTGGACCGCACCCAAAAACACTTGTTCTCGTCCCACGGTGATACCAAAGGTACCCAAGGAGTTTCGTAAAGATCGGTTCATAAATACAGCCTCTAGCCCGAGCCGTATTGGCATTTTCACTTACAGTGCTGAAAGTAACACAAAAAACCATCAAAGTTAGTCTAATTTGTATAATTTACGCACCAGAAAAAAAAAACGTATTATATGTGATGTATCCCATGGTACTAAACATTCATACAAAAAATTATTAAAATCAGCGCTTTCATATGGAAGTTCTGCGCAAAAATCTAATTGCACCCAATTTTGTACAAAATGGCTGCCAGCGGCCAACTTGAATTTAGGATCGGACCCAAAAACACTTGTTATCGTCCCACGGTCATAACAAAGGTACCCAAGAAGTTTCGTAAAGATCGGTTCATAAATACAGCCTCTAGCCCAAGCCGTATTGAATTGTTGACGGCCAGACAGCCAGACGGACGACTGGCCATGGCATAAGCTCAAATTTGGCTTCGCCAAAGTTGAGCTAATAAATAGGGCTCTTTCTTGCACCAATGCCAACCTACCTATGAAGTTTCATGAACATAGGTGGAACCATTGTCAAATTATCATCTTGAAACCAACTGTTTACGATTTATTATGTTCAAGGTCACTGTGACCTTGGCCTTTGACCTAGTGAGTCCAAAATAAATAGGGTTCTTCCTCTCACTGCTGCCAACCTACCTATGAAGTTTCATGAACGTGGGTCGAAACATCAAGCTATCATCCGGAAACCAATTGTTTACAATTTACTATGTTGAAGGTCACTGTGACCTTGACCTTTCATCTAGCGAGTCCAAAATAAATAGGGTTCTTCCACTCACAAAGGCCAACCTACATATGAAGTTTCATGAATGTGTGTTGAACTGTAGTAAAGTTATCCGGAAACCGATTGTTTACAATTTACTATGTTCAAGGTCACTGTGATCTTGACCTTTGACCAACCAAGTCCAAAATTAACAGGGTTCTTCCTCTCACCGATACCAACCTACCTATGAAGTTCCATGAACATGGGTTGAACCATTATCAAGTTATCATCCGGAAACCAATTGTTCACGACTGCCCGCCCGCCTGCACGCCCGCCCAACTGCCTGCATGCCATTCATCAAACTATAAGTCGAGTTTGACTTCGTCACAACTCGACTAAAAATGCCGATAGGATCACCGATCCAATGTCGAGTTGTGAAAGCACAAAAGTGGGTTTAATCATTATCAATTTATCGTCCGGAAACCAATTGTTTTCACAATTTACTATGTGAAGGGTCACTGTGAGCTTGACCTTTGACCTAGTGATTCCGAAATAAATAGGACTCTTTCTTGTACCAATGCCAACCTACATATGAAGTTTCATGAACATAGATGGAACTATTGTCAAATTATCATCTGGAAACCAATTGTTTACGATTTATTATGTTCAAGGTCACTGTGACCTTGGCCTTTGACCTAGTGAGTCCAAAATAAATAGGGGTCTTCCACTCACCTAGCCCAACCTACCTATGAAGTTTCATGAATGTGGGTCAAACCATTATCAAGTTATCGTCCAGAAACCAATTGTTTACGATTTACTATGTTGAAGGTCACTGTGACCTTGACCTTTCACCTAGCGAGTCCAAAATAAATAGGGTTCTTACTCTCACGAAGGCCAACCTACATATGAAGTTTCATGAATATGGGTTGAATCGTAGTCCGGAAACCAATTATTTACAGTTTTCTATATTCAAGGTCACTGTGACCTTGACTTTTGACCAATCAAGTCCAAAATTAATAGGGTTCTTCCTCTCACCGATACCAACCTACCTATGAAGTTTCAGGAACATGGGCTGAACCATTATCAAGTTATCATCCGGAAACCAATTGTTTACGAAACCCACCCGCCCACACGCCCACCAACCAACCGCACGCCCGCCCACCCACCAGTCATTCGTCAAACTGTAAGTCGAGTTTGTCTTCGTCACAACTCGACTAATAATGGTTTCTGGCAAAAGGCTCCTTGGGAACATAATCCAAAATGTTTAAAGTCTGCTTAGGTGCAGTAAACAAGCACTGCCTCACTTTTCGGGGGTTCCCAATTTGCCAGTTATTTAAAGATTCAAGTCCCATAACTCTGGAAAGAAAAAACTGTCAAAAATGAAATGGAGCTACATTTCATCAATTTCAATGTCATCAATGTTGTGTATAAATATTAAGAGAATTGGTCACAGGAAACTTGAGTTATCATACGACATAATGATGGATGGATGGAAAGAGCTTGTAACAAACTTGAGTAATGATATTACGTGTGAAAAATTGTCATTTTTTTACGATTAAAGAAAGTCCCATAACTCCAGAATGACACACATGAAAATAGTAATGAAAGTGTCAATGACACTACTGTAGCTCAACTTGTCAAGTCATGTACATGTATAGTATGTGACACAGCAATGACAAACATCTAGGTAATGACCTGATAACAAAGGTACATATAAAGTATTGTAACGGCCTGTACATAAATACTGACCGTAGCCTGTAACAAATGTATAGGTAAAGTATTGTAAAGGTGGGTGACAGTCAGATGCTAAACTAGAAAAGAAATCTTTGAGTCTCAGAGTGGGTCTGACTGAACCCCAAAATATTTGTTCTCATAGCACAGTGATAACAAAAGCACCCCAAAACACACTCGTTCCTGTCCCAAGGTGAAAACAAAGGTACCCAAGAAGTTTCGTGAAGATCAGTTCATAAATACGAGCTGTATAGAAGTTGTGACAAAAAACTGATTGGACGTAATTTCGGTACAAAGTGGCCACTGGCAGCCATCTTGAATTTTGTACCACACTCAGAAACACTCGTTCTTGTCCCAAGGTGATAACAAAGGTACCCAAGAAGTTTCATGACGATCGGTCTGGCCCAAGCAGTATTGATATGTGCACTTACAGTGTATAAGTGGCACAAAATAAATCAAAATTCATCCAATTTGCATAATTTCTGCACGAGAAAAAAACCTGTACTGTATGTGATGTATTCCATTTTACTAAATATTCATACAAAAACATTTATTCAAATTAGAACTTTCATACAGAAGTCCTGTACAAAAGACTGATTGCACTAATTTTGGTACAAAATGGCTGCTGGTGGCCATGTTGAATTTCGGACCACACCCAAAAACACCCGTTCTCATCCCATGGTGATAACAATGGTACCCAAGACGTTTCATAAAGATCGGTTCATAAATATGGCCTCTAGCCTGAGTCGTATAGAAGTTGTGTACAAAAAACTGATTAGACCTAATTTCGGTACAAAATGGCCACTGGCAGCCATCTTGAATTTCGGACTGCACTCAGAAACACTCGTTCTCGTCCCAAGGTGATAGCAGAGGTACCCAATTTGCATAATTTACATACGAGAAAAAAACCTGTATTATATGTGATGTATCCGAGGTACTAAACATTCATACAAAAAATTATTCAAATCAGCTCTTTCATATGGAAGTTCTGTGCAAAAAACAGATTTCTGCATCGTCGGTACAAAATGGCAGCTGGCAGCTATCTTGAATTTCGGACCGGACCCAAAAACACTCGTTCTCGTCCCATGGTCATAACAAAGGTACCCAAGAAGTTTCGTAAAGATCGGTTCATAAATACGGCCTCTAGCCTGAGCCGTATTGAATTGTTGACGGACAGATGGCCGGACAGACAGAGGGACAGACAGACGACGGACAACTGGCCATGGCATAAGCTCAAATTTGGCTTCGCCAAAGTTGAGCTAAAAATTGAAAGGGGTGTTGCCTTAACTGATTATAACATTGCTACAAAATTTCAAGAGATTCAGTAAAAGCATTATTGAGTTATCATACGAAGTAAAAAATTGCCAATTTTCTGAAGATTCAAGTCCTATTACTCTGGAGAGAAAAAAAACAGCAAAAAATGAAAGGGAGCTTCGTTTGATCAATTTCAATATTGTGTACAAATACTATTGAGAATTGGTAAAAGGAAACTTGAGTTATACAACATAGGAATATGCTGCCGGAGGGAGGGAGGGAGGGAGGGAGGGAGGGAGGGAGGGATGGATGGACAGACAAACGGAGGGAGACAGACAGAGCTTGTGGTCAAAAGGGCCCTTCGTTTGATTAATCTCAATAGTGTGAATATAAATTATGAGAATCAATCAAAACAAACTTGTGTAATTATATGAAATGGAAAATTGTAATTTTTTTTTTATTTGTCCCAAGAATTGTGAGAATCGGTCAAGACAAACTGGAGTAATGATATATTACATGAGAAAAACTGTCATTTTTTACAATTAAAGTCCCATAATTTCAGAATGACAAACCTGAAAATCATAATGAAAGTGTCAATGACACTGTAGCTTAACTTGTCTGTGTGTTGTGTTTGATGAAAAGGATAATGTTCAATGTTTATGAAAGGATTATGAAATAAGACAAGAATTGTGATAATTTGGAATATGTTAATTTCTGTTCCAGGTATGCTATGTTTTTAATAAAAATAATATGAGGTGTAGACTGTACTAAAGAACTGAGGGGTGAGTTAATGTGGCCTTCACAGTTAATGCATGTGGCCCTCACAGTGAATGTATGTCAACAAAAGTTACCAAGTTATAGTGAAATTATTCCAAAACGAGCCATCCTATCAAGTTACATTGAAATCCCTTCATAAATATGGCCTGTAGACTGTGCTAAAGGTTTTCGGGCTTCAGGCCTGTGTAGCCATCATGGTTGACCGATTGCAACTAAAAGGGAACGTCATCTCGACATTATACTAAGTCATTCTATAAAGTTACAATGAAATCTCTTCACAAATACGACCTGTAGTCTGTACTTTCGAGTTTTGGGATCGTGCAGCCATCATGGTTGAATGATCGCGACCAAAAGGGGATGTTCTCATCTGGGTATTATCTGGAGTGATCCTACGCAGTTACAATGAAATCCCTTCATAAATATGACCTATAGACTGTGCTAAAGGTTTTTGGGCTTCAGGCACCTGTAGCCGTCACAGTTGACCGACCAATCATGACCAAAAGGGGATGTCATCATCTACGCATTATATGGAGTCAACCTGACAAGTTACAATTAAATCCTTCCAAATTTTTTTTTTTTTTATTAGGGTTTAACGACACATTAACAGCCAGGGTCATGTCGGTGACAGTTTTATGGGTGGAGGAAGCCGGAGTACCCAGAGAGAACCACCGAGCAATGACAAACAGCTGTCAGCTCTCCAACATCGTAATTCTGAACTCTGCACCGCGGCACAGGCAGGGTTAGATTGGTTGAAGACATGCGCACCATCGACATGCAGTACGCCTTAGTACACAGCGTCATCGTGCCCCGCATGTAGGCAATCAGGGTTAAGTGCCTTGCCCAAGGAGATAACGCGGGAGCACGAATCAGTCGCTGAAATGGTCACCCATCCAACTACTAACCGTGCTCATCGACGTTGCTTAACTTCGGTGATCTGGCGAGAACCAGTTACCACGATGCCACCGCGCCCCCAAAATCCTTAAAAAATATGACCTATAGACTATGCTAAAGGTTTTCGGGTTTTGGGCTCGGGTAGCCATCATGGCTGAATGATCGCAACCAAAAGGGGAAGCTCTCATCTCGACATTATTTGGAGTCATCCTACCAAGTTACAATGAAATCCCTTCATAAATATGACCTGTAGACTGTGCTAAAGGTTTTCGGGCTTCGGGCCCCTGTAGTGTCACAGTTGACCAATCACGTCCAAAAGGGAATGTTCTCACCTCGACATTATATGAAGTCAACCTACCAAGTTACACTGAAATCCCTCCATAAATATGACCTGTAGACTGTGCTAAAGGTTTTGGGGTTTTGGGCTCAGGCAGTCGTCACGGTTGACAGATCGCGATCAAATGGGGAAGTTCTCATCTAGACATCATACGGAGTCATTCTACCAAGTTTCAATGAAATCCCTCCATAATGAATATGACCTGCAGACTGTGCTAAAAGTTTTTGGGTTTCGGGCTTAGGCAGCCATCACGGTTGACAGATCATGACCAAAAGGAGACATTCTCATCTAGACATTATACAGCGGCATCCTACCAAATTACAATGAAATCTGTTCATAAATACGACCTGTAGAGTGTGCTAATGGTTTTCGGGTTTTGTGCTCGGGCAGCCATACGGTTGATCGAGCACGACCAAAAGGGGACGTTCTCATCTAGACATGACCCCAAACCTGCATATGAAATTTCGTGACGATCAGACAAAAACTACAAATGTAGCGTGTGCTGAAGGAAAATGTGAACAGATGCACAGAATCAGACTAACAGACTTCAGTACACGTATAGCTTATCTTGACTTTGTGAAGTTAAGCTAAAAATGTGAAAGTCTTCATTTATGCTGTATCAGAAAATACCATTGGAGTTGAAAGGTTAATAACATTTGTTTTGTTATAATTTATCAGAGAGTATCTAGGTACTCCCTAATTGACACAAGGCTTGTCTATGCAAAACAATCAAACAATCTACTAGTTAAAGGATTTTACTTGTATGTAACCACTCTTTATATCAAGATTATTCACTTTTATTGACAGAATACCTTGCCCTCAAGGTGTACCCACAATTAGAATGTTTGCATAAATAAAGATTTTTTTCATGTTTTTAAAACAAGTCTCACATAGAGTGTTAGTTTTACACATTCCCACACATACAGTTACCACCGCAATGATCTGAAATGGGATATAATGGAACCGCGTTAATTGAATAATATATTCGCTTGTAAAATATATGCAATTAACAGGAATGATTTATCTTGGGTCAAAATTTTTTCATATGGAGATGCTGTTACAATTTAATGGAGAGTACCCACAGGCACTCACCCAAAATCTTGAAAGACAAATCCATATTAACAAAATATTTTTTTAACAATCTGCAGACTGATGGTGAAATATAGAAATTTCAAGCTTCAAATGTTTATCATAATGCAGTGGGGAATTTATTAAACACAATTCAATCCTGTTTGACAGAGCTTATTGAGCTCTGTCAAACAAGATTTAATTGGATAAATTCCTGGTTGCATTCTGGGAAAAATTTGCAGTCTGAAACTTTGATATTTTGCCATCTCTGAGAATGTGCTTCTGTTCAATTAACCCTCTGCACACAGAATCGGTGTGTAGTGGGTTAACTCAACAGAAGCACATTCTCAGAGTATGAAAAATCTTTAATCGCTGTACCAGAATACTTTTCATAAAGCACAAATTGCAGAATCTGGCACTCAACTTGACAAAAAATATTGACCTTTTTTTATATTCTGGTGATAAATTGAGCATTTAATCTATTTATTTGATGGTGTTTGAAGGTCACAAATTTCTGCACAATGGCTAATCATGACTAACTTGGTGATAAAGTAAAGTTTAGTCAATCGTTTATAATCCTGCTGCCCATTTTAGAGGACTTTCACCACAAGCATTGGTGACTGAATCATATTTTACCAGTAAGACAAAGTTTGTTTATCACAGTAAACAAGCATCATCACATCCTAGGGTTTCCACAGGGGATTTAATCTATTATATCTCATTTGACAGAACATTCAACATATGTGGCTGGATCAATACCAGAATATACTACCTGGCCCTTTACCTAAATGAAAAGCAGATGACACTTGCAAACAAAATTCTTGAATGACTAAGTTTTTTCATTTTTTAACTCAAAAACATAGGTTACGACCCCTCATTGGAACAAGCTCATTCCAAAGAGGGGTCATAACCTATGTTTTGAGACAAAAAATGAAAAAATAATGAAAATTAATTGGCGATGTTTGTGAATAGCGCAGGCCAGTTTTGGACGTTACGTTGGGTAAAGGGTTAATCAACTTAGTATGAGCTACCAGCTTGTTGCTGAAGCCTAGTAGAAACTACCAGCTTGTTGCTGAATCCATTTCCATTAATGTTTTGTGCTCACTGATACGTGTATCATTACCGTACTCGATTTGTGTAACTTTTTTCTAAACTTTGGAAATAAATATTGTTCAAACTAATCAACTTTAGCTTATTGTTAAGAACTTTGCAGCCCACTTCAAAAGACTAGCTACAGATGTTGTTAGCAGCTCCAATTTTACCAGTGAAACGGAACTTGTTTATCACATAAGGCTTCCCAGAAAATTCTGAATAAGCTTCCCCTGAAAAAAAGTTTGCCTGAAAAGAGTTGTGGTAACTTTGTTTTCAGCTTCCTTTAAATGCCAATTTTTCCAGACCAGTTGTACTGGGTCAACATTGATGACACTCTTACTTACACCAGTTGCAAAAAAAAAAATGTCTTGATTAACTAAAATTTTGCATTTTTGCCTCAAAATCACAGGTTATTTTGGCACATTGGAACGTGAGTGACGAGCTTGTTCGAACGGGGGATAATACGCTATGCTTAGGAAGTCAAAATTAAAAAAAACAAGAGCAATAAGTTGGCACAGCCAACAGATGCTCCCCGAATGCCAAGGCTGGCTATACTCCTGCCCTCAACTGCCAAGCGTGAGTTTCTAGTCATTTGATAAATATCTTATCTATCTCTATTAAAACATACAGCAGGCCACCAAATGTGTCCATGGGGCACTAATGCCTTCGCTTCATGAAAAACCATATTTTAGTGGTTAACAAAGTCCAAAAAACCACTATAATTCAGATAAACTACACAACTGGTATATTGTCTACAGTAAGCTATATTCCAAGTTTGACTGAAATCGGACACCTATAACTCAAGTTATCATCCAGAAACCAATATCAACATGTTTTCTGAGTCGAAAAAGGCCATAACTCTGCCCCCAAAAATCGGGACATACCTACTATCAATCCCAAGCTGAATTATGTGGTTAAAAACCTATGTATAAAATTTTGTTTCATTTCGTTCATGCAAACTAAAGTTATCATCCAGAAACAAATATCAAATTTGAGTTGAAAAAGGGTCATAACTCTGCCAAAAAACATTGGACCAAGCCCACTATCAATCCCAACCTGTACTGGGTGGTTATAAACCTATGTATAAAAAAAATTTGTTGCATTTCGTTTACTCAAACTAAAGTTATTGACGGGAAACCAATATAAGTTGGAAAAGGGCCATAACTCTGCCAAAACATACCGAACCAAGCCCACTATCAATCCCAAGCTGTATTATGTGGTTATAAACCAAAGTATAAAATTTTGTTTCCTTTTGTTCAGTCAAACTAAAGTTATCGTCCGTAAAACATTTAGTTTGGACAGATGGACGGATGGACAGGGCGGCGACTATGTGCTCCCCCTTCGAAATATTTTCGGGGAGCATAAAAAATGAATTGGATTTTTTCGTGAATAGAGCTGGCTGAATATGGCTGTTAAATTAGAGGTGGGTTAACTGATCCAGTACTCAGAAATGAGAACTTTCAATGAGGAAAAAAGTTAGAAACTTCTACTCCAACCCCATCCCAAGGACAAATCAAGACAGTTTTAAAAAAAACTGTATTCCAGTGATAAAAAGCTGGAAACAGGTGAAAAGCTGGAAATTCTTATCCCAGAGTCCTAGAAGTCACACTGAATTCTTTTTAGAAGTTCTGAAAGGCCAAGGCACCACTTGTAAAAATTAGGAAATTGTATTCATTTATTTAACCCTTTACCTAACGAATCGCCCGCGTAATATGCAAAATGAGCAGTTGAAAAAATTAAATTTTTCAAAATATTTCAACAAAACCATATCATGTGACCCCTCATTGGAATGAGCTCATTCCAATGAGGGGTCACATGATATGGTTTTGTTGAAATATTTTGAAAAATTTAATTTTTTCAACTAATTCATACAAACAGGTAAACTCTTCAAGACAGCCCCAAATAGGTCTGAAAGATACATACCCTGCACAAGATAGAAAAAACAAGAGCTGGACGGTCGTCCGGTGCATACCCCCACGTGGTGTACCGCCTAGCGTGGGCATACCTATGACCAACAAATATTATTTATGAATATTCATTATGGACTGATGGACGGATGCTCAGATGGGTGGACACAATCCAGTATACCCCCCATTTTCTCCGAACGTTTTCAACAATCAATTTCTAAGGTATGGAAAATTGTTTGGTGTTTGGAAGTTTTATGCAATGAGGCAGAAGCCTTTGTCATAGGCAAACTGCATGCCGTATTTCACTGAAATCTGATAACCCTAATCCAGTATACGCCCCCCCCCCCCCATTTTCTTTGAAAGTTTTAAACAATTTCCAACAATTTCTAAGTCAAAAGGTATGGTAAATTGTTTGGTGTTTGGAAGTTTTATGCAATGAGGCAGAAGCCTTTGTCATAGGCAAACTGCATGCAATATTTCACTGAAATCCGATAACCCATTCCCGAGATACAGGCTGAACAGACAAATAATGTCTATTTCCTACAATTTCTAAGTCAACAAGTAATCAGAAAAAAAAAAAAAATAACTAGTGTGGGCATTGTGGGCATACCTATGACCAACGTGGGCATACCTATGAGAAACACATATTATAGAAAATAATAATTTATTTAAGTTATGAAAGTTATGAAAGTTCTGAATATTCTCGGACGGACTCACACACGGACGGACTACAGACATACGGATGCACAGATGCACGCACGCACAGACGCACGGACACATGTAATCCAGTATACCCCCATTTTCTTCGAAAGTGGGGGTATAATTAGAAATTATCACATCCTGGTAACAAAAAAAGCTACTTGAACTTTTTTCAGGAAATAAATATGATCACCCATGTTTAGTACAAATGATGTGATAAATCCAGAACATTTGAAATTATCCTTGACATTTCGTCTGTTAGCCCTTTACCTAACACCACGAATTAGCACTTAGTCTTGAATAACAAAAACATTATTATTTGCCTCTAAGCAGTTTATGACCCCCTTATTGGAACAAGCTCATCAAGCCCATTCCAGAATTTCCAATGAGTGGTGAGGAGGTAGATTCTAGATATTACCTTGACTCTCCCCAGTTTTCCTTTGTTTGTAGACCTATTTTGCCTCAGTACCTCCAATACAGGGCTACAGGCATTTAATCTATTATATCTGGTTTGACAGAGCTTGTGGAATTCTATCAAACAAGATATAATAGAATAAATGCTAAGTTTATCTCAAGAATACAGTAAAGTGACACAATCCCTGCTAATTGAATACTCCTGTTAATTGAATAATCTTCATTGGCAAAGTGGCCATTCAATCAACAGGGTTCCACTGTACATGTAAAAATTAAAATTTGAAAATGTAATACACAAAAGAACACATTTAATTGGATATCTCTTTAGTAAATAACCTTGTAAACTGAATATAATTTCCAAGCACAAAACCATTTACTCTGCCTTCAGTACAAATATGCCATTATTTGTATTTAAATTATAGAATAAACTCTCATTAATTGAAGAAAAAAAATCTTGTAATATATGAGAACATGTGAAAAATTATCCTGACAGTCACTGCATTCTTCATGTTTATAGATCTTTGGCCGCAGCACCCCTAACATGGATTTAATCTATTTTTTCTTGTCTGACAGAGCTCTGTCAAACAAGATATAATAGAACAAATTTTAAGTTTATCCCTGTTAATTGAATAATTTTCTTGGGCAAAGTGGCTATTCAATTAACAGGAATGCACTGTAATGAAATTTGAAAATATAATTTGCATGCTGATTTTTGTGGTGCTGGCCAGAAAAGACTATTACATTAGGTAAAAGGTTCAACAAATGATATGTCATGAAGTATTACATTGTTGGTGAAAAATAGAAGCTCTTTTCAACAGTCTACTATATTGCAGCACTCAACTACAAAAGTCAATAGAATTTTTGTGACAAAGTTTTATGTTTTAAAGCCATTATGTAAAGTAATGTGTTACGGCAAATGAAAAGATTGTTCATCCGATAAGTACAGGCTTGCTATAAATGTAGATCTATGGAAATAGTAGAGGGGATATTCACATCTTGGACACCCAAAATTATGCATGAAAAGGGTTCAACGTATATTCATTCACTTTTAAGTTTTACTGACATACCTGCCCATGAAGATCTGTATTCAACAACATTATTGCACATGTGAGAGTATGGCACGCATCTGGAAAAAAATGGAGAAAACAGTATAGGTGAGAAGTGAGAACCCCCAACAACCCCTCCAACCAACCAGTCATATCCTCCAGTACTATGTACAGTACAGTTGCCATCAATTGGTCTTAATCCACATGTGGGCAATGATGTTCATGCATGTGTTTACTAGGTAATAATAGTCATCAACAGCAAAATTTAATTAATGAAGCACTGGGTTGTACCCGGTGCTTCATTAATTAAATTTTTGATTATTATTCCTATAATTAGTATATGGAATCTAATATTACTGTGTCCGCGGTATTATTGCCCACCCATGGAAAATGACCAGTCCATGGCAGCTGTACTGTACATGCCAAGCAGTAGTAATTTTTTCCTATTAAAATGCCAAACACGTATACCAGCAGTGACCTGTTTAATATGCAATCCTGAAAATTAGAAGCCACTACTTTGCAAATGCACATGTGGATAACAATAGCTCACTCTGCTATCCTGTCAGATTAGCAGAAGATCAACAAGAGGCCCCAAGGGGCCTGAGGGCGCTCACCTGACATGGTAGCCTAAATATCAACCCAGAGAATTGATTTCAACAAGTTGCATCTGCTCCTCCTAAGAAAAGCTTATACCAAATATCCAAAGATTCTGACCAGTGGATCTAAAAAAAAAAGAAGATTTTTAAAGAATATTCCTCATATTGGACTAAGTTATAATTCAGGCTCCCACAGGGACTTGGCTTTAACAAACTTGAACCTCACCCCCCCCTAAGGATGCTGCACACCAAATATCAAAACATTCCGACTGCTGGATCTGAAGAAGAAGATTTTTAAAGAAAATTCCTCATTTTGAACTAAGTTATAATTCAAGCTCCTACAGTGAGTCCAAATATGGACCTAGAGACTTGGCTTGAACAAACTTGAATCTCACCCCCCTAAGCATGGTGCATACCCAATGTCAAAAGATTCTGCCTGCTGGATCTTGAGAAGAAGATTTTCAAAGAAATTTGCCTGAAATGCACTAAGTTCGAATTCAAGCTTCTATAGTGAGCCCAAATATGAACCTAGGGAGCCGATTTGAACAAACTTGAATCAGATCCCCTCCACAATGTTGCACACCAAATATCAAAATATTCTGCCTGCTGAATCTGGAGAAGAAGATTTTTTAAGAAATTTGCCTGAAATGCACTAAGTCCGAATTCGAGCTTCTATAGTGAGCCCAAATATGAATCCAGGGGGCCATTTTGAACAAACTTGAATCAGATCCACCCCTCAATGTTGCATACCAAATATCAAAAGATTTTGCCTGCTGGATCTGGAGAAGAAAATTTTTTAAGAAATTTGCCTGAAATGCACTATGTTTGAATTCGGGCTTCTATAGTGAGCCAAATATGAATCCAGGGGGCCGATTTGAACAAATTTGAATCAGATCCACCCCACAATGTTGCAAACCAAATATCAAAAGATTCTGCCTGCTGGATCTGGAGAAGAAGATTTTTGAAGAAATTTGCCTGAAATGCACTAAGTTCGAATTCGAGCTTCTATACTGAGCCCAAATATAAACCCAGGGGGCCGATTTGAACAAACTTGAATCAGATCCACCCCACAATGTTGCATACCAAATATCAAAAGTTTTTTGCCTGCTGGATCTGGAGAAGAAGATTTTTGAAGAAATTTGCCTGAAATGCACTAAGTTCGAATTCGAGCTTCTATACTGAGCCCAAATATAAACCCAGGGGGCCGATTTGAACAAACTTGAATCAGATCCACCCCACAATATTGCATGCCGAATATCAAAAGATTCTGCCTGCTGGATCTGGAGAAGAAGATTTTTTAAGAAATTTGCCTGAAAAGCACTAAGTTCGAATTCGGGCTTCTATAGTGAGCCCAAATATGAATCCAAGGGGCCAATTTGAACAAACTTGAATCAGATCCAGCCCAAAATGTTGCATACCAAATATCAAAAGATTCTGCCTGCTCGATCTGGAGAAGAAGATTTTTTAAGAAATTTGCCTGAAATGCACTAAGTTCGAAATCGGGCTCCTACACTAAGCCCAAATATGAACCCAGGGGGCCGATTTGAACAAACTTGAATCAGATCCACCCTACAATGTTGCATACCAAATATCAAAAGATTCTGCCTGCTGGATCTGGAGAAGAAGATTTTTTAATCTTTTTCCCATTGCCTACAGTGTTAAAAAGTGCTGACTCAGCACTTTTTCAAAGTCCTGAAAAAAGTACCTTGTGATCAAACCGATAGGGATTTTTTTTAACCATTCTATTCTACTGGATAAAAGTAAGCTTTATACAAAATAAGAATTCTCTGTGCCGTGTAGTTTTGGAGACATGGCAGTTTTAAGGTTTTTCCTATTTTTAGCTCATGAGGTTCCCAAGGGGCAATGAGAAAATTTTTTTTTGTATCAATCAACTACTTATGACCCATTATCATCTCATGTCAAATTTGGTTCAAATCGACCTGACGGTTCTGAAAATAGAAATTTTAGGCGTGGCCAAAATTTTTGCCCCTCCCGTAACGAAGGCAAATAATGCCCGACAAACTTCTCTTGAACAAACTTGAGTCTACACCTCAAAAGGAAGCTGCATACCAAATATCAAGTCTCTGCTATTGCTGGTTCTTGAGAAGAAGATTTTTTAAGAATTGGCGCATTTTTGCCTCATCCCTCTGCTCAATATGAGCTGAAACCTAATTAGACAAAAAATCAAAATGCCCTTATATAACCCCTACTCACATGAAATTTCATTAATATGCGGCCAGTGGTTTGGGAGAAAAAGGCCCAAACACCACCTTCACGACGGACGCCGGACGACGGACGAAAAGTGATCAGAATAGCTCACCCTGACTTTCTGTCAGGTGAGCTAATAAACTTAATGGCACCCTTAACTGCCTCAAAAACAGCCATGACATATTTTAGTTCACTTTCTGCATCCATGAATATCTTGCAACCAGAGCACAAATACAAAATCAGATTTTTTTCTGATGGTCCACAGGGGCTGGTTATGGGACTCTGTCCCAATGGGATTTATTCATTATTTAATGGTGTTTAAGGTCACATATTACTGAACAATGGCTAATCATGGATACAAAGTCAAGTTTAGCCGATCGTTTATAGCCATATTGCCCATTTTAAAGGACTCCCACCCTGCGCATTAGTGACTGGGTCCTATTTTAACAATAAAACAGAGCTTGTTTACCACAATACACAAGCACTGCTTCAATTCCTGGGGTTTCAGGGGCCAATGTGATTTAATCTATTTTCACATTTTCCAGCCACCAATAAGCCCATTGCCGATTAGCCATCTTTGACGTTAATGATATGCAAGGTCAGAGGTAGCTTCGGGTAAACACTTCAATCAGACTCTCTGTCAAGACTGTCATACATGCGATAGAAACAACCAAAATGTTTCACTTGAAACGAGAAAATGTGTATTTTCGATTTAATACAAATAAAGATAGAAAAAAATAACACACTTTCAACACTTCATTTAATGCACATGGCAAAATAATAATGATTTTTTAGTGAAATGAATACTGCAATTAACCCCTTCCCACAAGCGAAGGTACACTTGGCATCATGGTTTGGTTTTGTTGACGCGTGACAAAACTGCAGATATATCACTGAAAAGAAACAAAATGTCTGCGTGAGTGAAACAACAAACCCTGGGTATCCAAACAACCAACCCATACAAATATTTTCAAGCATAACACAAGATGTTTCAGCTGGAAGAGATTGGGGGTGGAAAGGGGCGTGGTCCATAAAAAGTGAATGAAAATCGTCTGCTAGTAGCATTGTCGCATGTCTACTTATAATATTTTGCCCATGTTGTTTCTATCGCATGTATGACAGTCTTGACAGATAGTCTGATCGAAGTGTTTACCCGAAGCTACCTCTGACCTTGCATATCGAAAACGTCAAAGATGGCTAATCGGCAATGGGCTAATTCATAATTCCACACCTTGCAATAACAGTAACTATTGATGCCCTCTAAGTTTTCAATAAATTGTACTACTTCACAAACTGTTGATCTGGTGGCCTGACAGTGATTTCCAGTTGAGTCTTGAACCGAAATGGAATAAGCAGGGAAACAAGCAAATTCAGTGAATTCTTGTCTCCGGCTGGGCAGCAGTTTCAAGGGGAATTAATGCATCCAGTGGAAAACAGTTGAGTTGCAAGTGGAAGTTATTTAGAAGAGACAGAACAGACAGTGCATCAGACAGTGGATATCAGATTTATTTTCACTGAGGTCACTGTCACAGCAAGTGAAGTAATGTGGAGTATAACTGTGAGAACCACTAAAAATTAAGACTGTATGATAAGACAACTATTACATTAAACTGATGTGAAAAGTAATCCATATATGAAATTTCATTGAAATCGGGGTTGACAATGGTGGCTATGCTCCACCCCCACTGCCAAGCATGAGTTTCTAGTCATTTCTCTTTGTTGATATTGAATTAATAAATATCTTCTCTCAACTCCATTAAACCATAGTTACAATACAGCAGGCCACCAAATGTGTCCACGGGACATTAATTCCCCCGCTTGTGATAAGCTATATTTAGTGGTCAACAAAGTACAACTAGAGGCTCTATAGAGCCTGTAATCGCTCACCTGGAACTACATATAATAATGAAAGTGTCAATGACACTGTAGCTCAACTTGTCAAGACAAAGACATGTACATGTATAGTATGTGACACAGCAATGACAAACATCTAGGTAATCACCTGATAACAAAGGTACATATAAAGTATTGTAACGGTCTGTACATAAATACTGAGCGTTGCCTGTAACAAATGTATAGGTAAAGTATTGTAAAGGTGGGTGACAGTCAGATGCCAAACTAGAAAAGAAATCTTTGAGTCCCAGAGTGGGTCTGACTGAATGCCAAAATATTTGTTCTCATAGCACAGTGATAACAAAAGCACCCCAAAACACACTCATTCCTGTCCCAAGGTGAAAACAAAGGTACCCAAGAAGTTTTGTGAAGATCAGTTCACAAATATGAGCTGTGTAGAAGTTGTGACAAAAAAATGATTGGACCTAATTTCGGTACAAAATGGCCACTGGCAGCCATCTTGAATTTTGGACCGCACCCAGAAACACTCATTCTCGTCCTAAGGTGATAACAAAGGTACCCAAGAAGTTTTGTGAAGAACGGTTCATAAATACAGCCTCTAGCCCGAGCAGTATTGACATGTGCACTGAATAAATCCAAGTTCATCTAATTTGCATAATTTCTGCACGAGAAAAAAACCCGTATTATATGTGATGTATCCCATGGTACTAAACATTCATACAAAAATTTATTCAAATCAGAACTTTCATACAGAAGTTCTGTACAAAAGATTGATTGCACTAATTTTGGTACAAAAATGGCTGCTGGTGGCCATCTTGAATTTCGGACCACACCCAGAAACACTCTTCTCGTCCCAAGGTGATAACAAAGGTACCCAAGAAGTTTTGTGAAGATCGGTTGATAAATACAGCCTCTAGCCCAAGCCGTATTGAGATGTGCACTTACAGTGTATAAGTAGCACTGAAAAAATCAAAGTTCATCAAATTTGCATAATTTCTGCACGAGAAAAAAACCTGTATTATATGTGATGTATCCCATGGTACTAAACACATTCACACAAAAAATTATTCAAATCAGCGATTTCATATGGAAGTTCTGTGCAAAAATCTGAGTGCACCAAATTTTGTACAAAATGGCTGCCATCGGCCATCTTGAATTTCGGACCAGACCCAAAGACACTCGTTCTCATCCCACGGTGATAACGAAGGTACCCAAGGAGTTTCGTAAAGATCGGTTCATAAATACAGCCTCTAGCCCGAGCCGTATTGGCATTAGCACTTACAGTGCTGAAAGTAACACCAAAAAACATCCAAGTTAGTCTAATTTGCATAATTTCTGCACGAGAAAAAAACCCGTACTATATGTGATGTATTCCATGTTACTAAACATTCATACAAAAATTTATTCAAATCAGAACTTTCATACAGAAGTTCTGTACAAAAGACTGATTGCAATTATTTTGTTACAAAATGGCTGCTGGTAGCCATCTTGAATTTCGGACCACACCCAAAAACATTCGTTCTCATCCCACGGTGATAACAAAGGTACCCAAGAAGTTTCGTAAAGATCAGTTCATAAATACGGCATCTAGCCTGAGCCGTATAGAAGTTGTGTACAAAAAACTGATTGGACCTAATTTCGGTACAAAATGGCCACTGGCAGCCATCTTGAATTTTGGACCACACCCAGAAACACTCGTTCTCGTCCCAAGGTGATAACAAAGGTACCCAAGACGTTTCGTGAAGATCAGTTCATAAATACAGACTCTAGCCCGAGCAGTATTGACATGTGTACTTACTGTGTGTAAGTAGCACTGAAAAAATCAAAGTTCATCTAATTTGCATAATTTCTGCACGAGAAAAAAAAACGTATTATATGTGATGTATCCCATGGTACTAAACATTCACACACAAAATTATTCAAATCAGCGCTTTCATATGGAAGTTCTGTGCAAAAATCTGATTGCACCAAACTTTGTACAAAATGGCTGCCATCGGCCATCTTGAATTTCGGACCGCACCCCAAAACACTCATTCTCGTTCAACGGTGATAACAAAGGTACCCAAGGAGTTTCGTAAAGATCGGTTCATAAATAGGGCCTCTAGCCCGAGCCGTATTGGCATATGCACTTACAGTGCTGAAAGTAACACCAAAAAACAGCAAAGTTAGTCTAATTTGCGTAATTTACGCACGAGAAAAAAACCCGTATTATATGTGAGGTATCCCATGGTACTAAACATTCACACAAAAAATTATTCAAATCAGAGCTTTCATATGGAAGTTCTGTACAAAAATCAGATTTCTGCATCGTCGGTACAAAATGGCGGCTGGCAGCCAACTTAAATTTCGGACCGCACCCAAAAACACTCGTTCTCGTCCCACGGTCATAACAAAGGTACCCAAGAAGTTTTGAAAAGATCGGTTCATAAATACGGCCTCTAGCCCGAGCCGTATCCAATTGTTGACGGACAGATGGACAGACGGACGACGGGCCATGGCATAAGCTCAAATTTGGCTTCGCCAAAGTTGAGCTAAAAATTTGGTTCTGTGGTTTCAGAGGAGAAGAGTTTTCAAAATTGACCAATCAGAACCAAAGAATGCTTCTGGCAGCCACATTTTTCACGCAACACGAATAAAATGAAAGTGTCAATGACACTGTAGCTTAACTTGTGTGTTGTGTTTGATGAAAAGGATAATGTTCAATGTTTATGAAAGGATTATGAAATAAGACAAGAATTGTGATAATTAGGAATATGTTCATTTCTGTTCCCTGTATGCTATGTTTTTGATAAAAATAATATGAGGTGTACACTGTACTAAAGAGCTGAGGGATGGGTTAATGTGACCTCACAGTTAATGTATGTGGCCCTCACAGTTAACGTATATCAATGAAAGATAAGTTACAGCAAAATTATTCCAAAACGAGTCATCTTATCAAGTTACATTGAAATCCCTTCATAAATATGGCCTGTAGACTGTGCTAAAGGTTTTCGGGCTTTGGGCCCCTGTAGCTGTCAGTTTCCCAATTGCGTCCAAAAGGGACGTTCTCATCTAGACATTACATGAAGTCAACCTACCAAGTTACAATGAAATCCCTTCATAAATATGACCTGTAGACTGTGCTAAAGGTTTTTGGGCTTTAGGCTTGGGCAGCCATCATGGTTGAATGATCACAACCAAAAGGGGACATTCTCATCTGGGCATCATCTGGAGTGATTCTACGAAGTTACAATGAAATCCCTTCATAAATATGACCTGTAGACTGTGCTCAAGGTTTTCGGCCCTGAAGCCGTCACAGTTGACCAATCACGACCAAAAGGGGATGTCATCATCTAGGCATTATTTGGAGTCAAACTTCCAGGTTACAATGAAATCCTTCCATAAAGATGACCTATAGACTATGCTAAAGGTTTTGGGCTCGGGCAGCCATCAAGGCTGAATGTTCGCGACCAAAAGGGGACATTCTCATCTAGACATTATTTGGAGTCATCCTAACAAGGTACAATGAAATTCCTTCATAAATATCACCTGTAGACTGTGCTAAAGGTTTTCGGGCTTCACGCGCCTGTAGCCGTCACAGTTGCCTAATGGTGTCCAAAAGGGGATGTTCTCATCTAGACATTATATGAAGTCACCCAACCAAGTTACAATGAAATCCCTTCATAAATATGACCTGAACACTGTGCTAAAGGTTTTCAGGCTTTGGGCTTGGGCAGCCATCATGGATGAATGATCGCGACCAAAATGGGACATTCTCATTTGGACATCATCTGGAGTGATTCTACGAAGTTACAATGAAATTCCTTCATAAATATAACCTGTGGACTGTGCTCAAGATTTTCGGGCTTTGGGAACCTGTAGCCATCACAGTTGACCAATCACGACCAAAAGGGGATGTCATCATCTAGGCATTATATGGAGTCAACCTAACAAGTTACAATGAAATCCTTCCATAAATACGACCTATAGACTATGCTAAAGGTCTTTGGGCTCGGGCAGCCATAAAGGCTGAATGATCACGACCAAAAGGGGATGTTCTCATCTAGACATTATTTGGAGTCATCCTGCGAAGTTACAATGAAATCCCTTCATAATTATGACCTGTGGACTGTTCTAAAGGTTTTCAGGCTTTGGGCCCCTGAAGGGGACATTCTCATCTGGACATGACCCCAAACCTGCATATGAAATTTCATGACGATCAGACAAGAACTGCAGGGTGTAGCCTGTGCTAAAGGAAAATGTGAACAGACATCACAGACTCACAGACTAACAGACTCACAGACTTCCGCACGCGTGATGGCAATAGCTTATCTTGACTATGTCAAGTTAAGCTAAAAACAAGTATTTTTCTGACAGTACCGATTTTTGTGCAGACAGGAGAGGCATTGGGTTAGGCACTAGAATATAGCCTCTGGTGGCAATATATTTCCATCCTCTCATAGACCATTCCTGCGAAATTTGGTACACGTTGGCTCAGTAGTTCCAGAGAAGAAGCTGAAAATGTGATTTCCCATAGGGTTTCTATAGTAACTATAAGCTGCAATTGTGGCCATGTTTACAACCCGATCAACATTAAATGAGGATCGTTGGTAGAGAGGGTCCCAATCATCACTTATGTGAAGTATCAAAACATTTGGCCTGACATTTTCAGAGGAGAAGATTTTTGAAAATCCACCAATCAGATTCAAAGAATGCCTCTGGCGGCCATGTTTTTCAACCCACGGGAACAAAATGAGGATTATTTGTAGAGGCCCTCCCATAGATCATCCCTGCTAAGTTTGGTTCACATCGGCTCAGTAGTTCCAGAGAAGATGAAACTGTGATTTCCCATAGGGTTTTAAAAGTAACTAAGCTGCAATTGTGACCATGTTTGCAACCCGATCAACATTAAATGAGGATCGTTGGTAGAGGGGGTCTCAGTCATCATTTATGTGAAGTATCAAAATATTTGGCCTGGCAGTTTCAGAGGAAAAGATTTTTGAAAACCCACCAATCAGAATCAAAGAATGCCTCTGGCAGCCATATTTTTCAACCCACGGGAACAAAATGAGGATCATTTGCAGAGGGCCTCCCACAAACTATCCCTGCCAGGTTTGTTTTCACGTCGCCTCGGTTTTTCCAGAGAAGAAGAGGAAAATGTGATTTCCCATAGGGTTTCTACAGTAACTATAAGCCGCAATTGTGGCCATGTTTGTAACCCAATCAACATTAAATGAGGATCATTGGTAGAGGGGTTTCCCAGTCATCATTTATGTGAAGTTTCAAAATATTTGGCCTGGCAGTTTCAGAGGAAAAGATTTTTGAAAATCCACCAACCAGAATCAAAGAATGCCTCTGGAAGCCATGTTTTTCATCCGACGGGAACAAAATGAGGACCTCCCATTGACCATTCCTGCCAAGTTTGAGTCACACCGGCTCAGCGGTTACACAGCAGAAGATGAAAATGTGAAACATTTACGGACGCCGGACGACGAACAACAACGGACGACAACGACGGACGCCAAGTGATGAGAAAAGCTCACATGGCCTTTTAGGCCAGGTGAGCTAAAAAGGCCATAACTCTGCCACAAAATATCTGACCAAACTCATTATCAATCCCAGCCCAACCTGTATTATGTGGTTATAAACCTATGAACAAAATTTTGTTTCATTTCGTTCAATCAAAATAAATTTCTCGTCCGGAAACCATATTACGTATGGATGGATGGATGGATGGATGGATGGATGGATAAGGGTAACAGTTAAAGCCCCTCGCAAAATTGGCAGGGCATAATGATAAAAATTTACTGAAATCTGATGGTTACATTTCAAATAAACATTAAAAAATTCAAGAAAAAGAGAAGTAACCAAGGGCAATAATTACGAAGTCACCATAAGTTTGTACCTTATCCCAGATATTACTAGAAGACATGAAATTTTTTTGAATTTATTTGTTCACTGATTACGTTCTTGCATAAGAAATGAAATTTTAAGCAAAATTCAACAATGGGCAATAACTCTTAATATAAACCATAATTTTTTTGGTCTGCAGACTGACAGTTTGAAAACTATGAAGGCTAGCTAATTTTCTTAATTTATGTACAGGAGAAAAACCCATTGTATGTTATGTATATTATGCCAGTTGTTCAAACCAAAAATAATCAAACTCACAGTTTGAAAGTTCTTACTCAACTGGATTACTCAACTGGATGAGTGCTGGAAGCCATATTGGGGCTTTACTCCAAAGTGCTGGTATTATGACTCAAAGTTCTCAAACTCTGCAGATGTACTTTTTATTATACGCTAAACAATAGATTATAGAAGAAATTGTGGAAAGACAGAAATCGTATGCCACACTGTGAAGATCCAGAAATTTTAACTTTCAATGTATCAATCAAAATGGTGGCTTTCAAAGTATCACTTCATGGTCAATATGAGTCAAATTATCACTGGAAATTATCAATTTGTCCTAAAACATATAATGAAAAGTAAATCTAGTGTTTTTGAGTGGATACCAATCATTTCCAGCAATAACTCAAAACATATTCACCTTGAATTGATGCATGAAACCAATCTAGTCCAAACATGGCCTGAAAGTCCATAATATAAGTTTTTGGTTTGGTACATCCTTTCAAAGGACGTGCCAAACCCAAAACTTATATTACAGACTTTCAGGCCATGCTTGGACAAGAAACCCACCAGCTGAATCAGACTGCAAGACGCTATCAGTTCTGAGTATCAATCAAATCACTTCCGCGTTTCAATGATTCACTGTGCTGTTTATACTTTCATGCATCAATTAAAGGTTGAAATGAGTGGAATTATCAGATTCTTATAAAAATAGGCCGATGAAATTGTCAGATGTGTACCCATACGGGCAACTAGTAGAAAGCTGTATGATGGAGGGCCACCACAGATGCCGATATTATGTACACCATACATGATATGGGTACATATGGAAATGGATTGGAGGAGTGTCTAATTTGATGGATAAAGGGTTAATATCTCCGGATCAAATTATCAGATTTACATAAAAAAACTATACAGCACAGCACATCAGTAACCTGAATAAATATATAAAGTAACATGACAATCGGATTGATATTTTTTGAGTTATCTCATGCCAAAGGGAATGGAGGAATTTTCAATTTGAAGGATAAAGGGTTAATATCTCAGGATCAAATTATCAGATTTAAACCAAAAACTATACAGCTCGGCACATCAGTAACCTGAACACAAATATAAAGTAACTTGACAATCCAAGCAATATTTTTCAAGTTATCGAATGCCAAAGGGATTGGAGGAATTTTCAATTTGAAGGATAAAGGGTTAATATTTCAGGATCAAAATAACAGATTTACACCAAAAACTATACAGCTCGGTACATCAGTAACCTGATCACAAATATAAAGTAACACTTGACAATCCAAGCAATATCTTTCAAGTTATCGAATGCCAAAGGGATTGGAGGAATTTTCAATTTGAAGGATAAAGGGTTAATATCTCTGGATCAAATTATCTGATTTACACCTAAAACTATAGAGCTCGGCACATCAGTAACCTGAACACAAATATAAAGTAACTTGACAATCCAAGCAATATTTTTCAAGTTATCGAATGCCAAAGGGATTGGAGGAATTTTCAATTTGAAGGATAAAGGGTTAATATCTCAGGATTAAATTATCAGATTTACACCAAAAACTATACAGCTCGGCACATCAGTAACCTGAACACAAATATGAAGTAACTAGACAATCCAAGCAATATGTTTCAAGTTATCGAATGCCAAAGGGATTGGAGGAATTTTCAATTTGAAGGATAAAGGGGTTAATATCTCGGTAACAAATTATCAGATTTACACCAAAAACTATACAGCTTGGCACATCAGTAACCTGAACACAAATATAAAGTAACTAGACAATCCAAGCAATATGTTTCAAGTTATCGAATGCCAAAGGGATTGGAGGAATTTTCAATTTGAAGGATAAAGGGGTTAATATCTCGGTAACAAATTATCAGATTTACACCAAAAACTATACAGCTTGGCACATCAGTAACCTGAACACAAATATAAAGTAACTTGACAATCCAAGCAATATTTTTCAAGTTATCGAATGACAAAGAAATGGATACCGATGCCGGACGGACAGACAGATGGACAAAGGATGGACGAACGACGGATGGCCACCCCGGCTGCCGGCATTATGTGTACCATACATAGTATGGGTACACATAAAAAGCATATAATAAAAAGAAAATCTAGTGTTTTTGAGAGGATACCGAAAATGATCTCACTTTTGACCAAGACAAATGGCTATTTTCCCTCGTGCAAGCACTCGCAAAAAATAAACATTTGTCTCGGTCACTCATGAGATAATTTTCGGTATCCACTCAAAAACACAAGATATCCTCTATATATTAGCATTGAATCTAATAATTTAGTCTGTTTGGATTTTCCTTGTTACAATTTATGGGAGAGTACAGGCACTCTTCCATACATTGTACCATAGCACAAAAAGAAGATTTGATGACTGAAAATAATTTAACACTCTACCAGTTAACAAGAGGCCCAAGGCGGCCTTAGGCGCTCACCAAATGTTCCATACTGTTGAGACACAAATTTTATCAAAAGCTATTCTTAAGGTTCTACAGAGTAAATCTATACTCTCTGTGGAGCTAAAACATCAACAGGACTGAATGGGACAATGCTGCTGATCAAATATCAAAAGATTCTGCATGATGGTTCTGAAGAAGATTTTTAAAGAATTTTCCTTAATTGCACAAAGTAAACATTCACACTCCCATAGTGAGCCCCAATATTTATCTAAAGACTCAATTTGAACAAACGTGAATCCAACCCATACCAAGATGCTGCATACCAAATATCTAAAGATACTGCACACTGGTTCTGGTGAAGTTATTATTATTTATTGGAGTTCAAGGTCACATATTTCTGCACAATGGCTAATCATGACAATGACAGTTTTACAGGTGGAGGAAGCCGGAGTACCCAGAGAGAACCACCGAGCAACGGCGAGCAACTGTCAGATCCCCAAAATACCCAACATACCTGCTCCACACAAGCCAGGTTAGCATTGGTTGAAGACAAGTAAACCATCGACGGGCAGTACGCCTTAGTACACAGCGCCACCGTGCCCCCATGTGGGCAATGGGGGTGAAGTGTCTTGCCCAAGGACACAACGCAGTTGCCGCAGGTTGGATTCAAACCGAGGACCTCTCGGCTTGCACCCTGCACCTCTACCTACTAAGCCACCGCGTCCCCGGTTCTGGTGAAGAAGATTGTTAAAGATTTTTTCTTAAATTGCACTAAGTAAAACTTCACACCCCCATAGTGATTCCCAGTATTGAACAAGGGATTCAATTTGAACAAACTTGAATCAGACACATACCAATATGCTGTATACCAAATATCAAAAGATTCTGCCCATTGGTTCCGGAAAAGAAGATTTTTAAAGAAATTTTCTCAAATTGCACTAAGTAAAAATTCACACCCCTTTAGTGAGCTCCAATATTGATCAAGGGACTCAATTTGAACGAACTTGAATCAGACCCATACCAAGATGCTGTATACCAAATATCAAAAGATCCTACCCATTGGTTCTGGAGAAGATTTTAAAAATTTTTTTCTTAAATTGCACCAAGTAAAAATTCAGGTCCCCATAATGAGCCCCAAATTGATCAAGGGACTCCATTTGAACAAACTTGAATCAGACCCATACCAAGATGCTGTATACCAAATATCAAGAGATTCTGCCCACAGGTTCTGAAGAAAAGGATTTTTCCTTAAATTGCACTAAGGAAAAATTCATGCCCTTATAGGGAGCCCCAATATTGATCAAGGGACTCGATTTGAACAAACTTGAATCAGACCCATACCAAGATGCTGCATACCAAATATCAAAAGATTCTGCCCATTGGTTCTGGAGAAGAAGATTTTTAAAGAATTTTTCTTAAATTGCACTAAGTAAAAATTCACGCCCCCATAGTGAGCCCCAATATTGGTTGAGGGACTCAATTTGAACAAACTTAAATCAGACCCATACCAAGATGCTGCATACCAAGTATCAAAAGATTCTGCCCACTGGTTCTGGAGAAGAAGATTTTTTAATAATTTTTCTATAATTCATACGGTGCTATCAGAGTTATGCAGGAATTGAGGCGAACGGTCGTACCGTTCGCCTGGAGGTTACGCAAACATAAAAACCCACGAACGGACGTCCGGTTAATCAAAATCATAAATCGGTTAACCATTTTTTTGAAATTATCAAAGTCCGAACGTTCGCGGTATGGAATTCGGATAAGTGTGTGAGACAGAGAATTGTGAATCTGCGGTGAACTAGTTCGGTTAGTGGATTTCTGGGGCTCTTAATTTCGAGAACTTTGCTTGCGTAGGTCAAATGTATAACACTGGTCGATTGGACGTTTTTTTCATGATGCATCCGCAGTTGGTTCTGATCATTTTCGTTCAAAAGTCGAAAAAAAACGGTGTTTGGTATTTCTAACAACAATCTGCTTTCTCTTTGAAAAAATTAGTCTTTCGCTAAAAATAAAATCACATCAAAACTTTTTTGGTGAATTTTATTATTTTAAAAACGTGGCGAAGTTTATCTGAGGAAAATTGATGACTCACACTTCAGACGAATCGCGCATGTGTTGTGAACGGGTCCAAGTCAAACTTTATACACTCATTCGATCCACTGCACCGGTCAGTCGCAATTCTCGAATAGGATGAACGCGAAATATTAGTATGTATGCATGTGCATCAAATCTGTTTTGTGGCAATTTGTTGACAAATGCCTTCGGGCATTCTCCAATAAACTGTCCAGGCCTGAGGATTTCTCGGTAACGATCGTAACAACAGTCAACACGGTCAGATGCTCAAAATTCAATTCATGCATTTTTATCAAGAACATGATCCAAGGGAAGTAATCAAATTAACTCGCAAAGCATTTGAAGTATATGCAAGTGCACTTATTGGCAGAATATTATAAATAGATAAAAGCAACATTATCAATATCATCGTTACGGTTACGTCACACCCCACAAAATTTTATTTGTATCGAACTCTGGGTAAACATAAGCTCATCACAGGTTTTAATATAATAAATACATTTCCAATAAACGTTTTCAGTTATTGAATATTCAAAGTCACTGCTGTACTGCTAAGCTGACAGTCCTTCAAATTTATAGAAACATTCCAACGTTTCATGGGCTAGTTAAGACACCAGCATTGCACGTAGTGGGTTTTCCACTTAGCTGGTAGATGGCTGGTTTGGGGTTCCAGTTTTAAAAAGTCCCCCGCCCGTCTTGCCACATTGTGGCAATTTTGTTCATTCTGTTCCGAGTGGAACAAGCATGAACGTCTGAATAATTCACGAATAGGGCAGGTATCATAATCAATCGAAGTTAAGCAATTTGCCCCCCGTAAGTAAGTCACAGTCAGTGACAGGTGAGCGATTTTCAGCCACCCTGGATTTTTCAAAACACCAGGCCTGCAGCTAGATCCCTTCGGGATTTGGGTGCTATGATTTTAAGAAAAAGTTTTGGGACGAGGGCTAATAGCTAATAGCTCTCGTCAGTGGGTTAACATGAGTGATGTTATAGCCCCGTCAATTTTTTAAACGGCCGCCGCCAGGCCTGGTATTTATTGAATTTTGACTCCTATACTTAAGGTAACAGTAAACAGTCGTTATGTACCAGTTGAATGATAATAAATTAACCCCAATAGTCTAGGTTCCATTGCAATAATGCTGATTTTAATGTACATCGTACCACATCTTACAATTTATTGTACTGTGTACAGTATCTTCTATGGTTTAGTATATTTTAACAGTGAGTCACCATTATGATAGTGTCAGAAATCCTTGGTTAACCAACAGGTTAACAATAAAAAATTGCATAACCCTTAAAAAATGTTAATGAACTCAAAACACGTAACCTATTGACAGGTTAACCAAAATCCTGAATTGTCAAGGCCTGGTTATGCCCCATACAGAGCCCCCAAGGGATGTAGCCATTTCATTTGAACAAACATGAATTGCCATATAGTAATGAACATCCACATGAAGTTTCATGAAAATCGGACCAGTAGTTTTAGAGGAGAAGTCGTTTGAAAAATGTTCACGACGACGGATGACAGCGAACGACGGACAGCAAGTGATAAGTTGGGCTTCCTTCGGTGAGCTAAAAATTCCTCATATTGACTAAGTTATAATTCGGGCTCCCACAGGGAGCCCAAATATGGACCCAGGGACTTGGCTTTAACAAACTTGAATCTCACCCCCTTAAGGATGCTAAACACCACATATCAAAACATTCTGACTGCTGGATCTGAAGAAGATTTTTTAAGAAAAATCCTCATTTCGAACAAAGTTACAATTCAAGCTCCCACAGTGAGCCCAAATATGGACCTAGGGACATGGCTTTAACAAATTTGAATCCAACCCCCTAAGGATGCTGCATACCAAATATCAAAACATTCCGACTGCTGGATCTGAAGAAAATGATTTTTAAAGAAAATTCCTCATTATGAACTAAGTTATAATTCAGGCTACCACAGTGAGCCCAAATATGAACCCAGGGACTTGACTTGAACACACTTGAATCTCACCCCCCTAAGCATGCTGCATACCCAATATCAAAAGATTCTGCCTGATGGATCTTGAAAAGATTTTTAAAGAAATTTGCCTGAAATGCACCAAGTTCAAATTGGGCTCCTATACTGGCTCCAAATTTGAACCCAGGGGGCCGATTTGAACAAACTTGAATCAGATCCACCCCACAATGTTGCATACCAAATATCAAAAGTTTCTGCCTGCTGGATCTTGAGAAGAAGATTTTTGAAGAAATTTGCCTGAAATGCACTAAGTTCGAATTCGAGCTTTTATTGTGAGCCCAAATATGAATCCACGGGGCCAATTTGAACAAACTTGAATCATATCCACCCCACAATGTTGCATACCAAATATCAAAAGATTCTGCCTGCTGGATCTTGAGAAGAAGATTTTTTTAAGAAATTTGCCTAAAATGCACTAAGTTCGAATTCGAGCTTCTATACTGAGCACAAATATGAATCCAGGGGGCCGATTTTAACAAATTTGAATCAGATCCACGCAACAATGTTGCATACCAAATATCAAAAGATTCTGCCAGCTGGATCTTGAGAAGAAGATTTTTTCAGAAATTTGCCTGAAATGCACTAAGTTTGAATTTGGTCTTCTATAGTGAGCCCAAATATGAATCCAGGAGGCTGATTTGAACAAACTTGAATCAGACCCATACCAAGATGCTGCATACCAAGTATCAAAAGATTCTGCCCACTGGTTCTGGAGAAGATTTTTTAATAATTTTTCTATAATTCATAGGGTGCTATCAGAGTTATGCCCCATACAGAGCCCCCAAGGGACGTGGCCATTTCATTTGGACAAACCTGAATTGCCATATAGTAATAAAAATCCACATGAAGTTTCGTGAAAATCGGACCGGTGGTTTCAGAGGAGAAGTTGTTTGAAAAATGTTCACGACGACAGACGACGACAGACGGCAAGTGATAAGTTAAGCTCCCTTTGGTGAGCTAAAAAGTGTAATTGCTATTTTGGGCACATCGTTGACAGTGACAATTCGTTATGACTGTCAAGCTTGAAAATGTAATATCCTCTTCCTTGTGTCAGTATTCAGCATTTTATTAAATTTTATAACAACTGGCTCTGAATTAAATGAGTTAAGGTTTTGCTTTTTTTGGTTCCGTTCAACTGGTTATGTGCTAAAAGCCCATATTTGGGCTCTACTGAAAAATACTTGTGCCTCAATTAAACATTTAATATTGTATGGATGTACTTCATACTCTCTCAGAAGTAAAATGCTTTTATTTATATGGATTTGCCTCATCACAATTGATTGTATTGTTTCAAGACAAACCCATCTGAGCCAATTCAAACAACCCAAAATAACCTAACACTCTACCAGTTAAAGGATGCTAAAAACTGAAAATGGCTGATGGCAATCATTTAGGAAGTGGTCAACACACAAAATGTGACATCCTCTTCATCTTGAAGAATTGTATCAACAATTGGCCTTGAAATGAGTTTGGGTGATTTTTGTTTTATCTACAGATACATGGGCAAATGGCCGGCTGCAATTTGCTAATGCAAAAAGTCTTGATTCCTGTTGCTCTGGTAATAAAAAGCTGGAAGATGTCTTAAATCAAACTTTTCCTAGATTTTTTTCAAGATTCTGCAGTTAAATTATAGGCCAAAAAGCATTTGATAAAGGGAAACAATACAAATTTAGCAAACAAGGGGCATAACTCCAGCATTTAAGCAGGGAAAATGTTGAAAATTTAATTTTGTGCAGAATTTGACAAAGTATATTTCCCAAGTATACTAGCTCAATGAGCACTTTCCAACGAGGGGGCACACGACATGGTTTTGTTGAATTTTTTTTAGAAATAATACTTTTTCAACCAGGCCTGCAACCAGGGTTGGGCATCAGGAGGGTGGGGGTGATCGAGTTGGGGGGGGGGGGGGGGGGGGGGCACCTCCCCAACCTAGACATAATCCCATCATTTTTCCATCCAGAATCATTCCCCCCCCCCCCCCCCCCCAAATGACCTAAAGTTCACTAATTTGGATACATTTTGCCAAGCGCATGTGTGCCAGGCCGACCATGGTTCGGCCCGGCATGGAAAAATTTAAAAATTTGGTATTAAAAGGAGCAATTTCCTGTCTTCTGAAGGATTAATTCCTACTTCAACATACCTCAGATAGTTTTATTTTTTCTGCTCAAATAACAAGATTCACTATTTTAATTTTTTTATTTCTGTCCACTAACTTTTGAATTGACCATCCTGATTCATTTCACCACCCCCCACCCTCTCTCATAGTGACTAAATTCCACTAATTTGAACACACCGTGCCAAGCACATGTGCGCCAGGTCGACCATGGTTTGACCCGGCATGGGAAAAATTTTAAAATTTGGCATTAAAAGGAGCAATTTCCTGTCTTCTGAAGGATTAATTCCTACTTCAACATACCTCAGAAAGTTTTATTTTTTCTGCTCAAATAACAAGATTCATTATTTCAATTTTTTTATTTCTGTCCACTAACTTTTGAATTGACCATCCTGATTCATTTCACCCCCCACACCCCTCTCTCATAGTGACTAAATTCCACTAATTTAGACACACAATGCCAAGCACATGTGCGCCAGGTCGACCATGGTTTGACCCGGCATGGGAAAAATTAAACATTTTGCTTTAAAAGGCGCAATTTCCTGTCTTTTGAAGGATCAATTCCTACTTCAACATGCCCCAAAAGGTTTTATTTTTTCTGCTCAAACAACAAGATTCATTATTTGATTTTTTTTATTTCTGCCCACTAACTTTTGAATTACCATCCTGAATCATTTCACGTCCCCCCCCTCCCCCCCCCCCATAGTGACTAAGGTCCACTATTTTTTTGGATACACTGCACCAAACACATGTGCGCCGGGTCAACCATAGCATGGGACATTTTTTTAATTTGACATTAAAAGGAGCAACTTCCTGTCTTCTGAAGGATCAATTCGTACTTCAACATACCCCAAAACTTTGCATTAAAAGGTGCAATTCCTGTCTTCCGAAGGATCAATTCCTACTTCAACATACCCCAAAAAGTTTTATTTTTTCTGCACAAATAACAAGATTCATTATTTGATTTTTTAAATTTCTGTCCACTAACTTTTGAACGACCATCCAGAATCATTTTACCCCCACCCCCACCTCCCCCCCCCTCACAATAGTGACTACATTCCACTAATTTGGATACACCGTGCCAAGCACATGTGTGCCAGGTCGACCATGGTTCAACCTGGCATGGAAAAATTTTAAAATTTGGCATTAAAAGGAGCAATTTCCTGTCTTCTGAAGGATCAATTCCTGCTTCAACATACCCCAAAAAGTTTTATTTTTTCTGCTCAAATAACAAGATTCATTATTTGCAATTTTTATATCTGTCCACTAACTTTTAAAGGACCATTTAGAATCATTTTATCCCCCACCCCCTACTCAAAGTGCCTTAATTCCACTAATTTTGATACTCTTTGCCAAGCACATGTGCCCCAGGTCGACCATGGTTCCACCCGGCGTGTAAAAATTTTAAAATTTGCCATTAAAAGGAGCAATTTTCTGTCCTTGTCCCATGGAAAGCCTCTGTTTGCGAGAGCATTTCTCCTACTTTCAATTACCAGTAACCACTCATCACTTGAAATTTGACCTACTGTTGAAGACAGATAATCTCTTCTGTTAATTAGTTAATGTTTCATATTGTCATAGTTGTGTATAATCTGTGTGTTGAATAAACACCTCAAATATAACAATAGAGACTCAGTCATGGGATTATATTCAATGTTATTACAGGTGTAAATTGACAACTCTGAGTTAATTCACTAGTAGATAAAATGGATCAAAATGGTGAAAATTGAAAAACAGTGTCTTGAAATTTCTGCAATCCCCCCACACACGTGGTTGCAGGCCTGTTTTCAACTACAGAATTTATAAATTACGCGGTGGATGCAGTATATTCATTGGGTCAAATGTCTTGCCCATGAACAAAATGCAAATGATGTGGGTCAGGATCAAACCCATGTCTTTTTGATGTGAAGTCCAATCCATCACCATACTACAGTGTGGTTCATGTACATGTACTTAACCAAAGGTGTCTGTTCCATGTAGGTTGGAAAAATAGCCGATCTCAAAAGCAGAGGTGCACTACATTGAGGTTAATCCTTGTGAAAAATGCAACAACTCTGCCAAAAAGAGTCGGACAGATCTCCAAATAAGGTTCCCACACTGGTTGATCTTTCTGCCAAGTTTTAAAACAACTGATCAGAAAATAAAGGAATACAAGCTCGATCAAAGTCATACCGACGGAGGATAAATTCTAAGTCTAAAAGGGCAATAACTCAGCAATGACATCTGATCAATCTCACAACTGCAGTGCACAGGTTCCCATGGTGATTAACTTCTCTACCAAGAGTTTCTGAAATATATGGTCTCACAAATGATTGAAAAAAACTCTGGACAATATTGGGTCCACAGTCAGATGTATATACAAGCCGATTCCAGCAAATCCTCCACCTCCAACAACTTTATTGCATGAGGTGTAATAACTCTGTGGAAATACTCACTTAAACTTATGAAGAGTACATTTTCACAATGGCAATATAGAGTGATGGAATGAACACTCTGTAGTAGCTTAACTACAGATATGTTATTTTGGGCAAACAATTTTTTTTGGGGGGGGGGGGGAGGGGGGGGGGAGGGGATGGCTGTGTTCCTCAATTGACTAGGCATTCACAGAGTATGCAGGATATTTCACTGATGTCAATCAAACAAATATGAACAGAACTTCGCTTTTATTTATAAGAAATAATAAATCCTGTTTTAAGATAAATGATGCTATGCATAACCCAAAGTTGTGCTGGATACCTTATTCCCTCAAAATAAAAAGAAATGGTCTTGCAAAAACATCTGGAGAATGCAGTATAGAACTCCTAACCATATGCCCAAATATATTAAACATGCAAGTTATCAAAACTTGGTTAACCATATGCCCAAATATATAAAACATGCAAGTTATCAAAACTTGGTAAAACAACCCAACTACTGGACTGTTTGTCAAGGGAACAAGCAACTTTCATTACTTTTCAAATACTGAAATGAAGGGGAAATATATAGCATAGCAATTTCATTTACACAAATTTGAATGCCAGGCATGCTAAGCTGCATTGTGCCTATTTTTATTGAATGTGGTTTAGTGGTACTCTTGATGTAGATTGAAATGTGAAAACCCACTGCACACTGATGTTGAAATATAAAAATTTCAGCCTGTAAACTTTTCCCATACCATATTGTAACTAGGAATTTTTCTCAAAATGCAACTAGGAGTTAAACCAATTCAATCTTGTCAAACAAGATTGCTTTGGGTAAATTTGTAGTTGCATTTTGGGAAATATTTCTGTTCGAAAATTTGGTGTTTTGACATCTTAAGTGCAGAGGGTTAAATGAAAAAAAAATAACAAAAGAGGCCAGACACAAACGGATGGATGGATGGATGGATGGATGGATGTATGGATGGATGGATGGATGGGTGATGGATGGATGGATGGATGGACCGACTGATGGATGGATGGATGGATGGATGGATGGATGGATGGATGGATGGATGGATGGATGGATGGATGGATGGATGGATGGA